>JAODKF010000050.1:9602250-9613223 GCA_026779585.1 Mormyrus proboscirostris | reverse complement strand
AAAATTGGAAATTTGAGAACATATTGCCTGGGGGAGGGGGGGTGAGCCTGGCCAGCTCGTCCCCTGCCCACATGTAAAAAATTTGCCCACATGCAAAATTTAGTATAAAGGAAGGGGGAGATCTCGGTACTGTTTAGAGTTCAGCCGTGGGATAGAGCGCGCATCACCCGGCACTTTCTCGGGACTTACGTATTGGTCTCCTGCCAGGACTGAAATGGGCTCCCCAGTCTAAGAGTGAGGGTAGGTGATGATGGCACGTCCGAGTATGAATAGCTTTGCGGTGTCAATGTTTTTTTTTATTACTTTTTATATCTATACCTATAATCTCTTGTATTTTCAGTAATATATATATATATTATCATAATTATTAGATTACTTGTGATACAGGATTATTTTGCATCGCCTTTGACTTTGTCTTGGTATTGATTTTAATGCAAGGTTATTTTGTATTACTAGTTTTAAATAGTTAATAGTTTTTAGAAGCGAACCTAAGTGTGCCTGTTTGTTCCTTCGAGAGCCCTATATCCCCCTCACATCATCTTAAAACAAAAGTGTTCAGTTTTTTCATTCTTGTAGTTAAGTTTGGTTCATTCACACCCCGGTAAATACAGCAAACACAGCCTGGTCTTGAGCAGAGTCTCAGTACGGTGCGGGTAGAAGCACAGCACACCGGCACAGACTCACCCGGGTACTGGGATGTCTGGGACAGGTGCGGCCAGGGGACTGCTGGCCTGGGCGGCTGGCTCTCTCCTCCCCCGCAGCGACTGGCTTCTCTGCACCTGCCGCATAACGCTGCTCTTGAGTTCCAGCAGCGTCGACATGTTCATTGGCTACCTGTGACGGGGGGGGGGGGGGGCAGAACAGGGCCTGAAGCATCCAATCACGGCACAGAATACAGGAAGACTCTACAGGTGGCAAGTGGCTTGACCAGAGACAGTCTTCGGTAAGTTTACTGAAGGAATTTGCTTAAAATTGCAATGAAACCCCAGAACCTCAGATTTTTATTTAATTTTTATTTTTTTAATGACATAATAATATTAATTTAAACTTGAATACCCAGATACAATACAATTACAAGAAACAGATTCACAAAACATGAAGTTGTGATTGGGTGTGTTTCTCAATGTCATACCACACACTGTCTGGCACAGACTCTTTGGAACAGGCGATTTTCAGTAACTGCTTCTCCTATTCAGGGGAACAGGGGTTTGGAGCCTACGGGCACAAGGCAGGGAACAGTGCAGGATGGGGCACCAACCCATCACAGGGCACACCATCCATCACAGGGCACAGGCACACTACCCATCACAGGGCACACCACCCATCATAGGGCACGGGCACACCACCCATCACAGGGCACAGGCACACTACCCATCACAGGGCACACCACCAATTCACAGGGCACAGGCACACTACCCATCACAGGGCACACCATCCATCACAGGGCACACCAGCCATCACAGGGCACGGGCACACTACCCATCACAGGGCACACCACCCATCACAGGGCACGGGCACACTACCCATCACAGGGCACGGACACACCACCCATCACAGGGCACGGACACACCACCCATCACAGGGCACACTCACACAGGCACACCTATGGGCAATTTTGTGGCCTCCACACACAGAACCATGGTAGAGACTCAAACCCATGTCCCAGAGGTGTGTGGCAACAAAGCTAACCAGTGCACTACCTGACCACCCTTTCAGGAACAACCAATTAGTTTTACAATAAATTGCTTCAACACAGAAGAGTACCATGTCAGACCTGTCAGTACAGTTACTGTCTTCCACCAAGCAATATCTATGGAAGCCACATACAGTGTCTATAATTTTTCACTATTGCTGAAAAAAAAACTTTCACCATTTCAAGCACGTTAAAGAATGTTTTTTCATTCGTTTTTGCCACCTTTGTCTGGATTCGCTTGTAGATTGATTTTAAATTGAGTTCTGACTGAATTCTGGGAAGCATGCATTGGTAGCATCTGGCACTGTGATTGTACATGATTTAAGTCACTCGTCCAGCTTGTAGAAGACATCTGACGCATGCTGAGGCGGCGCTGAGCGTTACTGATGACAGGGGAATGGATGAGGCCATTCTGAGAATCTACTAATAAAGGAAAGAATGACACAAAAATTGAGGAGAATTGATGCATGATAAATTATACATGGACAGAACATAGGTACTAATACTACAGGTCCTGAACTGCCAAAATATAGGATGTAACAAGAAAATGTACGACATCTAAAAATTAAGTGTTTCGCTGAAGGCAGCCTGGAGGTGCAGTTGCTGCCACAGCGTTACCTATGTGGACTGTGCATGTTCCCCCCTGACACAGCCCTACCTGTGCGGACTGTACATGTTCTCCGTTGCTCCACCAGAGGTGTGAATGTGTCTGTGAATAGTGTGTGGGCCCAGTGCTGGGTTGGCATCCAATCCTAGATTTTTCCCTGCTTTGTTCCTGTAGCTTCCAAGATATTCCAAGGGTATAAAAGATGCATGGATGGTTGGATAGGTGGATGGATGGTGTTCTGGATGGATGGAGGGTGGATTTGAAATTAGTGATCGGTCATGATCTCCACCACCATGTCACAGTCAGGGACTGGTTGGCTTCCAGCTCAGGGGACACATTATTGCTGGTGCACCCTTAGGCGGCCTAGTAAACCAGGGTCTGCTAGTTATGAACAGTTGGTTAAGATTTGGTGACTGATCACGCTTGTGATATGTGGTTCACTTGATTTTAATTTCCTTCAAATCCTTGAATCCATCATGAATGTGAACCTGGCTTTGTGTTCATTGAAATTTACTATCCTCCTCTGGGGGGGGAGGCAGTGAACTTAGATTCCACCAGAAAAATTCACCTACATCAAAACAGCTAATGGAGTTCTTCATCATGGGAATGGCGAGACTGAACCTGTAAGATTCCTCTGCAGAAACCACACAAAGATGGGCGAAGGAGCCCCAGATCACATGACTCTTCGCCGATGCTCGGTGGAATGATTTCTGTGATCTTGGCAGTGCCCTGAATCCTGCTCGTGAACTAAAAGAAACAATCTGAGTACTTATCTCTGAAATAAAGATGACCTTCAGTGTTCTGCAGCTAAGCCCAGATGCTTTGTGACGAGTCCATGTGCACTGTACAGAGTGCAGTTAGTCAGCTCCGTTTTCTGTGTGCCTGATTACACTAGCCGACATCAAATTTGTTGAATAATATCAAATGATATTTTTCAAACACCCTTCATAAACAAACATTTTTAGTGTACTTAGTTTTGCTCCAGCAAGTCTGATTTTTCTGTGATTTCGACCTAACAATGTCATTTTGATACCAGACATATAACATCACCAGAAACAAGTCATAGACTATTTTTTAAATACAAACTAGTCGCAGGGTTTACAGGCAGCTTGCAGTTATGTAAACTTACAGGTATGCTGCTGCAGGTCCACTGATGCTGACCTTTGTATGTAGAACTGTGGTCTGCTTTCCGGTACTGTCACTCAGTACCACAGATAAGAAGGTTGCTGAAGGACAGTGCATTTGCAGCCAAAATGGTGACAGTGGAGAGGCAAGCCTGGGAAGAATTGTTGTTGGTGGATCTTTTGGAAAGAAGAAGTCATTTGACTATGAGGTTCACGTCAAGGATATGATATGTCGTTTTCAAGATCTTGGATGTAGAATGAGTGTCAAGATGGATTTCCTAGACTGATTACCATCCATCCATCCATTACCTACCGCTTATCCGGGGTTCAGGTCGTGGGGGTAGCAGCTTCATTAGAGATACCCAGACCTCCCTCTCCCCAGCTAACTCTACCAGCTCCTCAGGGAGGACACCGAGGCGTTCCCAGGTCAGCTGAGAGATATAATCCCTCCAACATGTCCTGGGTCTGCCCCGGGGCCTCCTCCCTTTAGGACATGCACGGAAAACCTCTCCGGGTAGCTGCCCAGGAGGCATCCGCACCAGATATACAAATCACCTCAACTGGCTCCTTTCGACGTGGAGAAGCAGCTGTTTTACTCTGAGAATCTCCCGGATATCCGAACTTATCACCCTATCCATAAGGGAGAGCCCAGACACCCTGCGGAGAAAACTCATTTAGGCCGCCTGTATTCGTGATCTCATTCTTTCAATCATTACCCATAGCTCATGACCATAGGTGAGGGTAGGGACGAAGATGGACCAATAAATCGAGAGCTTTGCTTTCCGGCTCAGTTCTTTCTTAGCCACGACAAACTGCTTAAGCGCCTACAAAACTGCAGACGCCGCTTTGATTCGTCTGTCCAGCTCCTGATCTCACCGACCCTCACTCGTGAACAAGACCCTGAGATACTTGAACTCCTCCATTTAAGGCAGCACCTCTTCCCTGATCTAAAGAGGGCAATTCACCCGTTTCCGACTGAGAACCATGGTCTCGGACTTGGAGGTGCTAATCCTCATCCCCGCCGTTTCGCACTCGCCCGCTAACCACCCCAGAGCACATGAAGCCAACAGGACGACATCGTCCGCAAAAAGCAGCAAGGCAATTCTAAGACCACCAAACTGGACACCATCAATACCCTGGCTGCGCCTAGAAATCCTGTCCAGAAATATTTTAAACAGGACCGATGACAAAGGCCGGCTCTGGCGAAGCCCAACCTGCACTAGGAACACGTCCAACTTATTACCGGCAATATGGACCAAGCTTCTGCTCCGTTCATACAGGGACCGAATCGCCTACAACAGTGGACTCCGGACCCCATACTCCCAAAGCACTCCCCACAGAGCACCTCAGGGAACCCGGTCGTAAGCCTTTTCCAAGTCCACAAAACACATGTAGACTGGATAGGTAAACTCCCAAGCCCCCTCCAGTACCCTTGCAAAGGTATAAAGCTGGTCCAGTGTTCCACAGCCAGGACAAAAACTGCATTGTTCCTCCTGAATCCGAGATTCGACTATCAATCTCACCCTCCTCTCCAGTACTCCGGAATAAACTTTCCCAGGAAGGCTGAGAAGTGTGATCCCCCTGTAGTTGGAACACACCCTCTTCTTAAATAAGGGGACCACCACCCCGGTCTGCCAATCCAGCGGCCCTGTCCCTGACCTCCATGCACTGTTGAGAAGGCATGTCAGCCACGACAGCCCCACAACATCCAGAGCCTTTAGGTACTCTGGGCGGAACTCGTCCACCCCTGGGGCCCGGCCACCACGTAACTCTTTAACGACCCGGGCCACCTCAGCCACAGTAATGGGCAAGCCGCCCCCAGCACCCTCGAGCTCTGTGCCCACAGATATCTCAAAGGCAGTGTGCGTAGATGTATCTGAGGCAGGGTTGTGGAGTCCTCAAAGTATTCCTTTCACCTCTGGGTGATGTCCCCAGGTGAGGTCAACAGTACCCCCTCCCCACTATAAATAGTAGGAACCAGGAGCTGCTTCCCCCACCTGATATTCCGGATGGTTTGCCAGAACCTTTTTGAGGCCGACCGAAAGTCACTTTCCATAGCCTCATTGAACTCCTACAATGCTCGGGTTTTTGCTTCTGCGACCGTCCGAGCTGCGTTCCGTCTGGCCTGCCAGTACCCATCAGCTGCCTCCGGAGACCCCCGGGGTAAAAATTCCTGGTAAGCCTCCTTCTTCAGCTTGACAGCCCCTCTCACCTCTGGTGTCCACCATCGGGTACAGGGGTTACCGCCACGATTGGCACCGACCACCCTGCAGCCTCAACTCTTTATGGCCACTTCTACAATGGAGGTCTGGAACAGTGTCTATTCAGATTCAATTTCCTCAACCTCAGTTGGAATTCTGCTGGAGGTGCGAGTTACTGTAAAGCTCCGGCGAACAGGAGCCCCTGCCTGACGTTCCCAGCAGACCCTCACTATATACTTTGGCCTACCAGGTCTGACCGGCTTCCTCCCCCACCACCTAAGCTAACTCATCACCAGGTGCTGATCAGTTGACCGCTCTGCCCCTCTCTTTACCCAAGTGTCCAAGAGAGAAAGCCGCAGATAAGATGATACGATTATGAAAAGGAGATTGGTTCCAGAACCCACGCTATGCGTTGAGGTGAGCCCGACTATATCTAGCCGATATCTCTCAACCCCACGTACAAGCTCAGGCTCCTTCCCCACCAGAGAGGTAACATTCCATGTCCTGAAAGCCAGTTTTGTCAGCCGGGGATCAGACTGCCAGGGCCTCCCTTGGCCGCCACCCGATCCACAAAGCACCGAATCCCTGACATTCCCCTTGCGGGTGGTGGGCCCACCTGGGGACAGTCCCGCGTGCCTCTTTAGGGCTATGCCTGGCCGGGTCCCATGGGCCAAAGCCTGGCCACCAGGCGCTCGCCAACGGGCCCCTCCCCCAGGCTTGGCTCCAGGGTGGGGCCCCGGTGACCCTAATCCAGGTGAGGGAAATGAGACTTTGTTATAATACCTTATCACAGGGTTCTTTTGGATTGCTCTTTGTCTGGCTCCTCCCCTTGGACCTTTTTGCCTTGGGAGACCCTACCAGGGGCTATTGCCCCCGATAACATAGCCCCCAGAGTCAGTGAGGCACACAAACCCCTCCACCACGATAAGGTAGCAATCCAAGGAGAGGCCTTGATTACTTTCCTGAAAATATGGGTGAATATAGTGAAGAGCAAGGTGAGAGATTTCACCAAGCTATTAATGAAATGGAGTGAAGATACCAAGGACATTGGAATGAAAATATGATGGCTGATTATTGTTGGAGTATGTCCAGACAAAATCCTGATGCTTCATACAAAAGAAAATAATACTGGAAACAGTTTTGCAGTGTTAAGTGACCAGCAAAGACATGACGAACTGTTTCTGTAATGTAACATTTGTTATAATTTATGTTGAACTTTCATTGTAAATCATGACAAAACCAGACATGTGGCGGCAAATTGGAAGCCATATTCTGAAATTACATGAAAAACCGTAGAATATGCACTTGTTTTTCTTAAATCACCTAACAAAACATTTTAAAATGTCGGCTGGTGTTATTCATTAACACATTGACATAACACATCAGTGTTCATTTACTGGCAGCCGCACAGGGGAGCACAATGAGGAAGGTCCTGTGTTTGGGTTGTGCGGAAGTATAAATCACATCCAATATCAGTGGGGTACTGTTTTTAGGGGTTTACCAGAACTTGTTCACTTTTTTCCTGCATAATTCATGGTGCTGCATTAGTAGAGAGGATGTTCAGTAATTTTGTGGAGGACTGCAGGCTGCTACACACTGGGGATGCTGCTAAAAGCCTGTATCTCACTGAAAGGGCAGCTAGCGTTTCCCCTGAGAGCCAATAAGCAAACTCGTTGAGAAGAACTCTGAAGTAGCGACACCTGGTGGAGAAAAAAATCGACCTGCACACCAGGAACCCTGGTACTAGCCACAGGCTTCCACAGCACACGTGCTCCAGAGCACCAGCAGGTGCAGCCAAGCCCTAACTGTTTCTTTCAAATACCCCCCCCCTCCCCAACATGACTTTGGAAGCTCCACTCTGGTGGGAAGGTGGGTCTCTATGGTAACGGTTGGTGGAGAGCAACAGTAAACCCAGGTACTCAATACTCCAATACTGAGATAATACTCCAAAACTCTGAGAGGCTGTGCGAGGAACAACCAAGGTTCCTCATTATATCCATCTCAGTGGGCTGTTCTGGTCCAGTCATCCTTCTAGGGTTCAGAACAATTTCCTCTGACACCTTTCTTTCTATCTATAAGGCTTACTGCACATATGATATAGAACTAAAGTTATCTGTTAGTATTTTATATAGGCACAGAATATTAAGTAAAACATTAATCTTAGTCTTCCTGAGATCAATGAATTCAATGATTCATGAGCACCTTCATCTGTAACAAAAGCGTGATTCTTCACTTGACGGTTGCTGCTATAAGGAAATCCTCATGGATTTTATGTTCGGCATGAAGTAAAATCATCCTCAGCCCGTGTGCAGCTTCTCTGACTCTGAGTCTGCGCTAAAACGTGCCTTATAACAGTTAAGACGGCACCTGACTCAGCAGCAGTTCTATTTATTCTGCATGCTTCAACCAAGTGTGTGAAATTGGACGCTGTCGCTGTGGAATGACCATGGAGAGAATGTCACTGACTGTGGCTGCTAATCGCAGGAATCACCATTTACCCATCTGCTGCGAAAGTGGGAAATACTATTGTAAAAGCAAACAAATGAACTTGTTTAACAATAACCTGAAGTGACATTTCATGCCGTATATGACATGGAAATGTTTGGCTGTTGGCCAGCAGCACCCTTTAAAGCAGCGGTCATCAGTCCCATATAGCAGACAGGAAATGAGAGTAAATCCAGTCAGTGAGTTCCACTGTAGCCTCTGTTCCATTAGAACATATAATCTTATATGAAATGCACTTCTCTCCAGATTACTCCCTTTTTAGAGGTGGTGACGTGGTTCTCAGTCTAATTAGGCTTGGAGACCCCTGCTTTAAGGCATATGTGAAATTAATTTGTTACATTGTTGATTTTGTGATTTTTTTAAGCTTAGAAATCACATCCAACAGAGCAGCCAAGCTCTTATTAGGGAATCACAATCTTCATAACGTAGGTGCAAGGCATTGAATAATTCCGGTCATAAAAAAAAATCTTCTTAATTATCATCCTTGTTACATATTATGATGAGCTTAACAGGTAGAAGGAAGATGCATTGAATTTTAACAATTCAACAGTTCAGTCTTCCAATAACTGTGACCTTCTAATCAGCCAGTCACTTCAGGATGTTCCACCACAAGACACTCACAGAAACCGTGTCAAAAATATGGTATCGCTTTTTACCCCACTGATGAGCTAATGTGTAGAAGTGACCATATCTAGAAGCCAATGTGAAAATCAAGCAAGAGATATCCTATCGACAAGTGCCTGAAAGCATAAGTTTCTGCACAGCTTGTTCCATTTGGAAATCTAAGTGTTTCAGCCTTGTAGAAGCTTTTCAGCGTCGCAGACTGTAAGCTGGAATTTGCATGCTATGCAGTTCAGTGAAAGATCTACGCAGTGCCCTGGAAAAAGGTTGCATCTCAAATGGTCAAAGGTATGAGAGCTTAGCCATATCAGCAAAGGTGCAGAAAGGGACAGGTGGTCACCCAGACAAAAATACAACTCAAGCTTTTAAAAACATCAAGAGAGTTTGGGTAATAATTATTTAGGTACATATCTGACTGTTGTGCTTCCATCTCTGCAACCAGCTATAAAATAATAATAATAATAATAATAATAATAATAATAATAAAGGAAGACAGAGACTATAATACCACTTAGCCGTTTCATTTTCCCTTGAGACGTCTTTATATCCCAGAGATAATATCAGCAACACAAGAGTGATCTGTTATAAAAGAGAGGATTGCATCTTTATTTCATAGTAAACATTCTGCCATTCTTCCTTGCTTTTTGGTTGAGTTCTGTCTCTGGTATTTGAAATGAAGCTCACTGATAATGCAACTTCAAATTGTTTTGCTACTGCTGTTTAAGGGAGAAAGTTCATCACCTGTCCTGTTGGTCCCAGCGACTGAGGCCTGAAGTCCATTCTGTACTTACATCAAGGTTTAATGACAAACAAATCATGGAACATAACAGACTGTGAAATGATCTAAGAAACCACTAATGGAGAATCTCCGTAATCATCTTTTCATGCCGTGGCACTTGCTCTCATGTATCTGATACTCACTGACCAAGAGATTCAGTTCAAGATGTTTCAATGGTCCATGAAGATACCAGGGAAGTACGTGATGGTAACTTCCATAAGAAACCCAACAGTCTATTAGGTTACAGGGTGTTTCTGAGGAATGGTGGTCTTGCAAGAGCCTGTCGAAATATTGGATTATTCCTTGCTATCTTTTTGCTGCATACTCTTTATTTGCCAAACATATGCCTGGCCCTGGGTATAGAATATTTGAGCAATGCTCTATTATAGCCTGGGTACAGAAAACCAAGGTTACTTGGCTAAATATGTGAAAGTAATAATCCTGGTTATTGTTTACAAACCTCATTAGACTGTCACACAGAAAGGAATCAGCACTCCGGAACCTACCGAGCTCCAACATTCCATGTGTTCCCTTAATTCCCTAGAGACCTAGTTAAAAATCCAAAACTGCATGCAACCCAGAAAGGGAAAAATGTTCAAACAAAGCTTAGCTTTCGCTGTTAATAATTTAGGTCGCGGGATATGACTCACTGAAGAACAGAAAATCAAACATGTTCTTTAACCTATCTCAGAAAGTCTTTTTTTTTTTTAAAGTTGCTCAGCATCACACTTAATAAGAAAGTTCAATTATGCCAGTAATCAGTGAGGCAAATGAGTTTGTGTGATCTTTCTTTAATATGTTGCCAAGTTAAATTACTCACATAATTAAGATATTTTCCATATTTATAGAAAACACTTTAAACAAGTCTCCAGAGTGCTACCAGTGGAATTTCAAGGTGGATTTAGCTTACAGTGAGTAGGCATGCCATGTTAACTGAAAATGAGTAACCTATATATAGATCTTAAGAGGTATCATACTCTCTCATTTTAAGAGCTACTCAAGGATTCTTGAAAAAATTAGCTTTAAAAATAAAAAATGTTATATAGCACCAGATTACTTTATTTCTAACTTGACTCAGTCATCTACTCTGCTTATCAAGCACGAGGTTTTAATGTGGCTTTAAAAAAACGCAGCTTTAGAGTAAGATGCAAAATAACATTTACATGCCATCTGTGATGTAGCGAGGAAAATACACCTTCAGGGATTTGAGTGTTCTTATAAATGAAGAGAGAAAATGTATTTCAGTTTCAGAACATATGATTTCTGGGTCAAAGGATCAGTCATTAATTAAGAGGTTATACACACGTGGACAAAATTGTTGGTACCCTTCAGTCAATGAAAGAAAAACTCACAATGGTCACAGAAACAACTTTAATCTGACAAAAGTAATAATAAATAAAAATTCTATGAAATTTAACCAATGAAAGTCAGACATTGATTTTCA
>JAODKF010000050.1:9588896-9602122 GCA_026779585.1 Mormyrus proboscirostris | reverse complement strand
AGTTATTTCTGTGACCATTGTGAGTTTTTCTTTCATTGACTGAAGGGTACCAACAATTTTGTCCACGTGTGTACTAGTCAAGAAGACTGTGAAGAAGTTAAAAAGCCGCATGATCCACCTAGAACGCGGCGCAGTGGCAAACACGGCTGGCTCACGCCATGGAGAGAGGGTTCACCTTCTCCGCGCGTCATTGTGGGGTTTCCCCCACAGCCCAGGAACATGCAGAGATGAGCAGGAGCTGCTGGATGCTCTGTGTGTCCTGTGAGGGGCTGCTTCCCCATCCTGGATCATTCCCTGGCTCATACTCATACCTTCTGGGATCGGCTCCACATAGTGTTTTATATGACAACAGCTCTGTAGATATGGAAAATGGACTGGTGATTGAATGAAGTAAAAGTGAGATATTCTTAAATTCTAAAAAAGGCTGTGAAAACATAAATCTCAAGAGCAAAGATATAGTTATGGACAGTAATGACCAACACTGTGGGGGTACAGTGTTTGTTTATGAGATGGGGGTTCGGAGATGACTTGGAACGTACCAACACTGTGGGTGTACAGTGTGTGTTTAGGGGGTTAGGGCTCGGTGCTGATTTGGAGCGTACCAACATCGAAACCAAACCAGCACCTTTAATAAATCTAGACACTCTTTTGTAGCTGGCATGTTTAAATAGATGTACTGATGTATGGACGAACTGCAACTGCAATTGTGTCTGTGCAGCAGTTCCAGCGATTGTAGGTGCCGTGTTAATATTTCGCAGGGAGTAATCAATTAAGGGCAAATGGGTATGATGGATGCTAGGGCTGGAGATAAAAATAATGAGTTTCCTGAATGCATAATCAATTTAAAGGGCGACTTTGGCTAATTATCATAAACTACGTACGTATGGATGCATGTATGTATGTGTGTGTCTGTCTCTCTCTTATTCTATAGATAGGGATCGTTTACAAAACAAATGACATTTTTTCCCCCTAAATTTAGCATTTTTTTCCAACACTAGACTATAGTAGACAGATGAGGAACGCATGAGACAGAATGTGCAAATGAAATGCTGTCTTCTCAACGCAAGTTGAAAACGACCCCTGAACCTTTACATTTGCCAAGTAATCTGCAATTACATTGGAATTTCAGGCTCTGTGTTTCCTTTGGATTTCGCCATATAACCACTGTACATATACTGTGTATATATATTCACAAATACACCATACATGTTTCTGTGTGTATTTTAAAGTAGGTTACATGGTATAGCTTAAACTAGGCATTCATTTTGAAATGATGCAATGTGTTTATAAATACAGCCTTTGGTCCTAAAATTGCATTGAACTGTCAGGATCAGTGCCCATCTGGCCCTGTCTGATGTGTCTTGTCCCCGTTTGGCCATCCAGTGTCGCTGGCCATCTTGTTAACTCCTCTGTCTCGTAGCCCCTGAGTGTCTATTGTGTTTGCCTGCTGCCTGGTACCCACTACCTGGGACCCGCTGCCTGGGGCCCGCTGCCTGGAGCCTGGGACCCGCTGCCTGGGGCCCGCTGCCTGGAGCCTGGGACCTGCTGCCTGGGGCCCGTTGGCTGCTACCTGGGGCCTCCACGTGAGTAGATACTAGGAAAACGTGGATGTTTGGCCTGTGTCAGCGCTGTTCTCTGGTCTTACTTCCCATGTCTCTAGTGTTTGCTTATTCATTTGCACGTTTTCCTAGTTTTTAATGTAGTTGTCCTTGTGTTACTCACACTTTACTTTTGTTTTGACTCCTCATGGTCCCTTAACTTTTTGTTTCGCCAGCTGCGTTTGATTTGTTAATAAACCTCATTTTGTTGACAGTCGCTATGTGGATCGTTCCTTCTTCATGGTGTCCCGCTACAACATGTATCTTTGCATCAAACAGTATACTAGATCCTCTGAAAACGAATACCAGAAATTCAAAGAGATCAATTCAAACGTTTTTAACATAAAACTTTTAATTAATTTCTATTTAAAGCTCTAAATGTTTGTGCGGGGATCATTTATCAGGTGTTTAATTATTAAAACCTTAAGAAAGATATATTCATTTTAAAATAAATAAAGATTAATGGTTCTGGTGTCAAATGGCAATTAAATATTGTTTAATATTCAATTTTAGCAACACCTCTCTTGATACTGGTGTAACCATGGAAACACTTAGCGAACCACTACAGTCACCTGGAATAGTTCCTTAGGATTTCTAACATTTAAACATTCCCAGACGATTATTGATCCTTGGATTTTTCCACATTCCTTCAACTGAAATTATTAGTATACGGATCTTTTAAAGGTGATCATGTGTAAAGAAATCAACATTCTCCATAAACCATGATCTTTACCTTGGAAAATCCCAGTAAAATCAGAAACTGACTACTTATGTTATAATATTGCTAAATCCCTGCCTCTTTCTAATGCTTGAAACGGGGCAAACATTTCCGTGAACGTCTCTCGCGTAAGACGTGCACTTATCTGAGTTTAAACACGTATCGGGCGAGATTCGAGCGCGCGACTTATCGGTGGCAACTGAAAAAAAATCTGCGCAATAAAAATAAAAATAAATGAATGAAAAACAACTTTTCCGTCCTCGCCAATTGCACATCACTGTTGATATGTTAATAGCATTTTATTAACAAGCTATATGTGATCAGCAAAAACATCACAAAGCGGTCATTGGATATCGATTCCATATTTAGTCTGTAACTGAGTGAAACCGGTCATACCGGCTTCAGATATAACTAATGCACATAGAATCTTGCTTTGCGGGTAGTCAACATATATAGCCTATATAAGGGAAAGCGCTGTTTAATTACATTTAAACATTTAAATATTAACAGTTATATCCGCAACACATTCCAGATTAGAATTAATTCCTTAATACGGATAAACAATAGATATTATAGTAGTTTAGATATTACTCTATTTCGCTACATTACTTCACATTTCTCTTTGTCTCCTTCCCAAAACATCTGGAAAAAGTAGCCAAATCAATTTTCAAGGCAGACTCCATCCATGAGAAAGGATCCTTACTTACGACGATCTCAGAGAAAATGATCCCCTATCACATGTAAACAGAGCTGTTGTCATATAAAACGCGTTATGTTTATGTGTGCAGTTTTTGCTACTTTTTAACCATCAGTTTGTCTAGAAACATTTACGAAATTGATGTATAGAGGTATGAGAATTAAATACATCCCGCACCGCCCCCCCCCCCCAACAGGTTCCAAATTATTCTGCGTTTTAATATTTCACGGGATTTCACGGGGGTTCAGATGCTTCCATCTTTCCACGAACTGATTTTAAAAGCATGTAACATACAGTTTTCAAAGTGTACAACAAAACGACATCGTCTGTCTATAGGCTATTCCCGAAGCGAATTAAGGCACCGATTTTGTTGTTGTTAATTTACACCTGCGTGACATTTACCAGAGCTTTAGTCCTGGGAAACAAAAATCATTTTATAAGCATAGCATTCGAATAAAAATACAATTAATATCTATATGCGAAGTTTAAAAGATTGGGCAACATGTCTGAAGAAACCGCGCAACAATGAATTCAGGCATACACCATGCCTGGAAATAAAACAATAAAGCTAATCAGTACTCATTTACACAATTACAAACATGTTACTGTGGAAAAACTGAAATAATGCACTAGTCTCTACTGTGATTTCATGCTTAAAAGTGAGAGAAGTCAAATGTCTGTACCACGGCCACTAAACGAGGGAAAATGTTACACTTCACTTCAAAACGTTCTTTCCTTTAGATATCGATAGCGTAGATAAATCCTCCACTGCTTTTAATGAAAGAATGAGTCATAAAATCACAACAAACATCTGACAAATTCACGGAATGCCAATAAGGAAATTGGCAGTTTTATTGTTTGAATCAGTCAAAGTAAATTCTTTTATGTGAAAGACAGCTGCATTGTTAGTGCGTGTCACTCATCGGTGCCGGCAAAACAACAGGCATCACAATTAACATGTCTGTGTGAGTGATTATTTCACGTTGCGTCTTGTAAAGAAATGTAACGCACTGCAAGTCTCGGGGATGCGACTGTTACAATAAAATACAAAAATAGAACATTTAATATATGCTAGTGTTTTTAATTAGACACGACTATTTATATACTTATTAGCGATTGAACAAAAATGATCATGGCAAGAAACAGCAATCAACAGGTTTCCCCTATATGAATTCGTGCGCTCATGCAACAACAATCCATGCAACATCGACGCGTATATACGTAAAGTTGTCCATATGTCGAATGGCGATGAACAAAAACACGAACAGAAAGCTTTCAAAGTTACAATAAAAGCAAAGATAACGCTCACCTGTGGACTTCTCATTCACCGTGTATGACGCGCCTGTGTTTTTGCTGTTTTTTTAGAGTTTCATTCTGTCTGCAGCAATAAAGGGTGATGACGATGTGCGCTCACGAAACGTCAAAAGTCCAAAACGAGTAAGTGCTGCAATACGCGCTGATTTAGTTTGCCTGATAACAGACAAATCTTTCAATTTTCTGAGATGTTTTCTCCTTCATTCCCGGCGCTTTCCATATATGGTCAGGGGAAGTGCTGGTACTGTTTTCTTGCCTAGGGCTGTTGCTGAGGGATATCAAAATCTCTCTTCAGTCAAGGCGACGGGAGGCTCTCTGCTTCGCCTGCTCAGCTAGACCTGCGTCTTTTGCCATGTGTTAACAAATGCTCCCAAACAACCATAATTGCAAACTGATATGAAAATGCAACCAGTTGGAAATACAAAAAGCTAAACAAACATACAGCAGTTAAATGTTGATAAACATGTGCTGATATATCTGGATATGTCAAATATTATCGTCCAGGTCATTCCACTTAGACGATAATTGCAAATATATGGAAAGCTAAAGTGGTTGTGGTGGCAACGATATTCTGTTCTGAATTTCAAGCTGAGAATGATTCTGTCATCTCACACACCAAATCACTGTGGTGGCAATGGTGGCACTGGTATTGAAGCACACTCCTGGAAAGCACTTATTGACTTGCCCAGTACCAATTACAAGGTAGGTCATAAGTGCACCATCCTCAGCATCTAACCCAAAGCACATGACGTGAGCCGTTTTGGCCCAAGTATGACAACATGACAAATAATCGATTTCTGTATAAAAAAAATGCCTGTTACGTCTGCATTGTTCTGATTAAGTAAACTGTATACAGTATAGAGCAAAGTATTAAGCAACATCTAATTGCAGCGAATTGTCTTCAAACCACTTCTCCTCATCAGGGTCGGGGGGGGGCAGCAGGTCTGGAGTCCATCCCAGGAAACACAGGACATGAGGCTGGGGGCCACCCTAGATGAGATGCCAGTTTATTGCAAGGCACATACATACGCATGCAAACACACACACACAACTTAGAGATGCCATCTGGCCATCATAACTGTTTGTTTCAATGAAGCTGGATTCATCCCAGCAAACATGAGGCGCAGACTCACATTGTGTGTGCATGCGTGTGCGGAGTTTGTATGTTCATCCCAGCAAGCATAAGGCGCAGACTCGCACGTGTGTGCATGCGTGTGCGGAGTTTGCATGTTCATCCCAGCAAGCATAAGGCGCAGACTCACACGTGTGTGCATGCGTGTGCGGAGTTTGCATGTTCATCCCAGCAAGCACAAAGCGCAGACTCACACTCACAGTCATTCAGAGACACCAGTTCACGCAACTGCACATCCAGAAGAGCCACAGGAAACCCTCACAACACTAGGAAGACGTGCAAACTTTACATGTACAGAGTGGAGGTATTATTGTAAGCCCCGGTTGCGGAGATGCGAGATAGCAGTGCTGCCTATCAAGTCACCAGGCAAATCCATGCCTAATTATACTTCATTTAGTTAAGCTAACATTGTGCACTTGATGCAACTTTTGGCTTCACATCTTCATAATTGTGGTTCTTATCCTGCTCCTGGTTCTGTGTGTTGAATTTGTATGTTCTCCCCATGTATGTGTGGAGATTGCATGCGGAGTTTGCATGTTCTCCCCATCTGTGTGCGGAGTCTACATGTTTTCCCCATGTATGTGCGGAGTTTACATGTTCTGCTTGTATGTGTGCTGAAATTGCATGTTCTCCCCGTATGTGTGTGTAGATTTCGTCTAGGACCTCTGGATTCTTTCCAGACTCCAAAAACACCTAAGAAGGCATCTGGAATTGGCCTATACTGTGTATGAGTGTGAGTTTTTGGCCTCTGCTTCCTGGGCTGACTGTAATAAGCAATTATGTAAGATAGATGGATTATGCACTCTAGTTACGTCACAGTGGAACGACGTATCGACAATTTACATATACTATCCAAAAGCTGGTTAATGCTACGGCACGATCCTCAGCCCAGTGAATTACCATTCACTGATTAAACTGAAATTTTATGGAAGATTGCTTCCAAGGATAGGGCTGTCATATTTTTTCATCTAAATCAAGTACAGGGTCCGTTCAGATGCAATTGCACCACCTGCATGCCGTATAGCATCAGTCATGCAGGAGACGCACCAAATAATGGTTCGAGGCTGATCTCAAGTGCTTTTGCTGCTCACTTTTCATTTAAAGTATTGCATTAAAGTCTCTAAATATCCCATATCCAAATGTTATATGTATATGACCGATGAAATGTAGGAAAGAATGCAAAAATGCGAAGAGGCAAACACACACACACACACACACACACATTGAAACCACCTACTGTAATCCATGTCACATAGGACACTATGAGCTAGGACAGGGTTTGTAAATTACCATATCATTTACAAGGACCTGGATTTCACTTATTAATTAGCACTGAGTTCTTGCTGCATGCTGATTGGTCAGTCCCCTTTAATCATGCATGTGTCACTAATGTTAATGTGAAACAGCTGTAAGAGTCTTTCAATCAAGGAGACAAACCAGTAAAAGCACAAGAAAAATTGAACTGATTAGCCGAACACAGGATCCTTTCAGTTTCAAAGTAGTTTGTAAAATCTGATGTAGTTCATAGTGTTCCTCCTGACATGGGTTACAGTTAGGATTAGGATTAGGGTTAGGTGGTCATCCTAAAACAGACACAGACACACACACACAGTGAGGGAAGCTGTCAGCTATTCCTAAATGTGTTTGCAGAAGTGAAGATTTCAGGTCCAGGTAATACAAATCCAAACCAAAATTTTGTTTCAACCAATGACTTGAGTATAAAGAGTCACGGTCACAAAGTACTCAACTGGTTGGTTAAATCTTGGTCTGTGTTACGTGCCGTAAAATCTGGGAGGTTGCCCTGCAGGTTCCCCGGACGTGCTGCCCTCCCCATTCCTCAGCCGCTCCTTCGACTCCACCTTCCGGACCTGGCCACGCCTCTTTTGTCTTCGGAGCTGCTTCCGGTTCCTGAACAGAAAAGGCCACAGCTTGTACACCTCGGGAGCTCTGCTCATTGATTTTTGGATTGTTGGTTTGCTTTATTGGTTTGGATTATTGTTCATGACGGTTTTGGTTTATTGGTTTCTGATTTCTCGCTTTACCCCTTTTGTACTTTCGCTTTGGTTTGATTGCTACTCCTTTGCTCTGTCCCTTGGACACTGTATTTTGGATTGTGTGTTTGCTTCGTATGTGTGTGTTGTGGTGCGTAAGGAGTGACTGGCTTTTTGTTTTCATGAAGAGTGTGTATTCGATTATTTCTTTCCAAGTAGGAACTTGGACGAAAACGTCCCGAAACGTCACGAAAAACGTCACTTCCCATCGGAAACATGCCTCTTTTATGACGTTGATGTCGGACAAGATTTTGTTGTCCGAGTTGCCCCTGTGACATAATTTCAACATGGCGGCTTACACAATCAACAGTAATTCTATTTTATAAGTCTTTAAAAATGTTTATTTTGTTAAATGTATAAATAGTTATAAATGGAATAGCACATGTTCGATTTAGAGAATACCACATCATGACCGTAAACAGTATCATACTGTAACATGCAGTATCCGATTTTTACCAGACTTGTTAGTGTCTTTGGTTTGTTTGTAGTTTGCCTTTCGAAAAGGAATATCGCTATGAATGTACTAAAATATTTTATAAAGCTTTTAATGTCGTTTGACTAGTTTGTGTTTCTTGTTTGTTTGTCTCTCGGAAAAAATAATCTCACTTAAAATCTGCTAAAATATAAAGTAACAACACACAGCAGCGTGTTCATGGAGGCAGCCATGTTTGTTCTGAGATGTGGGTAGCTCGAACGGGAGATTGTCGGACGCGATGTCACTCAACTCGGAATTTCCAAGTTCCGAGAGAAAAACGAACGCACCATTATTGTTCGTTTGGTTAGGGAGTCAGGGTTTAGTGTTGTTGTTTTTGTTTCCTCCTTTTGTTACATTTAGGGTTAGCTTAGAATTGAGTCGTGTTTGGTAGATGTGTTTTGTTTATTATTTTGGCCTTAGTCACTCCCAAAATCCTGTTGCACCTGGTGTTTATGAAGTGTCCATGAATAAATATACAGTAAATAACACAAAAAAAATCCCTCTGTTTCCTGTGTTCCCTTTTCCCATTCCCTGGTTGTCTCGTCTTCCTCTCTCCTTTTCCTTTACCTTTCTGTCGATCTTCAACCCTATACTGAGGATTGTAGCAGAAATTGGGGGCTTGTCCGTTCCGTGCTTTTTTCTTGTTTTTGTTTGCTGTTTTCCGAGTAGTTTGTTCTTGTTTTTTCGGGTCTGTCTAGCAGATTTTTTTTTTGTGTGGGGTGGTGGTGTTAGTATTAGTGATCATGGCCACATTCAACCTTGTCTCTTTCACCCTTTTCCCCACGCTTGAGCAATTCAATAAGTGCTGTAAGGATGATCTGCTAGCAATAGCGGACTTCTTTAATGTTTTGGTTCCCTCTGAAGTTTCCAAGTGGGCTATTAAACAGGTTCTATGGAACAAGCTGATTCGGCAGGGTATCCTAACTGAGTTGGGCGAATCACCGAGTGTTGCATCCAGTCCAGTCTGGGTGTCTACTGTGGCGGGAGCCAGCCAGGGACAGGAAATCTGCATGGGTCTCGGCGATCTTCACTCAGCCAGGGAGGAACTGCTTCTCACAATTTGGCTTAGGGAGCTGGAACTGGAGATTAAAAGATAGAAGTACCAGGCTCAACTACTTCATGTCCAGGCTGTGGAGACTGAAGCTAATAAGGAGGTGGTATTACGGAGGATGAGCATGGGTGAACAAAAGACTGTGTCCCTTCCGCATAAGGTACACTCACCAGGTACAACCCCTCATTCAGGCCTGTTCGCCCATGACTGAGTTGGTGCCCCAGACGCTCCTCAACCTAGCCTCTGTTCTCCCTCAGGTTCGCCAGTCCCCCAGGAAATTGGAGTTAGAAATTTGGGATTTGACGTCAGTCGTCATATCGGGCTTGTTCCTGTGTTTCGGGAAAATGAGGTGGACGCCTACTTTTGCATTTTTGAACACATTGCTACAATGTTGAACTGGTCCAAGCACCTGTGGTAGCTGTTGCTGCAGTACATGTTAGTGGGGAAGGCACAGGAAGTTTGTTCAGCTCTGGTGTTACAGCAGAGTTTGGATAATGACATTGTAAAGGCTACTGTTTTACAGGCTTATGAACTAGTTCCCGAAACTTACCGGCAAAACTTCCGGAAGCTTAGTAAATCCGCCAACCAAACCCATGTGGAATTTGCTTGGGAGAAGTCATTATTGCTTGAAAAATGATGTTCTGTTAGCAGTGCATTTGACTTCGATCAACTCAAGGAGCTGTTGCTATTAGAAGAGTTTAAAAATTGTGTTCCCGATCCTGTTAAATGTACCTGTATGGTGTACCTGTATCAGCAGGAAGTCACTATTCTAGCTGGAGCTACCACCCTCGCCGATGAGTTCGTGATGACTCATAGGACTCATGCCGATGTCACTACCCAGAAAAGTTCATCCCTGTCTGGTAGCACCTCCTACTTTGTTCGTCTCATCTCCACCACTCGTGGAGAAAAGAGAATTCTTCTATTGCCACGAGGTGGGTAACATCTTTTCAGTCTGTCCGGCCCTTAAAACGTAAGACATACATGTTCCCCGAGTGAGTTTTTGGCAACGGGCCCACACAGTCAATAAGCACGTGCTTGAAGGGCTCCCTGATCACAGGGATAGGATGTAATGGAATCGGCACCGCAGCCTGATTTGGTTTTCCCACAACCTGACAGGCATGACAGGTTCTGCTATATCGCTTCACATCCGAGTTTACTCCAGGCTAGAAGAAATGTTTTAAGAGTCAGGACAACGTTTTCCTACAGGTAATTCCAAGATGACCCGAATACAGGTTATCGTGGGTGAGGGACAACACATATTCTTAATATAATCCGGAGATTACCACATGAAACACAGTAGCCTAATCAAAAGGCGAGTTTGGAGGGGTCCATTCCTAATTGTAGCCCAAAAACTAGAGTTATAATTAAAGAAACTGATTAAATTCTCGATTAATCCGTGATATCGATGTTGGTGTTCATGCCCCTATCAAACAGCATCCTTATCGCGTCAACCAACATAAGGGGGTTTTGTTAGTGCACAAGATTAATTTTCTGTTAAAGACCGGTCTAGCTGTCCCCAGTTGTAGCCCCCAGTGTTCTCCATGTCTGCTTGTTCCCAAGCCTGATGGCACTTTTTGCTTTAGCACAGACTACAGGAAGCTGAGTACAGCTTTTCCACTCCCTCCAATGGAGGACTGCGTAGATCGCATTTGTGTCCAAACTGGACTTGTTAAAAGGTTATTGGCAAGTCCTGCTTACCCCTCGCGCTTCAGAGGTTTCTGCTTTTGCTAGCCCTGACACCTTCTTCCAGTACATGGTTATGCCTTTCGGGTTATGTAATGCCCCAGCCACCTTTAAACAACTAATGCATAAAGTGTTGGGTGACGTCCCGTCCTGTGAGGCTTATTTGGATGGTGTGGTTATCTACTCGGATTCATTGTAAGAGCATATACGATCCCTAGAGCAAGTTTTCACTCAACTGGGAGAAGCTTCATTAGTTCTTAACTTGAAAAAATGTGAATTCGGACAATGTACCGTCAGCTATCTACAGTAGGGAAGTTAGGTCATGGTATGGTTAAGCCCCGGGTCCTGGCTGTCCACTCATTCCCCATTCCGCAAACGCTGTGAGAGTTGTACGCTGTGTGTTTGTAATGTTTTTCACATAATGGTCAGATCTCCGAGCAGAGGATGTGTGCAATAAAAATGTTAGGAAACAATACTGTCGTGTGAATTGAGCTCTCATTTGTGACACTAGCGCAGCTGTAATGTTAAATTGATCGTATAATTGCAGTAGTACTGAAAGGTAGTATTTTGTGACTAGAATTTGGTGTGGGTTAAATATTGATTGCAGCGAGTATCAGGCATGTGCAATAGAAGCAGGGTGATGATGTCGGCTCTCTACGATTTTTTCTGTTAGACAAATTTCTACATGATTCTGCACAAGTCCAAAAGCATCCTTCTGCTTTCCTCCGCTGTACTGTGACTCACCGCACGAGTCTGAAAGCATCCTCGTGGTTTCCTCCGCTGCACTGTGACTCACAGCACAAGTTCAAAAGCATCCTTCCGCTTTCCTCCACTGCACGGTGACTCACTGCACAAGTCCAAAAGCATCCTTCTGCTTTCCTCCACTGTACTGTGACTCACCGCACAAGTCTGAAAGCATCCTCGTGGTTTCCTCCGCTGCACTGTGACTCACAGCATGAGTTCAAAAGCATCCTTCCGCTTTCCTCCACTGCACGGTGACTCACTGCACAAGTCCGAAAGCGCTGTTCTGCTTTCCTCAACTGCGCTGTGACTCACCGCACGAGTCTGAAAGCATCCTTCCACTTTCTTCAACTGCGCTGTGACTCACTGCACAAGTCTGAAAGCATCCTTCCGCATTCCTCTTCTGCACTGTGACTCACCGCATGAGTCTGAAAGTGTCCTCCTGCTTTTCTCCGCTACACTGTGATTTAGCGCACAAGTTCGAAAGCCTCTTTCTGTTTTTCTCCGCTGCTCTGTGACTCACCACACGAGTCCAAAAGCCTCCTTCTGCTTTCCTCAACTGTGCTATGACTCACTGCACGGTCTGCGAGAACCTGTGAGGGATCACAGGTCCTTCGTCACCAGCAAGTCATGCAGACTCACAAGGCAAAAGATTCTTTCATTCTGTCTCCTGCCCAAAATGCACTTAAAGGCATGAAACTATTTCACACAAGGCTGCCATACAGAGCTGTTGACTACAAGAAACAGGACATCAGTAGAATACTCCTGCTGTGGTTTTCAGAGAGTCAGCGCACATAGCTGTAAGATTGAGGTGGATTAGGATCACATTACCTTAATAATATTTGTCATTTAACTTTATCGTATTGTTATTAAGTTGTCCTTTAAAGTATTTGAAACATAGTTAGCTATTCAAATTTTTAACGAGAATAGTTACCATGAAAACGCCTTTATAATGAAGATCAAAAGCTTGGTGAACCTAGACACTGATTTTCAGTTAGCACCTCCGAGCAATACTCGACAAATTAATCAGGGGCAGGCGATCATTTAACCCACAGACGCCACCCCCCCACACGTCACACACACAGTGTCCGTGATTACCATTCTATCACGGCCATCTCTGCTCAAATAGAAAAGGCCCAGCCGGAAAACTGGAGGGAACTGGTGATCAGCCCCCCCCCCCCCCTTGGCTCTTGGTGCTATAAATAGACAGGGACACATTAATTACGTGGCTGCTGAGGTGAGGCTCGCCCTCCACACAGGAATAATTCCACACATAGCCAGTAAAACGCTGCCGCTCTCCCATACAGTTTCAGCTTTGGTGACCCAGTGTGTTTACAAAACATTTTCATTAATTCTTCCAACGATGCACTCAAATAACAGGTGAGGATTAAATTCCATCTTGGATGCGCCATGAACTGTCTAACTTACTGGACATTTGAAACCAATGTTTCTAACTCATTAGCGTAAATAATAATGAAGATAAAGGTCTGCTTCTAATCACCTGGGGGCCTGTAGAGTGTCCCAGCTGTACAGCACGGCACGCACTTTGCACGTCGGTCATGAAGAGCGCCGCGGGATGGTGGCTGTCAGGGCCTGAAACACTGTCAGGATGCACTTCAATGGTGTGATGTTTTGGAAGATGAGATTAACCCTCTGGAGTCTGAGGCTTCTCAACCACCTTCGGGGTAATCTGACATGCCTTGACATTTTAAAATATTTCACCTATCTAAAAAACATTTATCCCAAAGGGTTACATGTGTTTTTAT
>JAODKF010000050.1:9566190-9579069 GCA_026779585.1 Mormyrus proboscirostris | reverse complement strand
AGGGGTGGGGGGGGGGTCCAAATCTCAGACTTCCAAAGGAACTTAGAACTGTGTGTGGAGCCATAGCACTGTGCCAGGTTAGTCACACCTAGAGACTGAAAATGATGAGTGCGTGTCTCCCCCCCCCCCCTCCTTCCAACTCCCAAATAGACAATCTGAATTGTTCTGAGCTTGTGTGTGACAATATTGTAGCTCAGCCAGCAGAAAAACAGCCAGAGCCAACAAAACGTCAAGGGAGGAGCTTGTAGGGCGAGCAGGTAAAGACAGTAAATGGCACAAAACGCATTTAAGGTTTAAATCAGTCCTGCTGGAGAAGTCTGGGGCATTTTCTTAGTTTTTTTTGACAAAAGAAAAAAAAGAAAAAAAAAAAAAAGATCCTGGTCAAAATCAACTCCTTTAATTCAGTCTTCAGGCCTACGGCGAAAATTTTTTGGCTTGTGCTCGAACCCTTTTCTCATATTCTACTCTGTTTTGGCTGAAATAGAGAGGAGAGATGCATTAGAAAGCCAGGGACGTTCAGCAGATACTGGACTAACTACAATAATTCCATGGTCAGAAGCTTCCTTTAACACACCAAACATGGCTTCTTAATTCACACTTACCAGTAAATTGTATAGGCCTCAGCCTGAGCAGGATCCTGAATGTTCGGCTCATTCAGAAGCTCCTGGATTCCTAACAAAATCTATAGGACGGGATGGAGTATAGAATGGGCACAAGTCAACATTTCTTAAGCAAACCAGTGAGTATACTGCCCTCTACAGTGTGTATCGCATCTCTGCAGAGACGCCCGATTAATTAGGCGACTACTGCAGCCTGAGAGAGAAAAGGCGATCTGAGACAGACGCAGGCGGAATATCAGTCGAAGGTTCAAGTGAGGGAGCAAACAATACGGCGCCATTCATGGTGTGACGCGGACGGCCAACCTCTGGGTACCTGCTTGATGGTGATTGCCGGCCTCCAGTCCTTATCCTCCTCTAAGATGGATAAGCAGACTGTTCCGGATGGATATACATTTGGGTGGAAGAGCGGGGGCTCGAATTTACCTGTAAAGCAACAACAAAATTTAGGATCAGCCAGAGGCTGCAGATTTATTAGCGACAAGACAAAGTTTCACTTACATTTGGGTGGGGAGGATGGGTAGTCATCCTTGAAGAGCATCCGAAGTTTAAACAAGCCTCCTTCCCAGGGGGTCTGGAGAGGAGAACGGAGACCAAGAGAAGAGATCACTCACCTCATCACACCCAAGCCTAAAAACAGGTGCATAAATCACGTGGCTAAAACAGGAAGTTTCAATGGTGCTCTTTCACTGCCACCAAGAAGCGAGTCATACCGCCAACGGTCAGTCTTCCCCCAGTAAAGTATTTGAGCCGTACCCAAGCTGTGCCTGACCTGACACGAAAGCGTGACCAGACCCAGCTGGCTGCATCACCATCTAATTGGTTGTAATGCAAAAAGACCAGTATTCTGTCCATGGATTATATGAAGGAAAAATATATAGAATATAAAATTATCATTAGTAGTACTGCACATCACGATGCATCGGTGCATTCCTGATATCCTAAAAATTTCCAACTTCCTACTCATAAAATACTACAGAACGGCTAAAGAGAATGGATTCGTAATGTAAAGTTACAAGCGAATACTAAACTCCGCTACCGTTTGATACCGCATAGCATTGCAGTTCTCTCAGACGTTCTGGAAAATTAGGAACTTAGCACACAGTAAAGCACGATGTACAGTAAATGAGCTTCTCTTCTGTTGTATGTCACTGATGTTCTCCAAAAAGGACAGCACCATCACTGGGCCGACCCTTCTGCAGTGGGAAATCAGAGTGAGCTAGAACCGTTGTGACTAGTCTCTTTGCGGTACGGCTTGGGTACGGTCGGTTCCCTCATGCCAGGGGAAAAGTGCCGCAAGCCTGAGCCGGGCAGCGGTGATGCACAGATACGGAAAACTGCCTGGGGCCTGGAGACGGCATTCACCATCTCAGGAGGTGCAAGACCACCGAGACCTTCTACACATCCAGTCAGCCCAGATTACAGCAGTATGAGAGTCAGCCTCACCCCTTTCTTTCCGGGAATGGCACACTCCCAGTTCATAAGATTCATTGTCCCATCCGGATTTTTCGTCGGCACGGCGACAAAGCCCTGAATTTAGAGCAAAAACATACAGACGTGTCACGTGAAGCCATGTGCAAGAACATGTTCAAGGTTAAAAACCGCAGCAGACGAACATCCAAACTCACAAATGGGTGATCTTTTCGCCAGGCCTTTCGCTCCTGTGCAAGGCGGCTAAGAGCTATACCAGACATGACTTGTCGATCCCTGGAAGGAAAGAGTGACAATACAAATGAAACTGCATTAAAATCATTAAATGATTGAGCTTAACTCCATACTCACAAAATAAAGATCCATGCATTCAAATCCACAAGCAATAAACCAAGTGTGATACCTCACTTAATGCCACCTCAAGCTCCAGATC
This sequence comes from Mormyrus proboscirostris, assembly GCA_026779585.1. Classification (NCBI taxonomy): domain Eukaryota; kingdom Metazoa; phylum Chordata; class Actinopteri; order Osteoglossiformes; family Mormyridae; genus Mormyrus; species Mormyrus proboscirostris. The sequence continues at coordinate 9,576,588 of JAODKF010000050.1, read as the reverse complement.
AGAAGCATTAAGCAAAAAGATACAGATATGCAGTGTATGTTGAGGTTACCACCACAAGATGTACTATGATAAGTAACTTATTTTTGCAATTCAAACTGGCCTGTGAAACGAGCTTCACAATATACCGGCATTTTCACCAATACAGCAATTTTACCACAAAGATTAAACAAGTACCACTGGTTTGACTGTTACGTTGAATTTTAATGCCAGCAAATAGGGCCAAATTCATGGTGAGCGTATATGGATATTATTTATAAACTTTTTCTTTTGGGTTATTCAGTATGTTTTTAAATAACAGTAAAATATTACACAGTTAAACATCTCTCTCTTTCACACACACACACACACACACACACACACACACACACACACACACACACAAATTACTGCCACTGTTACGATACGGTAGGCAGGTACAGATACATGGTGATGGATTCAGGGTTTCCCTTGGTAACATTTCCTCCGGTAAAAGCAGATGCTCCTACGTCCGAGAGGCGCAGTCTTGCATTTACATGCTGCAGGTAGACGCACAGAGTAGCAACAATGGCAAGAGAATTTCCAAGAACTAGGACAGCAGGGTGAGGCTCATTAACATTCACAGAGGAAGGGCTACTAGATGATCTCTGAGCTACTACGCTCTTGGCAACTAACCAGATATTTTAACTTGCCTAACAGGAACACACACTCACACACGCACACAGGCATGTCAATAGTGGCTGATATTTAAACTATCAATATTGAAAGTTCCAGGCCCCAGAGTAAAGACGCATACTGAAATAGAGAGGACTGCCTACCGAAATAGAGAGGACTGCCCTAGATGAGCCATTTCCCCCCCACAGAGTAGCATGAGGCATTTCCTGACCTCATTCACCACTTAGAGGTGTCAAAGTAGCTGCCCATGACATGTTAATAAATCATTACTTAACGCGGCCTGCAGATCAATCTTTAGGTTTTACACAGAATAAAAAGCGACGTAATGGCATTCCACTAATCTGTGCTGGCAGAGCCCCCCCCCTCATCGCATAGTCCTTTTAAGATAAGGGTCTTGAACAGGCAGTACATGACCTCATGGGGTCCCTGGAGGAACTGTGTGGGGCCTGTGAATCATTGTGTAATGACAAAGCAATTTTATTATACAAACCAGTAATAAGTCAAAGCACTGATTAAGGCTGCGACGATTCATCAACTCGAATGACTGGCAAATTCTTTGCTTCGATGCTTTGTTTAATGGACATGACTATGTACTGCTCAGTGACACCGTGTTTCACACGGAGGATTATTACTGTCGCTCAGTGTGCTTACGCTGCATTACGTGTAGCGGAGCGTCAGAAAAACACAGAGTGCGGAGACTCCCATAGGGACCCATTGTCAAAATGGAAGGGAAATTTCTGGCAAAATTCCGGGTAATGGGGATGGAGAATAGTTCCAAACGCTGACATTCACGGCATAGAATCATGTTCATTCTGTTGCTGACGAAGCAGTTTAAGTGGTATATTGGGGGGGGGGGGAGGAGATACAAATTCATTTTCCATTAATTAAGGAATGAAGTTTCACCAAACTGCATGCGAAAATAGCGACTTCTAGCTTGCTGTAGGACCGGCGCTTGAGATGCAAAGTTACATTTGTTTAGACTGTTTGGGGAACATGTACGCAATAGTTCAGTTACAATAGTGCAGAGTTACGGTCATTTGTAGCTTGACTTAACAGCCTATATGTGCGGAGTCAGTAAAGATCCGAGATATGTAAAAGTGCTTCTGAAGGTCCAATGTACACGAGTTTATTATTTTTAAACCAAAAAAGTACATAGAAATACACTAAAGGGTTTAGTTCTTTTACAGATGTTGTATGCAGTTTAACCATTAACATTTTTGAAAAAGAAACCAAAGAGCTGTTCGTTAAGACACCAGACTTTTTCCCCCTCTTTTGAATAGCCACTATGGCTCTAATAAGGCAAAAGTATTTATCCAATTAATCAACGGAATAATCAATAGAATACTTGATTACTAAAATAAACCATAGCGGCAGCCCTACCGCTGAAAATCCTTGTAAACTGCTCTATGACTTACTCACTTGTTTGGTTGTTGTCCATACTCTATTCAACTGAATCGTCATTGTACTGGTGCCACGCAGGGACAATAGACACTAATGCAACGTAAACCAAACACACACTACGTGAAATACAATGCAACTCATTAGGTGTTACATAGTAGAAAGGTTATGTGTTTATAATTATATAAAATTAAAAATTCTGACAAAGGTAGTAATTTCAATTTAGGTTATCAGAATGACATTTGAAAAAAATGGCAGATATCAAATGTACTAAACTGTTCCCTCAATAATTACAATGGCATCGCCTCAGGGCCAATGATTTACACCTAAAGGCTTGGACATCCATGCATGCAAGTTTACTCTTGTTGCATGGTTCATAACACACGCAACGCTCTATCATTTTCCTCCTTGCTGTTGGACTCCGTGTGTCATGTTGAGAAAATTTAACAAAAATGAGGAAGAACGCAAACATGATATGAATCTCACAATTCTGTGGTGCTTGGAAAAACTTGCATGATGAAGTTGGCGTCGCCAACCATTAAATGACAACTTGTAGCAGCGGAATATAAATATTCTGTATATAAAGTATGCAATATAAATAGAATGATGTACATTTACTGATAGCTTGTCATCCATTAAACGGTTGTAAATTGGCCAAATCAAGTTCACACACCTATTTGGATTCCAAATTGGGGGAAAAAAAAAAAAATTGATTGTATTGTACCTTTTAGCACCAAATGGGCAAAGTTACATCAGGACCCCGACAAAAGCTTTAAAGCAAAAGCAGCTACATTTGAAGAGTGTGTCTATGAAGCTGCACTAGTGATCTTTTCCATCTTGGAACAGTATAGCCTAGTATTTCACGCAGGGTTCCCAGGAAGAATTTCTTCAGGAGAATCCAAGAACCAGTACATTTTGGAGAGAGAAGACTGAAATGTTGAAGTGGACTCAATATCATCACTGGCAGAAAATAAGCATGCAAATAACCATTAGTCATTACACCTATTCAAAAGCCATATCACACTAGTACAATCCACTCAAGTCTGGCACAGTCAATCAGAAGCACTCTATACACAGAGAATAGATTAACTTTGGGCCAAAGAATAAAACCATTTACTGAAACTACTGCAAAAGCTAAAACAAGTGCTATGAAATGAAAGGAGCAGTTAAAACCAGAATGCTCATTCAAGTATGCAGGTACGCATACTTAATATACTGTAAAAGCAGATCTCATGAACAGAAATGCAATTTTTTTACTGCTTCTCTGTAAAATGCCCACTGGCCCCTGAAGTAATCTCTCGGCTCAGATCGCAAACCAGTTACAGTATACTGGCTCTGCAGCCTACTTTAAAAAAATACACGTCTTTGGATTGAATGCTTAACCCATTCAAGGATGCCAGGGAAAAAGCCATTTAAAATTTAGCCAATGCCAGTAATAAAAAATAAAAAAAAAAAATCCAGCTGGTATCTGACATTTCATTAGACTGTATGGAGGTGTTGCAAGCTAATTAGTACTTTAGGGGCACAATGAAGCCTTGGCGTTACTCATTGGGGGGGGGGGGGACATCCCACCCAATTTTGAAATCAATGGTGTTTGTTCCACCCAATATTTTCCAGGATATTAATAATAATAATAATAATAATAATAATAATAATATTATTATTATTATTATTATTATTAATGTCAGAACCTCCTGACTGAGGGGGAAATACTTTTAACCTATGATTTTAGCTGCACACGTGTAAAGGTCTACAGCAACACTCATCAATGACCCAGAATAAGCAGTGCTGACAGACTGTGGTGATAGTGACGTGCACAGTGATAGACTAGATCAGTTAAAGCAGGGGTATCCCAGTCCTGGTGGCCCGGGATACCTGCCCAGTGTTTGGGTTTACCTTCATTTAACACACCTGATTCAACTCCCAGTACCAATTACCACACAACTCTTGAGCTGAACAATTTGTGGTGGAACAGGGAAAGAGCTAAGCTACACAGGGCTCTGACCCCCCCCCAGGACTGGAGTTTGACACCCCGCAGTTAGAGGGACGCTCTAAATTCTATGCTGTTGTGATTGGTTGTTTAGCCGTCAGGCATCTGCTGACACGCAAAGCATCTAAAACGGTCGGCCAGCAGCTGTGTCAGGCTCAGGTTAGAGCAGATGGATAATACCAAGTGTTACCTCAGGTAGTACTGAACCAATAGACTGAAAACCTGCATTGCAATGTCAAGGATGCTCTAGCAATGTTCTTACAAGCAATACTGCGTGATAAACACCCATCGCGTAGTTCACAAATGGAATCTGACAATGTAAACATGGTTCAGATGTGGACTTGGCCAAGTTGCTTGTTTAATGTTTTATCAAACCTCCTTGCTGTTGACGGGTAGACTATGCATGGGTACAGTATACGAGGTCATACAGGATAATGAGAGAATGGATACGACTCAGACAGTTAACGGATCGGTGCCCCCCACCTCCCCAACATTGAAAACACAGTGATGCCCTTGCAGTGACGGGTCCTCTAGGTGCATCTTTAAAAAGTGCCTAGATTTACTCATACAACATGGCAGTTAAAATTCCTTCCTGAATCACTGGACTAACATTAAAATTTACCAAAATATCTGTCCTGAACAATAGTTTCTACAACCCTCTTATCCTGCGGCAACTGCGGCAGCCAGCTGGAAAGCGTCGAGCGTGTTTTTATTCACAACTTTCTGAAATTACTCAAACGCTGCCAGGTAGCGTCTGGCCAGATTAGCCCAGTGTGATCTGGCTTTCCAGTTCCTCAGTGCTCAGGGGTATGCTTGGGAAACACAACCCAAGAGAGAAAAGTCTTAAATGCAGAACAAAGCATTTTAAACAAGGGGATTGCCAAGACATTGTGGCATCCCCGCTGTACAACATCCACCTTGTACAACCAGGTGGAGCTGCAGAAGTATAACATTTTTTGAACAACACTGACGACTGAACAGCATGTGTAAATATCAAAAGACGGGTACGACTGAAATCACTTATTTCACTTAAGCCGTCATCAGGCTTGTAATCTGCTCTAGAAAAACACCCCATCTGGTGTGGGCAGTTACTCAGACCAAATGGCTTCGGCAGCCCCTGAAGTCTTGGATAACTTCTTACTTGCCCCATATGACAGAGAGCGTATAAAGGCAAAACAAGACCATACCTCATACCTGTTAATGTTATCCCTTGCAGAAAAGCTACCCTTATTAAAATAAAAGCCACAAGACCATTAGGAGGCCATATTCAGGACCGCGAAAAGTACCAGGAAACATTTATTGTACTATGTGGTCTGACACAAATGCAATTCCAAGAATGCATATGACCTGACTGTTGAAAAAGGTGGCAATTTACATATATGCACAATTTGACAAAATTGTTTCTGCAAATTTCTCACTGAAAATTACTAATGCAGTCTAAATCGACAAAACTGAGAAAAATGCATTGCAGTGGAACAAACCTTAATGGGGCTATTTAAACCAGGGGATTCCAGCTGGGGGGTCCACAAACGCTTGTGCGAGCGGAGTGAGGCTGCACAATATCACTGAACATACCTAACATTACAGAGGTTGCGCGGATAAGTGCATCGTACGATCAAGCCATTTTCCATGGTGGAAGACGAGGGATGTCGACGGCTCATTCACCGCACAGAGGCCTCAAAGTACTTTCCCTCAAGAGCATTTTAAAATGGGCCAAAATATGATTTTAATTCATTAATGAATCTGGCCCACAGATTGATCATTTTTCCCCCCTCACAGAATAAACGATTGCCAAGTCAGCAAGAGGCTCAGACGACAGCCAGTTATCCGTAATATTTGACAAAAATATCAGTTATCGGTATTGTTCATCGGTGATTGGTCACCCCCACCGACCGTAATGCAGAGACACATATTGCGAATTATCCAGACATTGACATTATCCTCCTCACTACACAACAGAGTGAAACTTGTGTGAAGTTCTGTTAGAGGTAAGAGATCCTGAGCCCTGGTGAATTTTCATTTTGGGGGGGGGGGATGGTTATGAATTCTTGAACCTGCCTGATTTAAATAAAATACTTATACAATTATCATACTCTCATCCCCCCAAAAAAGGTATTAAGTGTGGTATTAAACCATTAACTAAATATCAATGCAAAGCGTAGACTGTAGAGACCTTCTAGTCTTCTGATACCAAACTAGAGTTTCACACGGCACTAGTATGTTACATAATATGCTATCATTATATTAAGATGTTGAAGATCCAAAATCAAACCAAAGATTACACAAGGAAGGACAGTTGTCAGGGGAAGACCACACATCGACATGAAGGACAAGCAAGCATAGGGAGAACAAAGCCTACTTATCAGATAACCAAAAACAAGGTCTTTCTACATACGATCAGAAAATTTCTAGGGGCCTTCCACAATTACCCCCTCTGCTGCCGATTTACGCATAAAGGCCCATAGCAGGAAATTACCCCCATCTGAACTAGAGCTTCAACCTAACAGACGACAAAAAGGGGGAGCGCGTAAAAAATGGATACATTCAAAAACTTGCTATGGTCTCACCAGGTGCTGAAAGTTTCTATACAAGCACCTCCCACCAAGCATGCATTTAGTGTCTGGAGTCAGGGCCTGTGGGCCAGTATGACTCCACTCACCTCGTCCTTCCCAGGGTGCCACAGAAATCGCACAGCTTGCTGGCGCATGGCTGCTCTACCAGGGTTTCTGACCATGGAATCCACCAGACTGGCTTTTTCTTTAGGTAGCAAGTCAGGAGTGTGTAAAGCCATTGAACTTAAATTTCCAATGAAAATTAGGTTTAAATATAGAATTACATGTTATCTGGAAGTCTGCTGTGACAGAGTGCTAACATTTTCTGCAAAATTAAATCTTTAGTAAACCTACTTGCAGCTAGGCAGCAGAAAGTCCAAAACACACAACCCACAAAATGAGCAGCTTGTACAACAAACTCCATATGAAGTTATACATCTGTCTTATGTGCCAGTCTAAACGATGTACACTGCCACACGGATCGTGCAGTGCGTCAGGGCTCATGGAGAGTTCCAGCATTGGATTCAAAACTGCCTGAAAACCATAGATCTATTATCTACTTAGAATTTACAGTGATGCAGCCCATGTTGCCGTCACCTGACAATCATATTCGAAGCATAAAGCATATGTTGAAACAAAATAAGGATCCGCCTTTTCCAGCTCAGTATTTTCTCATTTCTCCAGTCCTTGTACACAGAGTAATCCTTGCATATTAAATTTCACAAGAACCTTGAGACAAGATTAAGTGTTCAATAAACGTGCATGTGACACAGGTCCGCAGCATTATGGTTTGAATTTAAAGGTTCAAGAGCCAAGACCCGTCAGAAATGAGCAAGAACATCCCTGCGGTCACACTACAGAAAGGCCATTACACTTTTAACCAGCACTGGTTACAGCTTCATAAGGGCTCTGAAAAGTAAGGTTGTCAAAAAGCAGCACATTAAGAAATGCTGTTTAGGTCAAGACAGCCAGTATTTGAGTGCCTAGCAACAGTGTTATATCACTGCGTATACCACCTCGGGGGATATCAATTTCAAAAGCAAACAGACTAACTTAAATCCTCACAATAAACCAATAATCCCATTCGACTGGTGAGGAAGAAAATGTTAAGGGTAGAGAACACCGTTTCGCTATTTGTTTACGTCTTATGGCAGTTCGTCAGCAATTTCCTCAGCTCGGAAGAGCGCGGATGTTCAAACACAAGTTTAGGCGATCAGGTCGATGAAGCAAAATGGTGTGTTTTTACACGGATACAAAGAAAAAGGCAATACAATTGGGGCACTGGTAACTGCATTACGGTCTCCAGTTATCCTTATGGTGGTTAAATAGCGCCAACCACCTAAGGGTTAAAGCGCCGTAGAAGGAAAGCGCAACTCACAAGATGTCATCGTGGTAATACTACGGTACGCAGATGCGATACTGCCCGGGAGACATATCGGGGACACACTAGGCCGGCTCCCCGCAGCGAGGCACTTCTGCCGGCTAACGGAGGGATCCCGGCCGCTCCACATCGGCGCGCCCTGGGGAGGGGGGTCGTCGCAAATGACCATGTGGAAATGCGCACACCTAGCGCCCATCCCGGCGTTTATTTCTTGCCCAAGTCGGCTTCAGCGTTTATATTTCGCAAATACGAAGTTCGCGTACATTTAATAGCCCAAGGTGGGCAGGCAGGACGGCGAAACGGTGCCCTAGGGAGTCGCAATCATTGTCATTTTGCGAGCGAGCGGCGGCGGCCGGCGGACTAGCTAGCGCGAGAGCAGCAACAAAAAGGGCGCAAACTCACTTCGGCGAGAGTCTTTGCGGCAGATCTATGGTGCCGCCGAGGGCTTCTTACCTTCTGTAAAATTAAAATTGTCGAATGTTTCCCCCCCTCTAAACGGTTTTCTGATTGGCGGCAGCCGTACCGAACTCGGGACAGAACCTTGCGAAGTTTCCCTCCTGAGGAAAAAAAAAAAACACCGAATTTGTCCAAGGCTAAATAGGACCGGTTGGTCACCTGTGATCGCCTGAGAAGAGCTGACAGTAATATTGAGCTAAATTCTGTTTTTATTAAAAGATATTTTATTCGACTTTCATCTATAAACGATTTTTTCCTAATGTGTCAATAGAATATAAAAATATGCTTTAATTTATTGAATATTAACAAAATATAATGTAATGTGTATCGATCTTATTACAATTGTTACATATTAAGATTACACAATGAACAATAAAAAAATAACTATTTTAATGGTTGAAGACACATATTTACGATATGTATTTCGTTTTTGCAGGCAAAATTAAGAACAGCTATATATTTAAAGGGACCGCGTTGCATTTATTAGGGATCGTCTGTCAAATGTGGAGTATAACATATGCCGAAAAATAAACCATTGTTTTTCCATCCATTACAACCATCCTAGAATTGCTTATTCTGACCAGAGGCAGGAAGGGGTGGTGGGTTAGTGTGGATGTGCCCATCAAAGGCAGCACCAGACACAAGTCTGGAGGAACATACATACTTCATCCTGGGGCTGCGAGGATGTTTCTCCTTGAGTCATGTACCACTTCAAGAGTTATTTTAGTTATAGAAATATGAGTGTTTATTATTCTGACATTTGACCTTTATTTACTCATTGATCACATATATTGTACATTTTTTATATAAAGTACGCCCCTTTAAATGAGAAAATAGTTATTTCTCAATTTGAAATCTATTTTAAAAATTAAAATCACAATAGGATAAAAATTAATGACACACTTGCTAAATAAGTACAATGATGCTGCCTAACTCAACATTTATTTTACCAGTGTTTCATTATTACTGCCAGACAGGAGTAAGGTAACAGGGCATGCCCTGTAATTTAGAGGTGATAGCCCTGTGGCACCAACCTCCAAAGCAAATTCCTTGTATGTGTGAACGTACTTGGCAATAAACCCGATTCTGATTTCTGATTTCTATGTCATAACATGTGAACAACGAAGGAGTTCTTCATCACAAAAATGACACAGATGAGTTTTGGTTCTTGGAAAAAAAAGCAAAACATGTAATTTAAAACTAAAACATTTTAACCAGGCTTGGACACATCCAAATGTAAATCAAGTTCAGGCAAAAGTTTTTTTGTGTCTCTGTGCCGGAATAAGCTGCAATTAGGTCATTCATAAAATGATGTGCACTAAATTAAAAAGAATAAGAGAAAGATAAGGAGGGTGCTTGGGATCTGTAGGAGTATAAACCACAAATATTTATATAAATATTTTCATGTTTAATAAAAAAAAAATCAAATATGCAAAGAATGCATCCCTGCTGATTTAGTGTTCGTTGGCAAAGTTCAGATTACTGGTCTAGGACACTTTTAGTCATGCAAACACATCATTTACTATTTGGCAACTAAGAAGAAATGGTGTGGCTTCCAAAGTTAGAAAGGAGAATGGAAAGAACGTAACTCAGTACAATAGTGTGAATGACAAACTGATATTGATTTAATTTCTGTAGACACCCTTACATTACAACCCCTGGCAAAAAATATGGAATAACAACTCTTGGAGGATGTTCAGTCAGTTGTTTTACTTTATAGTTCAAAAACCAAATCACAGCTATGACACAAAACTATTTTACCTAACAGCTGAACATTCTGGCTTTGTAAAACATACCTCCAAATAATAAAACGACATTGTTGCAATTAATGGCACAACTGTTTTTTTCCAGACCGGGTAGGAAAAAAATATGAAATCACTCAATGTTGAGGAGAAAATTATGGAATCAAGAACAAAAAAAGAACATAATTTGTACTAGTACTTTGTTGCACCTCCTCTGGCTTTTATGAC
>JAODKF010000050.1:9529087-9545596 GCA_026779585.1 Mormyrus proboscirostris | reverse complement strand
TCAGTACATGCAGTATGGGTTCCTATAAAGCCATCCAAGTCTTTTACAGACTGCCATGATGTTATTGCCCCCCGGTCTGTTCAATTTCAGCTGAATGTTGAATCCTCAAAACAATGTATTGTGCTCTGTCATGTATTGCTAACGGAAGAACTGACAGGTCTGCTGCACGCACTGGATGAATCATGCTCTGCCGTTAATTGTATGCAGCGCTATACCAAGCATAATTGAATCACACTACTCTTCGAGTGCAGCGTTCATGTCAGGGTCTTGACTAGCAAATTCTACTGAGATACTACACCGCACTATACACGCGAGACTTAAGACCAGGGAGCGACTAGTGCGATAGGTGGGGATTCCCCGTTTCTGCCTCGATGACAAGCAGGCGGTGGGAATGCGGCGATTGGGGTGTCGACTTACAGGTAGGAAAATCCATTCATTTGTATTGTTCGGGACCGGGATTTAGGTGACGACTAAGGGAATTTGACGACTTTCAAGCGGCGATTTACGCAAGGAATTTTAAAGGAAACATCATTAGGAAAAATCGGGACTTTTGCTCGAGCGTCGACTTGTGCACATTGACGAGTTACAAGCCGGCGACTTAGACCAGTTTTACTGTATATCCACAAATTAATGATAGTACATGGAGCAGTAGAAAAATCCACGCATAATTTTTTCATATACTAAGAATATGTGCTTTTTAATGGTGCCAAACAAGCAAGTATGTTTCATTTGAAATGCTTTAAATAGCGTTTTAACTATAAAGGTATAACAGTCTATAACCACGGTCTTCATCCAAGTCCTTCCTTCGCTGTGCTCCGGGTTTATTCACGTATACCGTTTGATAGGCACGAAGGGACAAAAAAAGACAGAAGTAAAGGCAGCCAGTTGCCTAAAACCCTACATGGTTTTATTACGGTATTACTATAAGCATCATGTGGGCAACTCCATCCATCGATAATCTCACCTGTCGCAGTCATTGGAAACAAACACGTTCATTAAATTATGAGAAATAGGATTAAATCACTGACCAAATAGAAAATTTATATAATAAAATAAGAAAACAGTTTCAAAATATCAATTTACAATAATTATTCACATTCAAAGGCTTTACATCTCAATACATACACAGCAGGGCCCTTGAACGTGACTTCAATCCAAAGATGATTCATATATTAAGAATTTAAATAATAAATCACAGTTCTGGTCGGTTACAACCCACATAAAGTATCAAACACTCAACGTACAGTAACCGACTGTTGCCGACCGTAAAAAAAAAATCTTTCTGTAAGCATTCATTTGAAATGTCTATACAGCAATTTGTCTGTGGTTTGACTCCCACGATTGCCCGCGACTCTTGTGACAGACTGATTCAGCTGTAGGACCATGATAGCCAATCACAGAGCTCTAGGGAAAGAAATCCTTAAAGCATTAAGAAGTTTGTTCCAGGTTAGATAGAGACCCCACTAACCTAGTATGGACTGTACAAGACAAAAGCAACAGTGCTCCTGAGGAGTATCATTATCTCTTCTTCTGTTTTAACAACAGAAAAAATAAATACGAAAAAAACTTGTGAATTATATGCAATTATTTCCCTATGGCTGCTCTATTTCTAAAGGGACTAAGCAGATGAAACTGGTTCTCCAAACAAAAAGAAGGTCATGATTATATGTTGTAGAAAAGTAAATTCTAAACCTACCATACTGTTTAATTTAAATTAAAAAGACAAAAAAAAAAAAAACCCTCCAGGATAAAGTGAATACATTTAACACAACCATTGATATTTTGGATAATCAGCAATGAGTTTGCTGTGACCACAGTGAACAGCAGGCAGACTAAGCGAGTAATACAGTAAGGAACCCACAGTAGTCAGAATACAGAGTTAAGCAGAGACCGCGATGCTGAGCTTACGTACCGCTGCACGTGTGGTAAACACATGTAAGTGTGGAGCTAGAAGCTATAAAGCACCTGGAAACAAAAGCACTGTGAAATACCCGCAATTAAATGATGGTGATTCAGGACAGCGGAATGAGGGTCTGCAGCTCCGCCAGAAAACCCCAAAGCCCCATCCAGCTGGCATCTTCACCACAGGACTGCTGCGTTGCTGGATGACATCTCTTAATCATGCCAAGGCAGGTTGATCTTACTGTCTCTCTGTGGCGGGACGGCTGAGGTTTCACGAATTGGACCCTTATCCCCACACGACGTGCCCAACGTCTACAGCAGCAGAGAACAGCGCAACCATGAATTCCATTCGCTTCCATGTTTTTCCTCTCCTCAGAGAGAAAAAAAACTATTTAGATACCAGCTTTAGTGTGCAAAAAGAAAGCAATGTCAAATCTGAGCGGGGGTTCTGGGAACAGTTTTCTTTGTGACAGGCCACAGGCACTGAGGGGAGGGATCTTGCCACACGGGGAAAGCAAGGTGCGCTAAGGTGCAACTATAAGGCAGCATTTTGCCGTTTGTGGTATATCTTCCCCCATACTTCCTGGATTTTCTTGCACCATTTATCAGCGTTCCCACTAGGGTCCATTAGATAATATGTCCGATTTGGCTGCAAAAACGGAAAACATTACAAATGTCAGCTTTACTTGGGAAATGAATTCCAGTAACTCCACAAGTGTAATATTTAAACAAAGGCACATATAACCTTTTTTTTTTCCTTCACACAAGGTTTACTCGTACTTGTATACTTTCCATTACAAGTAATCTCAGTCCATCTATCTAGTGTAACCAGGGCCCTAAGGTCGGCTTGTATGTCATTAGGCAGAGGCATGGGAAGCCTAAGCCCAGACTGGGCTGCGCTCGAGTCTTACTGTGTGAACAAAGAAGGTCTTGAAGTTCTTGGCCTCAGGACGCAGGTCTGGGGACCAGGGGATCTCCCCCTTCAGGATCTTGTTCACTGGGTCCACGTAGTACAGGTGCGGCCCTTCTGTCAGCAGCAGCTGGCGCCGGCGTGCAAACAGGCCCTACGAAAGATTTACTAGCACACTCTAGAACGCCGCGTAACTAATTATTTTTATTATTATTATTATTATTTTTTTGTTCCTCCGTAGTATGCTTTAGTTCCTAATAGCTTATGCCTCAGAAGTATATAAAATGCCATTAATCCCCACAAACATTGCTATGGTGACCAGGACAGTGATATTTTGAAATTTACCTATTATCCAGAACATTCCAGACAGATTAAGTGCTGAATAAACTTGAAGTAACCTCTAGAATTTGAGAACTTTCTAGAACTTTCCGCTAATATAAAAAGTAGCATAACTACAGAGGCCTTAAGCCCACTAGTTCACTTGAGCTCCAGCTGCAAGGAATCCCCCAGAAGCTCAGCAGGAAGGAGAAAGTGGCTGGGATCAGCTGTCACAGTGGTTCTGGGCCCCCTGGCCAATCACATGGCTGAAAGCTCTGTGGGGCTGGCTAAGACCGGTGAAGAAATACAGCAAAATGGACTATGGGATGTCCCTCAAAGTCCATATCCCTGATGCTCATCTTAATAAATTCACAGAGAACATGGACAAGACTGTGGGGAATGACAGCCATTCTCTGTACTTTTCAGGCTTAAGCAACTACGAAATAACACCTACATCCCAGTAACAAAAGATGAGTTACACAGTGTAAGCAGACATTCGCATTCATGGGGGGAACGAAAGATCATCGAATGATCATCCCCTGTTCCGCAGAACGAAAAGTATAAGCTAAAGGAATGTCTAGGCATGTATTAATTAAGGGCATTGAAAGTGCCATTACACAGTCCGTGCAGAAGAGGGAGCTGTGATGCCCTCAAATGGCGCAACAGCTTACTGCAGGAGCACAGACTCAAAGCACCAATGAAACACACCCAGGAAAATCGTTGTTTACACAAAAAAAAAACAAAAAAAAAGTGATAGAAAATGACAAGCCCATACCTTCCGCTTGTCCACTGGACCCATTTTAAGTATTAAATTATTTTCCACAAACTGGTGCCTTAAAGAAAAAACAAAATATTAGAATGTATGATACTAAATAGACATAATTCCTTGGCTTTTTCAATTGCACTCTCTTGTTAAAGTATCTAAGGATTTGGCTGTCTAACACAGTACAAGGAAAAATATTTAACACACAACTGTGTAAATAAGTAACGGGACACATTATGTAAGCAAGTAAAGTGTTACTCAACACAAACGTGTAAGCTACATGCAGAGTTGTGGCATATTTTTAAAAAATGTAACATGGCAGATAAGATAAAATAAGATCAAACCATTTGTATTTATCGGATATTCCATTAAAGCTAAAACAAATTCATGCTAAATTCACATTATGAATATTTATCAGGCACCCGAAGGACAACCTGGTGCAAAGCCCTGCAGGCATGTTCTTGAACCGCTAAAGGCAGGCACAAAAGCACAGGAGGGGACTAAGAAGCCGCACCAAGGGTTTCCGCTGGTCTGTTTCTCCAGCAGCAGTCTCTTCTCCTCGCTGGAGAACTGCAGGTCCAGCTCGAAGGAGTTGGTGTCCAGGTCATGAATATACTGCTGAATGTTGCTGATGGAAGTCAACAGCGGAGGAAGCTCTGAGAGAGCCAGCTGGGAGGTTGTGGACGGGGCCAGCTGCATGCAGCTGAACTGGCTGAGGAGGTCATCGTACTACAGACAGCAGCACGGGGAAAAGTTTCCAGGCCGACAGTGAGTAACACAGGCCATCATACGTTCGGAAAGGGTATACTGATTGTGTGTGCCGTCATAAACAGAATATAATGGCAGTCTGACGTACCGTGTGCAAAAATATTTTCATGTAATCATCCTTTCTAACAACAGTCTGTCTCTTTCTATCAGGCGTGGAGTCACACAGCAGGTCTAAAGGTCTCTCTCAGGTAGAAGCCCTGGCCTGAGCCATCATTATGGGCGGCCTACAGTTAGACTACTCAGGCTGGGAGTCTGACCATCATTACAAACAAGATAAACAGGTTAAAAAAAAACCTCCATGAATTAAGGCATTATTATAAAGATACAGTAGAACCTTGGAACTCGAGCGCCTAAACTCAACCAACCAATGCAGACACTGAACGGGTCTGTGAATGTTTTTCAACTTGTACCTCGACCGAAATCTTGGAACTCAACCGTTCCTGGTAAATCTTGTATTGGTTGAGACGTGTTCAACTCTAGCAACTGGGACCTCAAACAGGTCACTAAATGATGATCTCTGATGGGCTGAAATGAAGGCAAACGGACCTACTGGGATGCTGATGCCTATGAATCTCTCTCAGTCTCGTCGTACCTCTCCACTGAGTTTGACGTGCGAAAGCTGTGTTCCTGTGTAAATTTGTTTGTGCTTTATCTACAGTACATTTAGTGATACAGTAATCATGGCCCCTAAGAATGTAAGCAGTGGTAGCAGCAAAACAAAGAGAAATGTAGTGAGAGTAATTGAAGAATTTAAAAAAGAAATTAGGGGCGACATGGTGGTGCAGTGGTTAGCACTGTTGCTCACACCTCTGGGACCTGGGTTTGAGTCTCCGCCTGGGTTACATGTGTGTGGAGTTTGCATGATCTCCCTGTGTGGTTTCCTCCGGGTACTCCGGTTTCCCCCCACAGTCCAAAGACATGCTGAGGCTAATTGGAATTAATAAATTGCCCGTAGGTGTGAATGGTAACAGTGTGTGAGTGTGCCCGGCGATGGGCAGGCCCCCTGTCCAGGGTTGTTCCCTGCCTCGTGCCCATTGCTTCCGGGATAGGCTCCAGAGCCCCCGCGACCCAATAGGATAAAGCGGGTTGGAAAATGAATGAATGAAAAAAGTAAATTATAGTGAGTCTTGAAGGTGGTGCACGTGTGTCTGTTCTCACTTCGGAGTATGTATTTCATGTTTATGTTCTTGTATGTGTGTATTAATTTTATATTAATTAGTTTTTCCTCTGAGTCATTAGTTTGGTATGTAGCAGGGAGTTTAGCTCACATTTCCATAGTAGTCCTCATCATCCTCAAACATGGCAGGCAGATATGGGGTCAGTTTCGGGGGTATCTGCAGGTGTAGCTGATCCCATGATATGCTCTCAAAGAAAGGGTGACCTTTGAGAGGGGCGAACCCCCCTGCCTCTTCACAGCCTAGGCGCTTCCTGGGATCCAAGAGCTGGAAGGCAGAAGCTCTGCTTTAACAGTGAGACTTTCTAACACAAGTGCTTTGTCAACACGTAACGCAGCACAGTGCAACTTACTAAAAGATGTTCAACGAGATCCTTGGCTTTGGGAAAGAATTTGTCTGGAAATTCATACTCAAGCTTCATAATCTTTTGAAATATTAGGTACTCGTTTCTGGGAAAGTGACAGACAGAGAGAGAGACACAAAGAACATTTTAGGGCCGTATATATGGTGACAACTACTATACATCCTTTGTAGCATGGACAGGAGTAATCAAAGAGCAGATAGGCCAAAGTGGAGTGTCTTGACCACACCGAGCATCCCTGTGGGTGTCGCAACTTCCCTGTTATAGTTTAACTATTCAAACCGCCTGGCCACATAACACTGATCATGTGACTTAGGTTTTTTCACCTCGCCCAAGAACTTCCTCACATAAACAAGTCATAAACAAGACAGGCATAACTTCCTGTTATTGTACAGTTTTGTTAGCACTTTTTTTTCAAAAACTGTTTTTATTCCTTAAATTGCAGTAGGCCAAAGTACACCGTTATAAAAAAGCAAAAGGTACCTAAAGAGTGACTTTTACACAATTTCTTGTTTTGCCAAATTACAGAATTAGTGAAGTGCTAACATTGCGAAATAAAAGACAGCTGACTTACCCAGCCCTAAACGGAGGCAGCCCAGCCACCAGCTGGTAAATGATACAACCTAAGGCCCAGAGGTCAGAGCTGAAACAAGAAAGTATTCAAAACACAAAATGAGGAGAATCCATGGGTGTGGAGAGCCAGACAAAGTCCGGGAAAGGATGACGTTACCTTTTGCAGGCAGATTTCTCAGTTAACAGCTCTGGGGAAACATATTGTGCAGTTCCAACGAAAGAGTTTGCTCTTGCTGCTGCAAGAAAAAAAACAGAAGTCATGGCAAGGCCCATAAAAATATAACTAAATTCTTGAACATAACTTTTTAAGCTCACAGACGACTTAATCTCAGTCCACTCCCTACACTCTCCCGTCTCTGCTTTCAATGGCCTTTAGCTTGATGAAGAAGTAAGATGAAAGTGCGTGTTAGACCGTACTTTTTGCTAACTTGCAGTGAAGAAGAATATCACTTTGTCACCAATAATGGCAATGGATATACAGCAGTACTATTTCTCTATTTCATATGGCAATCTCCAATAAATTTCAGAAGCCTTTGCAAACAAAATACACTAGTCAACAGAATAATATAAAATGAAATCAGTCTTCACTAATTTAACACTACACAAATTAATACGGCTAAAGTATAAACAACCTTAGATTTCAGGGTAGTACCATAGGACAAAGTCATTCTAAACCAGGGAAATACCTTCAGTAAACAGAGCACAACATAAGACCCAGACAGAGAGAATAAAATAACTTCACCTTGCTTGCTATCTGACGACAACTGCTTTGCTGTTCCAAAATCTGTTATTTGAATGTGCATTTCTTCATTCAGTAAAATATTTTCTGGTTTTAGGTCCCTGGGGGAAAATAAATTTCAACAAATTGGATAACATTCACGTCAGCCCACCATAAAATCAACATTAAAACAACATGGCTTCCTCAATAATATCACAATTTTTAAGCGTATTATTTAAATTAGGAAAGACCTCCTATAGCTGCTTTACAGCTGCATTTTGGTTCAAAATGCATAAAACATAATTCATCTAGAAATGCCTTCATATCCTTCTAATATGAGGTCCTGCTCTGCTTCTGTGAAAAGGTATGCCCTTCCTTTCGTCATTTTGTTACAGCCTATCAAAGACTTGCTGATCATGTTTTCTAGACTCGATATATACGGGATTTTCAATCAGCTCGGGTGAATGGATCCAGCTAGACTAATCTACTACACAGCCTCCTTTGAAAAACTGACTTATCCCGGATGAGTTTCACCGGCATTAACCTATCCAATAAATAAATACCCCCACTGTGACAGTCTACATCCACACTGACACGCATTTATATGCTGCAGGCACGTCAATTTTTTTCTGCCATTGTTGTCTGTTTTGGTTACGTTTTGAGAGAACTAATGATTGGCCTAATCCGTTTGCCATAACCAATCAGAGGCTGAGTAGGGTGGGACATGCCGTTCTTTTGCTAAACCAGGAAAAATATCCATTCCCGCCACATTCCTGTTGGTCCATTCTTACACACCAAAATATTTCCTCACATGAAAAGTTAATATAACCAAGTTAATAGTGAAAATGAAGCAAAGCATATAAACAAAAATGAGCTTTCAGAACAAACAACCTCGTGATGCTACATTATTGCTGCTATCCAGCCGAACAGCTGGTGCTGATGGTGGAGGCGCTAAATCTCCGATCAACTTTGCAAATTCAATGGAAGAACATGTCAACCATGTTGAGTACTTAATAATAGCAAGATTTGTAAATTATGTTAATAGTGTTTCTACGGCATTACGTAGCATCTTTCTTTAAAAATTTAGCTTCGTTTATTTTTTTGTTCCAATTTGCTCACGTTGTGGCTAGTATAAAGTTAGCTTCCAGGACTTTCATTAGCATCAAACCTGCTAGCTGTCAATAAATTCCAGTTGGTTGTATTGTAAAACGCAGATATTTCAACATCGTTCACACCAGTGCTTATTTTTTAGTATAGATAGATTAACAGGTGTTGGGGAGAGTTTATAACGTTACACTTACACCGTTTTCCCCGAGTACTAGCCAGTGTTTAAACAGCATGGACAATAAAGCATTTCTAGCTAGGTACACTATTCTTCTAGAGAGATATTGATTTTAAACTTGAAACTGTGTTAGTACCATTTTCACGCCAAATAGAAAGAGGATTTCCAATCCAAGAACCCCTGGCTAGGATTCAAAAACAAAAAATTGGGTAAGTGTACATTGACTGTTGATTAGGTTTAGATTCCATAACCGTGGACACTGAAAAATGTACAGTGTGTGTGTTTGAATATGTATGCAGGAGAAACAAATACAGATGTGAATCAATTTTTTGTTAATGCTTCACAGGATGCCAGGTCTGCAGCACCGTGTCCGCTGTGCCTGGCCTAAGCAGTAGAGAGACAAGTCTGTCAGCCTTAAGAAATAAGGTGAGGAAACATGCTTAGTCCAAAGCACACATTTAAGCTGTGAAGATAAAAGAGCAACAGAAAGAAGGGACCATTGAAAATGCAATGGAGGCCATGACAGAGTCATACATGCAGGCCGCTAAAAACTTTGGGGGCTAAATTTACAGTATACCCACTTCTCCAGACACCACTACACCACTGCCTAGCGGAAGCAAGAAAATGCCTGAGCTTGCAAAAACAATAATTTGGCCTGCAAAGATTTACATCACAGCACTGCAGCATTCAGCAAAGGGCTGTGACAGAATATTGCTAATTACTTGGAATGCATAGTTATTCCCACTTTCAGCTGATTAACGTCTAAAGGGGGAGGTAAGGGCAGCACAATGTGCATCCTACCAGAAAAGGATGTTGCCCGCAAAAGCAGCAAAGACTCCTTACGGTCTAGTACACCATTCAGACCTATATGCTCCCATGACTTTCAGGTGGGACACGTGCGCAACAGCTGTTCGATAAAGCAAGTCAACATTGAAGTGACATTACCTGTGAATAATCCCCTTTGCATGCAAATACTCTAACGCACAAACTATCTCTGCTGTGTAGAATCTTGTGCACGTCTCATCGAAAGATCCTATCTTTCGAATGTATTTTAGCAGTTCCCCATTTTTAGCATAGCTAAGACCAAAATCTGAGAAGTAGTAGTTAAGGACAGACACGATCACTTATTTTTAAAAAAAAAAAAAAATAAAATAAATAAATAAATAAATAACACAAAACTTCGGGATAAAAAAACAAACCAATAACACACCTGTGCTTTGCACAGTGCTAATCCATCATCTTTCATGATAACATATATATTTCATTTCATGTTAAAGGATACACAACTTTTCTTCATCTTGAAATGTGAAGTAAAGCTTGACAAAAAATGGATGGTCTAGGTGTGACATTACGTCTCGCTCCCTTTTCACGTATTGCGCCTTGTTCTCTTTCATGATATGCCGTTTTTCCAGAATTTTAACTGCAGGGCACAAAGAAGTGGTCTTAAGTCATTGATTGTTTTATTGCACATATGTTACAAATCCTAAAAATGACATATAAAAGTAGATGAATTCAACAAAACCTCCTTACTGGCATAATCTTTCCCTGTTAGCTGCTCTCTTGCCAGCACTACCTGTTAAAAAGGAAGAGAACATAAATTTGCTGTAAATGTGACAGCATAAAGCTACACTTTCGTATTTGGAGAGTATTGTGTGACACCCAGACACACGTCAAACTGTAACCATAATTCAATTTGTGGACATCCTTCCTTCCCACTCACCGTCGAGAAAGAGCCTTCCCCCAGAATCTTGCCAAACTTGAAGTCCTCAGGCCTCTTCTTCCGCGGCTGCATGGCTGTCGGCCGGCAATCTGCCCCGGAATCAGCACGGCCCAGGGAAGCTCTGGTCTCTGCGGCGGATGCCTCCATACTCAGATCCAGACGGAGGCCTGTGCTCGGGACCGCCTCCGGGGTCCCTCTCACCATGGGTGAGGCAGGGTGCGAGAGCAGCACCACACTGGACTGGATGGGAATGACATCGCACTGTGGGGGCAAATACAGACAGCACAAGGAGATCAGCCCAGGTACATAAAAACGTGGGGGAGCGATAAGCCCTGAGAAACGGAGGGGTTGGTCGTCGTCCCTCCATTCAGTTACAGACAGATGTTTAGTTAGCCGCTAACCACACAAATAAAGCAGGACCCACAACATCTGCATCTCTCATACTAGGTGCATAAAAGTGACTTCTGAGGGTAACAAACGACTGAATAAGCATGCTCAAGCTGCAGCTCCTCACAGCTGCCTCCTGGGAAAAGGCTCCTGTGACAACCAGCCAAGACACTGTCCCAGTCTGTCCTGCTCCCCAGCAAATTCACCTGTGTTAAAGCTCGTAAAAAGGCCACAGCATGTCGGCTGTGTATTTACGTTAACACACCCAGAGCAGGTTAACTGCACATAAGGATCAGAGTCGGCCTGTTAGGGGATTTATGATAAGCTCTTCCTTTGTGATAACTTTGGGTCCATATGTAATCTATTCAGCTTTTATGTGATTGGACAAGGACAAGTTCATAATGGTCTGGTTCCATGAGGTGAAAATCCACCTGGTGTAAATATATGAATGGACAGCAGAAGCTGAATCCATTCAGTTCTGTGTGTGAAGAACCAGCAAGCTTGTTTACTGCAGGGAGGCTGCAGCCGGCAGACTAAGCCCTCCTGGGCTGGCCATTTATGGAAACGAGGTGAAGGCGGGGCCTTCCTGAAAGGCTCAGGTGTGATGCGTACATGCGGTGCACTCTCCACCGGCAGCAGGTGCGGCATACCGCTGTGTGCCTCCTGTGCAGTGCGCCAGCGTGCGGCGCGCTCAAGGGGGTGGGGCCGCAGACATTTCGAGGGAAACTGAGTAAACAGCTATGGATGGTGACCCCACCCCTCCTTGGAGGCAGCTTGGATGCTATTGTACTGAGTCACACTTACGGTTCAAGTCGTGCATCATTCTCTAAATATGCTACTTGCTACTGTATCAGAATTAAAACATCCATGCGGATCCATGCTTCCAAAGTAAACAGTCAGCAGCTACATTTTTAATCAGATACTCGGGGGGGAAAAAAAAAAGCTATAACGGAGGCAAGAAAACCCTAGGTATCAAATAATGTTTACCAAGAGCTAGTTAATGGTTTAGTGGAGGGAATCTAGAAAGTCATTACAACAGAAACAGACTTTAAAGCTGGACTTGACATAAATGACTGAAATGTGTACAGGGGGCAGAAACCCTGCTTACTTTCATTGTGCTTGTTACGGTAATTGGATGTCTGCAGTCAGCACAAGCACAGACAGGAAGACTGCAGAAATATGTAACGAAAGACCCTTCCCTGACATAAACACACAAACAAGGCCTCGTCACCAAGGTGAGGTAGGGGAGCCGTTTACTCATTGACCTTTCAAGGGGATTGATCTCACAGTTTTCCCACTGGTGTTAATGTTTCAACACACCCCTGTTTACAGGTTTCAGAAGCACCCTAATTAAAAGCTTTACATGGCCCATCTTTAAAGTCTGCCTACCTCGGAATTCGACTTCGGAGATGAGACCTGCAGACATGAGCAGTAAAGTTATTCTACAAGCCTCTGATTAGAGGACAGCGAGTCTCTTTATACAGTAAAAGGGACCATAAGAAAAATAATTTTTACTGTGAACTCTGACCAAAGCAGAATGGATGATCAAGTGTAATTCATTCAAATTCATACAAAATTCTATTGCTCTACAGACAATTACATGTAGCAAAGAAACTTGAGCTACAGACATACCCTTTAGCTCCAAATGCTTATCCATGGCATTGACCAGTTATGGTTGTCCTTAATACACATCACATAAAAATGTCACTCCGTCTAACTATTACAGGCAAACTTTCCCTATGAGGAACAAAGTCATGCAGTTCTTTTTGGTTTTCTGCCTCACTAATGTTTTGTAAGTTCTAAATACAAAAACAGGAGCTTTAACTAGCCTGAGACGGATTTGAAACAGCAATAAAAACTTGATGATGTAAAGCATTGCCAAGTATATCGCCTACAGAAAACTGATTATTCTATGACTCCTCCACAGGAATGGGTATCTGTAGTGGCCAGTGTGCACCTACATGTACATCCACTCCCTGTGTAGGGATAAGCAGCCCATCTCAAGCTATCCTTAACACTGCTGTAAGCAGACTCATCCCAAATAAATGCTAAGTTTGCCACTGACATGTTCTTACAGGTAGATCCAATCAACTGCGAGCTTCTGCTTGTACTGTATGGTGCTGGTATTCATAAAGTTATACAGAAAAATTCCCTTTAAATGCATGTACACTGACCTTGCTATGTGAACTCAACACAAGGCATAACATGTAAAACCCCATTTTTCTGACAGAAGCCATGCTAGTAAAATCATCCACCATGTTTTCAAGGTAAAATTTCAAGTTACTTGGCATGACAAAAGAAAAAGAAAATAAAGCAAATCTTGACACTAATCTCCAAAACACAGGATACATATTGAATTTGAGTCCTGCTTTACACACCCAAAGGTCATAAGATCATGGATGTTGCATTATCTATGCAATGTCAAATCACAAAAATGTACAACATGCACGTCATACACCATCAGGTATGGCACCCTAAAAAACAGAAATATATGTACACATGAGCAACACTGTGGTTAACGTTGCAGCCTCCCTGCAGTCTGTAGCTTGCACACTCTGTCAGTGTTGCACAGGTGTCCTCTGGGTGCTCCAGTTTCCCTCCACAACACAAAAATACACAGTTCAGAGGTACCTCTAAAATGCCTCTACAGAGTATTGAGGATGCACCCTGTGACTGGCTGGCATCCCATCCAGGATGTATTCCCGCCTTAAGCTGTATACTACCTGGGATAGACAATATTTCCAAACAGGTCTCCACAGATTGTAACTGCTGGCAGCTACCAACATTAATAAAGCCAAATTCGATCTGGAAATGTACAGCCTGCAATAGAGCAAAGAATCAAAGTTGTTCCAAGTCTGACAGTCAAAGCGAGCTCAAAAGATAACAGAATGAATGAATGGTAATGAATAAGTTCTTCTTGCAGTCGCTAGACAGCAACACTACAGACAAGGACAAAACAGGCGTGGCATTTGTTTTCAAAGGGCCCAGGCAATGTTACCAGGCTGAGAGACACACAACGGACAGACTGCCCTGAACAGGGGGGCTTTACGACCTCTGGGGACATGGTAGAGATTGACAAAAAACTTATTTTGCGGATGATGTACAATATGTGGGTTGATGACTTAAAATATGTGCTTGAAGTTTGAAACACAGCAGCGGCGCTGCCATTTTCATTCTGGCAGTTTGACCAGACATCTACAGATGAAAGATTGGCACTTTGCCACATAAGTGCAAAAGAAGTTGCTCATGGAGGATCATAAGCTAAAGCTCATAACTGTAACATAAGCGTTATTTTTAATTTTTAATCACCCTGTGATTGGCAATTGTTATCCGCCAGTTCTGCTTCTAGTAATGGGCTGTCGGTGATCGGCCCCAAAAACCCTGATCGACACAAACAACAAACAGGTGTAACCCAAGGAAAATGTTACATTCGCTGTGTGGAAAAATATTTAGGTGCCGCACCTGAGCCATAAGTGAATTACTTGCCTATTTCAGTGTCTGAGATTGTTTACAGAAAGGTCCTATTATTTTCTTATTGGCATTGTTTTTCTTTTTAATTACTTTATTAAACTTAACTTAGTCATGGCTCGTATGACTATTTTATATTTGATTGTTCTATGCTAATTTAAAAAAGTAATAAATACAAGTTGGAAGCAATTCATGTCTAAGTTCTTATCCTTGCATTAGAATTTGCAGTGGTTAATATTTTAATGGTATCTCATGTGGTAATGCTCCATCACATGTATTTAATCTATAACAAAATGAATATTGAACTAAAGCCTGCCTTTAAAAATTATATTGCAAATCACGTCGTAGTATCTGTCAGAAAAATGGCAATTAGATATTTTCCCCAAATCATTCAGCTCTATTATACAAACTGGAAGCCACCAACAGCAAATACAAAAGAGAGTGACAATTTTGGCTTGGGGAACATGCCCCTCTGTAATGATAAACAGAAAGGTTTTGCTTTATGATTTAGATACTTGGAGTAGTGACTTTCCATACATTTTGTTCATTTTCTGTTAGGAAGCAAAACAGCTCTTTTGTCTGTTTGCTTGAGTCTCCTATCCTTAAAGTGCCAAAAAAGCGACCATCTTCCAGACTTGATGTCTGGTGGATTTACTTGATGTCATGAAGAAAGCATGTTAACCTGTAAGAAAAGGCCTAACAGGTTAAGCAACCACCACACTCAGCCCTATAAATAGGTCAAGTGTAGGGGACCTGTACTGTACCTTGGTAAAAATATATAAGGACAATGAAAAAGCTATTTCATTAGTGAATTAGATCAGCATCTCTCTACCCAGTCCTCAGGGACAGTACACATTTTTGTCCTCTACCAGTTCTCTGCCAGACTGTCCACATTTTTGCTCAAAAACATGGACTGTCGATAGGTCCTCAAGGACAGCTGACTGAATTAGATTATTGCCTTGTTAGGACACCAGGGCCCCCTTAACACCCATTGGTCTATCATCTTATAACCTGAACTGTGAGCGAGAAAAAAATCCCAAAACCAAACAACCATTTATCATTACAAACAAAACAGGAACATACCAAGGGACGCATGACTTACACCATACAGACAAAAATCAGATACAAAAACAAATATGTAATTACAATCTGAGAATGATGTAGATTTCATGTTTTATGCTTCAAAAAAAGCAGTTATATTTAATGGTACAAAAAGACATTTTATAAATACAGGACAGTACGTAAGAATGGCTTATTGCACTGTTGAGATCAATAAACTGATGCACTTATTTACTTTACTGTGTAGATTATTAATAAGCACAATTAACACTGACATCATGAAGGATTCAGCAGGATTCAGAGCTTTGGTGTCTTACCTGCCATTTTCATTGCTTTACTTTGATCTAACTCAAACAGTAACTAACATTCTGGGTCTGCATTAGGACACGTTCAATAAACTAAACTTGAAAATGGTTTGATTTAATTGTTTTTTAATGTATTAAACAGCAGAGTAAATTATTTCTGTACAATGTTTTTGCGAACCAAATTGAAAAATAACACAATGTTAAACTTAGAGTTAATTCATCTGATGCTGCCCATGAAACAAAACACCAGAATAGAGCAGAATTTCTGTGGTTTATTCATCCCTGTGGGGAAGTTGGGTAGTTTTCACATTTCCCATGTTATTGATACATGCATATACAGGTGAATGCAAGCCTTAGGGCAGAGCGCAGGGCCAGCAAGCATCAAGTTCCCCTGGAGATAATGCTGACAGACTGACGATTCAAACCCACAATCTTGCGGACACAGGTACAGATCCTAAATACCACCCCTTAAACAAAACTACACTAGAAGATATTCTACTGTCTGTGCCTTTTAAGCCCATAGTGCTGCTTTATAGATCCACAATGGTTCGATTAACAGCAGACAGTGGTTAACTCGCATGCCCCATTAATATGGTGACTGAAACCATTGTACAATGGCTACCCTTAATCCATA
The DNA here is from genome assembly GCA_026779585.1 of Mormyrus proboscirostris. NCBI lineage: Eukaryota > Metazoa > Chordata > Actinopteri > Osteoglossiformes > Mormyridae > Mormyrus > Mormyrus proboscirostris. The sequence goes on along the minus strand of JAODKF010000050.1, from coordinate 9,529,253 downwards.
AGCAGCCCTTGGCAGGGGCAAGATGGCAGAATAACAAAACAATACTGGGATATCTGTGGTGACACACCCCCATCAGAAAACCACAGCAGCTGCACACTAACTCCAAAACTTCGTTGAAGCAAACACTGATATGTTATATGTATGTATGTATGTATGTATGTATGTA
>JAODKF010000050.1:9490789-9503198 GCA_026779585.1 Mormyrus proboscirostris | reverse complement strand
TATCTATGGTACACATACATCATTCATAAGCTCATTCTGGAGCCCTATCTATGGTACACATACATCATTCATAAGCTAATTCTGGAGCCCTGTCTATGGTACACATACATCATTCATAAGCTCATTCTGGAGTCCCATCTATGGTATACATACATCACTCATAAACCCATTCTGGAGCCCTATCTATGGTACACGTACATCATTCATAAGCTCATTCTGGAGTCCTATCTATGGTATACAAACATCACTCATAAACCCATTCTGGAGCCCTATCTATGGTACACATACATCATTCATAAGCTCATTCTGGAGTCCTATCTATGGTATACATACATCACTCATAAACCCATTCTGGAGCCCTATCTATGGTACACATACATCATTCATAAGCTCATTCTGGAGCCCTATCTATGGTACACATACATCATTCATAAGCTCATTCTGGAGCCTTATCTATGGTACACATACATCACTCATACGATACATGTGGCGGCTTTTGAGCCATGTTTCTAGGCAGTGCTGTTCAGGAACTGTCCAATAGATAATGGGCAACAAATTTGAAAAACTTTGATCAGCAGTGGGCGACTTCTTCAGATGATCCAGATCTCGATGAGCCTGGCAACATTGCCCAGATAGTGGCCCTGTATTTCATCCCCTTAAAGCAGGGGTGTCAGACTCCAGTCCTGGGTGGCCAGAGCCCTGCACATTTTTGGGTTTCTGCTCATTTAACACACCTGATTGTGCTAATTATCACACAGCTATTCATTTTCAATCATTTGTGGTGGAACAGGGAAAGTACTAAGTTACACAGGGCTCCGACCCCCCAGGAATGGAGTTTGACACCCCTGCCTTATGTCTCATGCTGTCATCACACTGTGGATTATATGTGATACAATAAATCCACCGCCCAACCTTGAACCATTTAAAAATAGCCACCCTTCCTGAGTTCAGACTATAGCTAATGGTACTTTCCGAATGGATTGGTACAGCCATGACATCAATCACCAGCGTGTGTCACTATTTCCACTCTTCATATGGGTTGCTTCCTGTTTCTGAGCATAAAACCTGACAAGTACCCACTCTAGGAACAATCGCTGTACCTGAAAGTCTCCGTGGTATGTGTGGTATAGAGGCTTGAAAAACTCTTCGGGACTTGGAATGTAATGATACAAGTGTAGCCATTTCAGCCAACCTCTGTAAAAGGGAGACATGCAAAAGGTGGTCAAGTTAAATTCACTTTCAGACAGGAAGAGAGAGAGAGTTCTGTCAATTCATGGTGTCAGTGGTGAGGCTATGAAACTACGAACTGAAACCTTCTACATCCAACCATGCAAAAGTAGCATAACAGTGGAACAACTGACTATAATCATATCACAAGTTTATGTTAATCATTCAAAAGTAAGGCAGGAAGATAAAGAAGAGGGACTCTCCCCAAACATACTTATTTTTACCTTTATAATGAGAATTTGACATCCATTATCAGAAAAACATTCATCTTCACCTTATTCAGTTAATATTGTTTTATTACTGGAGTATAATTCTGTAATTCAATATTCCTAACGAAATATCCAGGACTATTCAATTGTAATATGTATGGGAACAATGGCACATAGTGCAGGGGTCCTGAACTGGCAAGTTAAATGCTAATGAAGCTGAACAGTGTGTCACGGCTTGGTAACTGTTATCACCATTTGGCAGATTTTCACCATTGGGGGCAGTGAACCTTGGCTTTGTGTTGTAGATGACTATGTCGCCCCTGGGGAAAAATACCTGGGGCCCCCCTGCTATAGTGTACTTTCGTTAAATTAGCGTGTCAAGCTAATATTAGCTTGACATGCTATATTATGCAGAGTTTCACTACCCATGAGTCTGTATTTATGAACCATCAGGATTCCTGATGTTTTTTTATGAACTTTAAAATCAGACAAATAAGCATTAACAGGCCAGCCTGTAATATCAGATAATCAAGTCAGGGGGTGCATTATAATTTATTAATCATCAGAGTAGGGAAATTCCCAAAAGACACATAAAGGCTTAATCATTACTGAAAGACCTCCGGCAGAATGTTATTGAGGGTTATCATCACTAAAGGGGATTCCCTACTGGGCATTTTTTAATTCCACTTATGACTGACATTCTGTACAAAGTCGTCTTTGTTAGATTATGTCGGCATTTGCTTAAATTACACCGGTTAATCTTCCAAAGTTTGAAAATAAGCTGAAGAATGCGACCCAGCTCCTGTCGCTGTACTCCTGATTAAGTTTGGATTTCACGCATCCATCGCTCCCCCGGTAAATTTTGTTGTTGAGACCCCCCCCCCCCCCCGCTCGGCAAAATGAAGAATGTGCTTTTTGTCATTTGTGTCATTTTCAATATTGCTGAAATCTATAGGGGACGCAATGTACTTTTTAATAATGTTCCTCCCTCTACTGTACATTTGTAGTATGACAGCTTTGTTCTAGTAAACCTCACAACACCTCGTCATTTGTCAAAATATGGGGTAGATAGAATAGTCAAATCAGACATCACAACCTGTATTTTAATTTACCTGAATTTGAATGTTAACCTAACTTGATTTTCATTACCTTTATATCAGAACAGGAATTGTAATGTTTACCTTAACTAGAAGAAATCGAATTTGAACATTCGGGGTGTAAGATTCAGGTCAAGAATATTCGGGTTGAGAAATTCAGGTTCAGAAAAACATGGAAACATTCGGGTTACTCAGAAAGCATACCGAATCCTGGCCAATCACAAGGCAGGCCACTCACCAGTTATTCTGGATGGGGCTTCATCCATCACCTTAATATGGTGGTTAATAGCAAGATAGCAAGGTTTTGCTGGGTGTCGCCCAGCCCTGCCAACCACGCAGAGAAGAGGAGGGATGTGAGGTTTCTCAGCTCACGAAGTGAGATCTGTTCATGTAGTTTTTGCCTAACTGTATATTTGCAAACAAGGAAGGAAGCCCTTTATTTTACACTTTGTTTTGGCCACATATTGTGTTCGGAAATAAGCAATAGCCTCCAATTAAAGGAAGAACAATAACTGCCAAGTACGGTACGTTTAATCAAGGAACAAAGATTAATCCCCTCCATCAAACTCCGAATGAGACGCTAACTAAATGGATTAATTTTATGTGAACACTTACTACTGCGTAATGTAACCGCCGCCTACAGGCAGAAGGAATACTATCGCTATCCGAAGTCTTTAATAAACCACCAACCGGGGGGGAGGTTAGTGCCTATGACCAGAAGGTCGCTGGTTTGAGGCCAGACTCAGCAAGGCGCTATTTCGAACGCAAAATTACTGTACTGCAGGTAATTAATTTACTGTATAATCCAAATACGTCATAATACAGTTCTGTACATTAAAAATAGCTAATTGTAGTTTCACTGCTGAATCTCCGTGGCTCATTTTTGGCAGTTTATCATAAGCCTTGATGTGTGTATATTTGTCATTGAGAGAAAATGACTTTATTTTCCCTTCAGGTTTTATGTGCACGCGGCATTACCCTCAGGTAGCTTGCCAGAGGCAGATGGGTTAACGCAAAGCAAAGTAGGGTAATCAAAGTAAAGTTACTGTGGTTATTCATTTTTGTATGTGTTGTCATGCATAAAAAACCGCAAAATAAACAATGTAAGTACACTACTTGATTACTATAAGCGAATTATTTAAACAATATTTGTATAAGAATGATTCTGTCCCAAGCTTTTTGATCAACAAAAGTGTTTGATCATTAAAACCGTGATCATTATAGGCAGTTTTCACTGTATAAATTATTGCTAGTAATAACAGTCTATATCAATATAAATGGCATTGTGTCATCCACTATCTCATTTTGAAAATTTATCTCTATATTATCAACATTTGATATACCACCCACCTCTAATAGTTCATGTAGTTTAATTGTCCCCCATAAACATTGTTGTGTTTTGAGAGGATTTACAACATTTTTTTGTTTTGCATGCCTCCATTGGAATTTGTAAGTGTTTTTACTCCATAACTTAATTGCCCATGACATTAGACTCCATAACCACACTAGTTATGTCTATTGGTTTTACCTTGCAGGTCAGATTCCTTGCACACCCTACTTGCATTTTTATACCTTATCTTTTGCAGTATACTATTCAGTATTGTACCATTTTGTTTCATTTTATTTATTTTATTTTATGCCATCATCATATTGTTTTGTCTTGTAGTTTTATTGTTTACCTTAAATGTACCTGGCTGCTATGACAACTAAATTTCCATCAAGGGATTAATTAATCAATCAATCAATCAATCTATCTATCTATCTATCTATCTATCTATCTATCTATCTATCTATCTATCCAGAGTTTGCAGCTGCTATTAGCCACCATCTTAGGGTGGTGGATTTAGGAGACCCTAACTCAAATGACTGGTGACCTGTCTTGTGATTGACCAGCATTGTACTCAATTACATCTGTGCTCTTTTGCTCTTTCTGACATTTTCTCTATTTTTCTCAACCTGAATTTTATGGGTATTTCCTGCCCTACCCCCAACCCCAGGGGCTGCAGAACAAGTTAATATATCTCTGGCTTCTCATTTGCTCCTTATTCTACCCCCCCCCACCCCCCATCCCTTCTGCTTGTCCCCATGCCAAAACGCTGGGGTGAGAGTTTGCCCTGGTCTTCTGATGTGCTTGGATGTCCGTGTGATTTCACTATTGATTGTTTACTTGTTCCTCCATGATAGTGTCCTCGCTAGTCACATCTAACGATGTTGGTCATCCTGGAAACTCCATGACTTGCATTCCGTGAAGGGAGTAAAAGCTTTGGGAGTAATACTGAAACACATTTTACCCTGGCCAAATCCACAAGGTGCCCTCACTAGCTGAAATATCTGACTGCTCCCTCTACAGATAGATCAAGGTTACGTAAGCAGAAAAACTGCACTCCAAGCACAATTCAGAACTCTCTGTGGCTACCGGATGGGTGTATTCAGAACTGTGGAGGCAACAAAAGGTCTTTGACTGTAAAACTGTGGTATAAGTTTGTACCGTGACGTTTCTATATATGCAAACCTCCGCAGGAACACCAGTGAAGGCAAGTGCTGACCTCGCTTCCTGTATCGATTGGCGCCAACAAAGTTTCTGCCTCAACTCGAAATTACTGCTGTTTGCGGTTCTCATGCGTGGGAAGATGTTGTGAGCAAAAGGACAAGTAAAACTCATTTTGACACGCATTAGACATTGCAAATTCAGGCCAAATGAGGTCATTTACTGTTAGGGACACTCTGCATCTTTTCCCATAAAGACCCAAGCTATAATGGACTATCTACGTGCTCAAATATCCAACATGCCCCAGATGTTTTGTTGGCTAACCAGATGGTGATTTTTTTGTGTTAAGATAAACAATTAGCACTATATTATTGTTTAAAATGAGTGACATTCATATTATATGGAAGAAATGATCATCTTCTTCTGAGGCCTGTGCTTAATTTATGCAAAATAGCCACAAATTGGCTATACTTACATTCTTCCCAAGTAAATCAAGAGCACGCCGGACACCACTGACATGAAAGGCAGCATGTACAGGTAGAAGTTCCCTTCATGACCTGAAATTACAAGAAGGACAAGGCTCAGCCTCTATCAAGGTAAAGAGCTGAAGTATAGTCCACACACCAACAAAGCGAGACAAATTACAGTATTACGAAAAGTGACAAAAATACAAAGTCTGTATGGTAGTGAGCAGGACTTCAGTGCAGCAATAATCATGGCTGGATGCTCTGGATGCTAAAATAGTCGACATGGAAACCAGAGCAACTAAGCAACAGAGAGATAAACTGTAAAACTGATTAGTAATTTGACTGTCATGGTGAAAGCTCTCGCTGAAAAATTCCTTTATGTTTGCGACGTGATTCTTATTTGACCAAAGTACAATTTTTCCACAAACATAGCATTTAAAAATGTAACCAAGACATTGCTTTTCTCAGCCAATACATTCTGCTACTGACACATATGGCCATCGCCATGTTTGTCTGTGTACAGACGGGTCGATGAGTCCTGTCTGAGAGTCACGCATGTTGCCACATAGTATTCCAGGCTGAAACCACCCGTCAACATTTTCCAGACCCCCCTGCGATTCATTCCTAGCTAAACGTCTGCTGAAAGCCATACTCACTAATGACTTTCCATTTCATGGAAGGGCTCCATTCACTCCAGAATGCCTCTATATAGGTGGGGGATACAGTTGCCTGGACATCCACCTCATGCTCAGTTCCATGCCTCAAGAGTCTGTAGGGAATTTCCAGGTAAGTTCTGTCCTCATCAATGGAGTAAGTTTGTTCCTTTTACGAAAAAAAGAAAAAAAAAGTCACAATTTAATTGGCTAGCCAACAATACATCAGATTGTTTCTATTTGCTCACACTATTTTTATGTTACACACCACCCTAGTACTCCATAAACAATTCTATATTATCAGACACGTGGCCCAGTTTTAGAAGGGTTTGTACTGAAATTTAGCTTTCCAGCTAATAGAAAGAATCTTAAGGATGTGGATCAAGTTTTTACTTTTGTGACTTTGAACACCCTGGTAAAATGAAACAGGCCTGGTGACAAAACAGATGTATAAAAGATGTATGGAGGTGGTGTTAAATCAGTGTATGTCACTTTAAGTGCAAGTGTCTGAGGCACAGGCAATATTAGCAAAATTATTTAGCCTCTCATTGATGAAAGGACTCCCCCCAGTTAATCCAAAATAGTGACACTTCTTATCGGGTTTTATGACTCATTAAATGGTACACCACAAGACCTCAGAGGGTCTCCTTTTTTTTTTTTTTTTTACCTCAGAAAGCTGATCTATTGTTCTTATTCGCACTCTGTAAATCAGGTGTCTATGCAAGTACGTGTCTTCGTCCTCATAGGCCGTTGTCCAGGAGATATTGTAACCGCCTTCATTCTCTTCCAATTGAATGTCAAACGGGGCTTCTGGTTTTACTACAGTCACAAGGAGTGTGAGAGAGGCACGTTTGAGATGCACTATTATACTGGTAAAATATTAAATAAGGTTGGTTTATAAACAGGGTGATAGGTGACATTTATGTTAGCATTACAGTACATACTTACTTAAACATATAGAGTCCACCAAAACAACAAACAAATAAATAAAATCTACACAAAGAGGAAGGACAAACATCAGAAATGGACAGAAAGGTGGGAGAATATACCCTAATACTGAAAACTAAGAATGTTGAAATGTATTCTAGTGTAATTACGATTTTGCTGTAAGAGACTCTTTGGAGAGCTTGCCTACTTTTGTTATGCATTTTGAAATGTACTGAGCTGCTGGACTCCGGAAAGCCTTCGCTGTTGAACTTGGTCACGCTTGCGGAGCAGTTTGCATCAACAGAAACAACTAAATCAAAGTCCGGTTCAGTCGTGCACCACTGCTGAGAAGGCATCATCTCACAGCTCCTGTTCACTTTTTCTCCTTCATTCCTTTAAAGAAAACAAAGATATGCTTGTGTAGGGTGCTTTAGTGCCATGAGGGACGTGAAACAAACTTTCACTTATCACTTTCAATTATCACTTCACCGACAAAATATACTTTTCAAACATAAAACAGAGGGAAAAAGGAACAATTCTCATAACTAAAACCAGAGATAACTGGCAAACCTCAGATTCATGAACTGTGTATTTCAGGATGAATTGTCGAGCCTTAAATACATATTTGAAATTGGCATAATTTTTTTTCTATGAAAATGGTACTCACTGGCATTTTGTACGATATTTAGTGTAAAAATGAGCTTATGAAGTTAAGATACACCAAAAGTACAATTAAAAAAAAATCCATAATTCAAAACTAATTATTAATAGCAAGACTTGAGAAATATTCACGTTATAATTCATGTTTGAAGAAACAAAGACAGATTATGAAGCAGTGCACTTTAATGGTTAAATGAAGACCCTGAATTTTGTTTTTGTCTTAGCAAACCTCTACCAGAGTTGCTGAAACAGTACAGGCTTTCCCTTTCAATCTGTTGGAATTCAGGTCGCCATTGAAAAAAAAAAAAAAGCAATGTGCAATAGGTTACTGATGGAGCGTGCTATCAGCAAAACCCGTAATTGCTTTAGGAAAAGATGACAGGACCAAACAAATCACGCACCAGCAAGCTGCTACGACTGTGTACGAAGATGTGAGTGCCTTTTCGGAACAGGAACAATTTAAGGAGGAGATGAAGTCTGTAGTGCAGGTGATGTTGCATGCGCATGCAGCTGTAATGAAGGGGAGATGAAGGACAGTCAGTGGCAGGGTACTGTTTTTTGTTTTTTTTTTACTTTTTTTGTACTATGTTTCAAGAACCAATAAATAGACCATTCAGTCAGTGGACTCAGCAAAGGACTTGGAGAAGTATTGCCTTTTGCCTTATCTAGAAGTTTAAGCCACAGTACTTTCGTGGTGCAGCCCAGACATATATATCAGGAAACACAATTTAGAGAGAAACTGTGAGCGAGCTGATCTCAGGATACCTACTGTTGTGAAGCAGACAGTGCAGCAGGAATGAAAGAAGAGCATGCTGAAGGACAGCCATCGCCGGCAGGTCAGGGTTTTGTACAGGGTCTTATAAAGAAGTGCAAACACCTTCAGTGCAAACAAAAGCAAAGTTTAAGCCATTATTTCAACAGTTATCGGTGTTTATTAAAGCACCAGCCGATTAAATGCAACCGTATTAAGTGGCATATGTGCCCATATACCACAGTGTTGAGGGCAGACTTGCCCTCTATGACACCATTGCTATGTTCATTCAGACTTTAATTACACTGCCAACTGTCTTTAAGTCTTTAACCAATAAGAGGAATAATTTCCTCTTATAATAATAATTACATAAATATGTTTGTGATAGTTACATAATTATCTGAAGCATTCTTTCACACCACAAGCCTGTGTTAGATAAATGATTACGGAAGCAAGATGGATTGATAGATTAGGGAACTTCCCACTCAGAAATATTTTTCTTCAATTCATGGCAAAAAGTTAAGAAGTTTTCGTTACGTCATACAAAAAAATCTTATCAAAATTGTCTTTTAAATGAACCGCCAGGCAAGTTACTTGTGGGTTTCTTGTTATGACAAGAAGACTGACTGAACCGATATAAGCCACAATGGAAAGTCTAGAGTGTGTGAATCATTTCTCTAATAAAGCACATTATACTTTTGAAAACAACAAGCAGCGAAAACAAAACATCTTGAAGAGTAATGAAAACAAATCACACAGTGAAATGTCATAAAGAATGATAAAAAAACACCGCCTACATGTGTAAGTGTATTTTGGATCTTAAAAAATTATGAATCGGTTACTGTGAAACAAGTAAAATCTCTGTATTCCTGCTTGCCTTAATATTTGTATTCAATTTATAGTTAATAATGCCATATTGAATTTAGTATATTAGAGCTCACTACAGTTATGAAAATTACATTTTTAAAAAAGTCATAATTTGGTATTAAATATCTATCCATTTTTTACTATAGGAAGACTGACAGCTACAGTAACCTTGAATTAAAGAAGAACAATGTACCTTTTTCTTTGTCCTCAAATCTGAGCAAGCAGCGGAGTCAGAGCTCTATTCTGTGATGGCCTGAAACGATCAAGATTTCTGCTCTGGTTCCTACAGCCAGAAACATTCCTCATGTGAAGCTTCAGCAGCCAGTCTGACATCTTGGAGCCTGGGCACTGCGTCACTGAGGATGTGGGCTGTGGCCGACACGTATGAATTTAGCATCATGCGCTTTCCCCACACACTCCTGTTTTTGCAAGACGGCTGCTTTAATATCTGTGAAAGAGGTGGGAGAGGTGTCTCGTCGAAAGGTCAACAATGGCTCCTCAAACTGTTTTGGCCCATAAGTAACACCTTTAGGCTGAATTACTGCTTAAAAAAAAAAAGCACATCTAAATAACAAAATTAAATTCAAGTGCATATCTGTAGACAAACTGAGCTTCACTTGAGCAAGTTCACCAAAAATATACCCTCGCCGTCACTGTGCCAAGTCCACATCAAAGACACTGTAACCAAAATGCTGCAGTATGCGTCATGCTGTCATTTTTTTACCACCCTGTGGTGGGGAAGGGGTGTCTCATGGGGAAAGCATGAAAAGCCAGCTTGTACAAACGGAGTGAAACATCCTTGCTTTGACGCATTGCATAGGGTGCGCATTCCAGATCGCCCTCCGAGAATGGTGACCTCAGGGTACTGGAGGTCCGGCTCTTACTGGGGCCTCAAGTAGCACACAGGTCTGTGAGGAGAGGCTAGACAAACTGTCACCCCAATGTCAAGAAATACCCGTGTACCCTGCCCGGAAAAGAGGCTGCTGGGATCAAGCCACGAAGCCAGGCCTGGGGAAGTGCTTTTTGGCAAGCACCTGCTGGCGGGGTTCCCTGCAGAACCGGGCTGAAGCCCGAAACGGCTGCACGGAGCCATCCTACAAGCTCCCCATTTGCAATGAGAAATGTGGGGGTGGCGTGCAGTTGCCATTTGGTCGGCAAGCATGAGCAAGATGCACCCTGATGGATTAAACCTTCGCGATGAACTCTGGCGTTGGGAGCATGGGATGTTCTCTAGCAGATAGTGGACCTGACCTCCAGGGAGAGGGGAAGGAGGCGTGGGTCTGCCCCGGGGTCTTCTGAGTCAGCCGAGAGGTACAAGCCGTTTAGAAGGGCTGCAGTGTAGGCAGTCGTGGGAGGCAAATATCACGCATGGCAAGAGTTTGAAGAGGCTCTGGAAAGAGACAACTGGGTGGCCCCAGTTTTAGCAAAGCTGATTTACGCTTCAGTAAGGGGACCTCGCTGAGGCTGTGATCAGGTGGAGGGGGTCCATGCTGACTAACTAGGGAGGGAATACTTTAAGGTTATACAGTACCTAAACCCCGGGGAGACGTCCTCTCACCTGGCCACAGCACTGGAAACCTTGAGAGTCTTTCACTGCAGAAGCTTCCGGCGTGCGCTTTCGTGCGCTTCCGGTCTGGGAACTTACCTTGGCGCAATCACATTTCTCATTGAAATTTGATTCGATTTTTGTGATAAAATACGATTTTTGGGTAGAAATCAATAATAAGACATAGGTGTAATATACATAGCCTGTTACAGGTCTGGGTGGAAAAACATTTTTTTGAAATAGCTTTGCGTTCCCTAACAATAGCTTTGCGATCGCATTACACTTGCCCACTTGCTTTTTGCTGCAACATGACGGCAAGGATAAACCTAAACGTTTGCGTGTGCATTTCGCCTTCAATAGTCCAGCTGTCTTGTTTAGTTACTGGTGGTGAATTGACACAGTGCCATTATTAATAGATATATATATAAACACATATATGGAAGCATCTCCTGGAGCTGACAACATATCGTGGTTGAAGGGTTTGTGTGTTCCAATGATCCCAGGAGCTTTATCACCCAAGGCAAACAGGTCATGGGTGAGGAACCAGACAAAGTGCGGCTCATTAGACCTCTTATGATGAGTTACAACATAGATCCACATTTTCCCTCACCTGGGTCACTGCTCATGGTGGGGATGGGGCACTGCTGACCTCAGAATCGGGACATTGTGAGTTGGTGGAAGGAATACTTCAAAGACCTCCTCAATCCCACTGATACGCCTTCCAATGAGGACGCAGAGTCTGGGGACTTGGGGGTGGACTCACCTATCTCTGAGGCGGAGGTTGCTGAGGTGGTTAAAAAGCTCCGCGGTGGGCGGGCCAAGACACTGAATGTTGCAGGGCTGTCTTAGTTGACACGCATCTGCAGCATTGCATGGACATCGGGGGCAGCGCCTCTGGATTAGCAGACTGGGGTGGTGGTCCCTCTCTTCAAGATGGGAGACCGGAGGGTGTGCTCCAAGTATAGGGGGATCACACTCCTCAGCCTCCCTGGTAAGGTCTATTCGGGGTTCTAGAGAGGAGGGTCCATCGGATAGTCGAACCTTGGATTCAGGAGGAGCAGTGTGGTTTTCGCCCTGGCCGTGGAACAGTGGACCAGCTCTATACTCTCAGCTGGGTCCTGGAGGTTGGACGAAGTGGTGGGGGAGAGGGAAGTCTGGGTTTCCATGTTTAGACTGCTACCCTCGCAACCCGACCCAGAAAATATGGAAGTTACTTAGTGCATAGTTTAATCCTTAAAGCAAAGTTAACTGGATATGTCTGTATCGTTATTGTTATACAGTGATCCCCCGCTATATCGCGGATCAGCTATCACGCTCCCGCTATATCGCGCATTTTGACGCATCACAGTTGTCTGCATAACACGTACCTTGCTTGTGTTCCGATTGTTATGAACTTTTTGTTAACTTTTCATTTTGTTTTAAGCCTTACAATGGGTCCTAAGTGTCCTCTGTCTTCTAAGCCTTCTGCTTGTAGTGAGCCTAAGCCGCAGAGGAAGACCTTGATCATTTTTGCGAAT
>JAODKF010000050.1:9457809-9479644 GCA_026779585.1 Mormyrus proboscirostris | reverse complement strand
AGCCCCAATCCTAGTCTCAGGTGTTCCCCATTAGCACTGCAGGAAGCGACCACACCCAAAGCCGTTCACTACATTAAACCCCCTCCAACAGGAGAAGACTCGTCCTTGAGTCACTGCATGTAATAATCCAGAGGTTGAGGACCACCCCCTGTGTCAGCCAAAGTCCCTTGTCAGAGAAAGTCGCTCACCCTAAAGCCACAGTCACAGCAGCAGGGCCACTGAACCCCACTTGCACAGCTGACTCTTCCCGCTCTCCTCTCCCCGGCTCCACCACACAGCTCGATGCTGCAATATCCTCCGTTGCTCCTGGATCTTCTAACTGGGAACCAGCCTCAGTAGCCTTTACTGATTGTTCCTCTGGGGAGATCCGGACTGGAGGTAAACCCAACTAGCAGGGGAGTGAACCTCTGGAGGTCCTGTAGCACCTGTACCTCGCCGTCTCCGCTCCTTCCACACAGCCCCAGCCCCCCAGGAAGATGCAGACACCTCAAAAGAGGACGGCACACAAGGTTTTAGTCGATTGACATGAACAATAGTGACCCCTCCCCCCTCTTCTGGATGCACCCTATACAGCGCCTCAGAGACCCTCTGTTTCATCTTAAACCACCGCTGTAACTTGGGACAAACACCCCTCCTTCTACCTCTAACTCACCTCTCCTTTATCCCGCATCCAGACCAACTCACCCACAGAATAATACCGTGGCTGAGCTCTGAAGTCATAACAAGGTTTTTGTCTTTGTGAGGCCTCAGTCTGGTGCTTTTTCACAGGCTCCACCGCAGTCACTAATGTCTGAGACACACTAGACACGTACTCTGACATGGGTTTTAACCTTTCTCCATAATACAAAATTCAACATAACATCCACTGGTAAAACCATTTCTCAGGCAAAGAAAACTTTATACAGGGTAAACCATGTACTGGCATGTACACTGCTTCGATATGCCATCATCACAAATGGCAGCAAAGTGTCCTAATTCGACTGATTCTGATTAACAAACAGTGATAACATTGTTACGAGAGTACGGTTAAATCTTTCAACCAGGCCATCAGACTGTGGTGAGTATGGGGATGTACAAGTCTTATTTATTTCTAATAGTTGACACAATTCTTGAAATACCAGTGACACAAGAGTTATCAATTGTGATTGAAAAACTGTCAGCTTTAGAAATTGTTGATTTGGTACCAATCAGAAGAAATTCTGTTTTTTCACTGTTAAGTTTCAGAAAATTAGAAGAAAACCAAGATTTTAACTCATCAATGCAATCAGTAAGGAAAGATGATGGGAGGGTGGAATTGGGTTTACTAGAAAGTTAAAGCTGGGCATCATCTGCGTAGCAATGAAAATGTATGTTATGAAAAATATGTCCAATGGAGTTGAGATAAATAACGAAAAGAAGGGGCCTCAGGACAGAGCCCTGGGGCACACCAGTGGTAACTGGAGAGGGTTGGGAAGTAAATGACTTAAGTTGAACAAATTGAGTGTGGCCTGAGAGATAAGATTAGAACCAATTTAAAGGAGAGTGAGTTATACCGATAGAAATTAATCTATTAAGGAGAACGGAATGAGATATAGTATCAAAGGCCAAACTCAGAACAAATAGAATTAAAATGGTAAGTAAACCGGCGTCAGCTGCCATGAGGAGGTCATGATTTTGATAAGGGCAGTTTCAGTGCCATGTAGGGGGCGAAGACCAGACTGGAATTATTCATACAGGTTATTTTCAGTTAGGTACGAGTTGATTTGTGAGGCTACTACTTTTTCAAGAATTTTGGAGAGGTAGGGTAAGTTAGAAATAGCGCGGTGATTATTAAAGCTGTTAGGATCAAGACGGGTGATGGCAGCGGTTTTAAGAAAAATAGGAACAATTCCCGTGGTAAGTGAAGAGTGAATAATAGCAGAGATGAGGGGAAGCAGAGAGGGGAGGAAGGTTTTAACCAGAACAGCAGGAAGGGGATCTAATTGACAGGTAGAAGATTTTGACTTAGAGATACGGTCTGAGATGTGCAAGTCAGTAGGAGGCTGGAAAGCAGAAAATGTGCGTGAAAATCGGTTGATATCAGAGGAGGTACTGGAGAAGGTGTGTGAGCCCAAATGCTGGTGGATCTAATGTATCCCATTTAAAAATGACATTAAGGAATTACAGAATTGAACATAATACAGTTCAGAGGGTAGGGAGTCTGGAGGTTTAATAATAGTGTTAAACAGTGTAAACAAGGACTTGATGTTTCCTTCATTTGAGCATATGATACCAGAGTAGTAACTGGATTTAGTTTGAGCAATACAACCCTTATAATGTGAAATATGATTATTGTACATCTCTGAGTGAACAACAAGACCACTTTTCTTATATAGACGCTCAAGTTGTTGACCTTTTTAAGAAGCCTTAATTCAGAGGTAAACCAGAGTGCACTAATAGAAAAGGAAAGAGACCTGGTTTTCATAGAGCTTTGCAGCTTCAGCCCGACTAACCTCACCATCTTATTTCAGACTGATTATTAACTTGATGTCATTGTCTCCTTGCTGTACTTCCCGCAGCTCGTTAACATTGTTTACTTCCTCCGTCCTCTGGGCTGCAGTTTGGAGGACACAGACTTGCGGGTCTCCCACCTGCTCACCAAAGGATGGTAGACTCGATAACACATCCAGATTTACATGCAACCTACCCGCCCTGTGTACAATTTTATAGTTGAAACTGGCCAACTGTTCCATCCACCAAGCTAGTCAGCCCTCAACACAAATTCTCTCCCCATGAGATAATGTCAAAAGTGCTTCATAAAGGTGACCAAACTTAGGAGCTCCTTTTTCGTTGTAGCATACCTCCACTCTGCCTTAGTTAACGCCCGGCTTGCATAAGCGACCACTCTCACACCTCCCTCAGTTTCCTGGGAAAGCACCGCGTCTATGCCCACATCACTGGCATCTGTGTCCAACACAAACTGTTTACTGTACCTGGATCTGGGTAAGCTAGCACCAGGGATGTAACTAAGCATGCTTTCAGGGTTAAAAAGACTTTATCACAGTCAGGACTCCACTTAGATCTCCGTCCTTTCTCCGTCAACTGGTGGAGTGGTCGTGCAATCTCTGCAAAGCCTTTAATAAACCTCCTATAATATAATATAATGGCTAAACCCACAAAACTGCGCACCTGAGTTTGGTTTCTGGGTACTGGCCATTCTTGGACCACCTTCATTTTCGCAGGGTCAGCTCTGATTCCCTCGTCTGAAATAACATGCCCCAAATAATGTACTTGTTTAGCAAACAGGTCACACTTAGCTGGTTTCACTTTTAAAGTTTCCCCCTGCAACTTCCCTAATACCTCATCCAATCACTGGAGATGTTTCTCAAATGATCGACCAAACACAATAATGTCTTCGAGGTACACCAAACATGTGGACCACGTCCATCAGCCGCTGGAATGTCGAGGGGGCATGACATAAACCAAAGCTATGCACATTAAATTCATACAGGCCCTGCCAGGTAACAAATGCAGTCTTTGGTTTATCCCGTGGATGCATCTCCACCTGCTACTGTAATACCCACTGGCAAGGTCTAATGTAGAGAGCCATGATGCATTAGACAATCTATCCAGTGCATCGTCAATAAGCGGCAATGGATAAGCGTCTTTCGGGTGACCTCATTTAGCTGGCGATAATCAACACAAAGCCGCAGCCCCCCCATCCTTCTTTCGCACAGGCACAATCGGCGCTGCCCATGGACTACGGGACGGCTGAATAACATCAGCCTCCGACATCTGCTTCATCTGATCATCCACTTCTCTCTGTAAATGTAAAGGGATTACATTTTAATAGGCCGGGCCTCCCCAGTGTCAATCGTCTGCATTGCCAGCTGCGTTCAACCCAAAGCAGCCTCTCCCATGCTAAAAACATCTGTACGTTGATGTAACATCGGCTGAACTGTACATGATTCTACTAAACCGAGTCCCTTTTTATCCAAGCCTAGATGTTAGAAAAGTTCCTGACCTGTCCAGCACTGCTCAGGCCCCCCACCCTCTGTGAGGACAGCTGTCTGACCCACTTCAATGTCTGTGACCAATGAACCCCTTTTCATTCCCCGATGAGTTTACACTCATCTTCGGTCACTTTAATCACTCTTACAGGTACAGCTCCTTGGGTTACATGACAAACAACCCGTGCCACCAAAACATCATGTCGGCTGGCTGGTAATGGAGCAGGTTCCAGCATCCCCACTAGGGGGTGGGCAGACACCACTTTAACTGTCCCCGGAATGACCACCTCACTCCGTGGGGGGATCGTAACATCAGTACTCAGGGTCACTATCCAGGGCTGTTTACTAGAGGCATGTGCCACTAGGGGCACCATCTTCCCCATTACCTGACAACACTGCCCCTTTAAATCAATCACTGCCTCATATTGGTTAAAAAGTCATTTCCCAGTAACAGATCTCGCATATCCTCATCAGTCACTAAAAATTCAACCCCCAAAGCTAAAGACTCAAATTGGCACACAGTGCACCATTTGCCCAAGATTTTAAGCTCAGCCTTATTCGCTACAGCCATGACACCAACATAGGGCACCAACCCCTGTCTCCCCCCTGTGGCAGACTCCCAAAAACTCCTTGGCACTACTGAAACCAGAGCCCCTGTTTCAACTAATAAATATGCCTCAATCTCCCCAACCTTGGCACCTACATACAGCCCTTGACCACACAGATTTACGATTGGAGGGATTCCTACGTCAGGGCCTTCATGCTTCAGGGCGGGCGCATAACCTACCGTGCCCGCCCTCAAAAGTTTCCCGACGCATAGGGACAATCCTTTTTTAAGTGCCTGTCACATCCACACTCCCAACACACCATTCGCTCCGACCGAGGTGCCTCAGATGCTGCTACCCAGGACGACTGCAAAGGAGCTACTGTGCTCCCACCAACAGTAGGGGAACTCTCACTGGCCTTTAATGTAACCACTTTTGCACGCAGGGCCTGCACTTCCTGTCGCAAACCCTCCACCACCCTCCACAATGTCTCCATCTAATCCTTATTCCACCCTGACCCACTTATACCATATATCTGTGCCACAGAGGGACCAGAATGTCCCTCCACCCATCTAATTGACTCGATTTCAGTTGCAAGGCTGATGGTGTCCTTCAAAGTGGAGGGTTTGGCACTATGCGGCTGAATACACAAGTCTCCAGTCCCCACAGTAACCACAAAATGGTCCCGTGCCAACATATCTTGAGTCGCATAATCAAGCAGTGAGTAAGAATCCTTGGACAGACCTCCCGGATCCATAACCTGACGGCACCTGACGTGACGACGATTATGGATTCCCCTTCGGCTTAGGTGTTTAGGATCGGATGGATTTTGGTATTGACCGTGCTTGATATTTGGACTTCCCTCTGGTTTGCCCCAAATAAAGGACCATCAGACCCTTTCTGAGAGTTCTGTCATGACAGTATGGGGTTGTTTATCGGGGGTTGGGTTAGGCCCCTTAGTTCTAGTAAAGGGAACTCTTAATGCTTCAGCAAACCGAGTCATTTTGGACAATTCTATGCTTCCAACAGAGCAGTTTGGGGAAGGCTCTTTTCTATTCCAGCAAACTCCTAAGGCTGGAGATGCAGACAGGATTGCTTCCTACACAGGCATCATACCACCCAGGAGAACATTACTGACAATATACATTATATTTGCATCAATTAATGTCATCCATTCACTGAATTCCTTTCCAGGTAATTATACCTTTCATGCTCATTTAAATGCTTATACAATGCTGAAGGAATTTAAACTTATTTTCCTCTTTCCATTTTAGTTTTATTAAAAACTTCCGAAGATCAATTCATGGCAAATCTGTACAGAATATGATTCAGAAGCTTTTATTAATTCTTTAAGGAAAAGGCTGAAGACAGCAGGGACCCACGAGTGAGGTGGTATGAGAGGCTCAGGGGATGAGTGTCAGTGTCAAATATCATGACACTGTCATTTCATATGAATCATATGAAAGGGGGGAGGATATTTCAGGATGAAGAGAGTTCTGTCTTGATGAGCCTCCCCTGTTCCCCTGCCTCGTTCTCCTCCCCGGTCACAAGTTCCTGTTGCTATCCCGCAGCACTACAAGGGCGATCCCGACTCCTGCAAGGCCTTTTTAATGCATTGTAGGTTGTACATCACCCACCACCCAGATCACTTCCAGTCGGAGGAGGATCGGGTTCATTTTGTTATAACCCTCCTAGAGGGGCGTGCCATGAGCTGGGCTATGGCACTATGGGCCGAACAAAGCCCGCTCCTTCAATCTTTCTGTGCTTTCCAGGAGGCGCTTTGGGAAGTCTTTGATCACCCCGCTGTAGGAAGAAACCTCGGTGATCGACTTCTTGACCTACGCCAGGGAAATCAATCTGCCTTGGACTTCTCGTTAGAATTATGCACTATCCCTGCCGGACTGAGCTGGCCTCCCAACTGTTTCCAAACCATCTACCGTCGTGCCCTCCGACCAGAACTACGAGCTGAGCTGGCATGTTGAGGAGCTACTCGGTCCTTCGATGAGTACGTGAAGCTCTCCATTCCCCTCGACAATGTCATCCGAGAGCAGCGTCGATCATCCCAACCTCCCATCAAGGCTCTGGTAACCCCACCTCTGTACCTGGAGGATCCCAAACCCATGATAGTTGGACGAACACCCCCTCTGCCGAGGTACGAGAATGGCGCATGAGGAAGGGCCTGTGTGTCTATTGCGGGGAAGCAGGCCACATCCTTCGCAACTGCCCCACCAGACCACCATGACAAGGTTCAGGGGAGACTCAGGTAAGAACCCTTCCCTTACCCTCCATCACCCAGACCCAGATGACAGTCCCGGTGGAACTTATAGGGAGAACCGGCAAAGTACGGAGCCATGCCTTGGTGGATTTGGGAGCGGCAGGAAATTTCATTGATAGAGAGTCCATTCTCCAAAATCACCTCCTGATAGAACCCTTACAGCAACCATTGTGTGTTCGGGGAATAGACGGTAACCCCTTGACTTCTGATAGAGTGATGTCCCACACCAGTCTGGTAACATTAAAAGTTGGGTTGTGTCATAGCGAAACAATTAGGTTTCTAATCATCATGTCACCCAGAGACCCCATCATTTTGGGGTTTCCTTGGTTAAGGGAACATGATCCGAGAATCGGGTGGAGAACCGGAGAGATCCTAACGTGGTCCCCTACCTGTTTCAACTGTTGCCTATCTCTCCCCTGTCAAACTTCCTCCCTAGAGACCTCTCTTCCAGAGGACCACACCATAATCCTGGAGGAATACCATCAGTTTCGGAGGGTTTTTATTAAAGCGGAAGCCTATGGCCTCCCTCCGAAACGGTCGTCCGATTGCACTATTGAGCTCCTAGAGGGAGCTACTCTACCTCAAAGTCGCCTCTATGCCTTGTCCTGATCGGAAGAAGAAGCCATGCAAACCTACATCTCTGAGGCGCTGGAACAAGGGATTATCCGTCCATCCACCTCTCCCATGGCAGCAGGTTTTTTGTTGTAGGGAAAAAGGATGGTGGTCTCCGCCCTTATATAGACTACCATCCGCTCAATGCCATTACAAAAAAAAAGACGGGAGCCTCTCCCTCTTATCCCCTCAGTACTGGAGCAACTTCGACAGGCTAAGATTTTTACCAAGTTAGATCTACGAAGCGCTTACAATCTCGTCCAAATCCGAGAGGGAGACGAGTGGAAGACGTCTTTCTTAGCAAATACCGATCAGTACAAATATCTCGTTATGCCGTATGGTTTGGCTAACAGTCCATCTGTCTTTCAGGCATTCATCAACAGTGTATTCCAAGACATGTTAAACAGGTTTGTCATCACATACACCAACGACATCCTGATCTACTCTGACAGTGCCGCTCAACATGTTACGCATGTTCGACAGGTTCTTCAGAGATTAGCCAATCATCAACTTTACGTTAAAGGAGAAAAATGTGAGTTCCACCGTATGTGTATCCAATTTTTGGGTTATTGTATTCGACTAGGAGAAGTGGCTATGGATCCAGGTAAGGTCCGGGCTGTCCTCGAGTGGCCACAACCTAATACTGTTAAGGAGCTACAGAGATTCCTAGGATTCTCCAATTTCTATGGCCGCTTTATTCGTAATTTTAGTGCAGTGGCGGTGCCCCTAACTAATCTCCTTAGAAACAGAGGTAAAAAACTAGTCTGGTCCGAAGCCATGTCACAGCATTAAAGGAAAGATTCTGCACAGCTCCAGTGTTACAACAACCCGATCCAGAGGAGCCCTTCATTGTTGAAGTGGACGCCTCCAAAGTCAGGATCGGAGCCATGCTCTCACAGAAATACGAGAGATCAGGTAAAGTCCATCCCTGTGCGTTTATCTCCTGGAAACTTTCTCCCACTGAGTGTAATTACTATGTTGGAAACTGTGAATTGTTAGCCATAAAGGAAGCCCTGGAGGAGTGGAAGCATTAGCTAGGGGGAGCTAAACACCCCTTTCAGGTACTCACGGGCCATCGGAATCTGCAATATCTGCTAAACGTCTCAACCCCAGTCAGACTAGATGGGCTCTGTTTTTTACCCGGTTTGAATTCCAGTTTTCCTTTATCCCTGGAACAAAGAACGTGAAGGTGGACACGCTCTCCCGCCGTTTTCCCCATCAAAGGTTGTCCGAAGATCCAACTCCGATCCTGCCTCCCACCTACTTCGTCGGTCCCATCCAGTGGGATCTGGATCGTCAACTTCATCAGTTCAAAGAGGGACATCCCCCACCATCTGACTGCCCGCCAGACCATACGTATGTCCCGACTCAGCTGAGAAACTCTGTTTTCCAATGAATCCACACCTCACATGGTACGGGACATTCCGGGGTGGATGCAACTATCCATCTGGTAGCAAGACACTATTGGTGGCCCGGCTGGAGACGTGAGACCTCCCTCTATGTGCTATCTTGCTCTATATGTGCTCAAAATAAATCGCAGACTCAATCCCCGTCAGGACTACTGCACCCTGTCCCGATTCCTACACAACCTTGGTCTCACTTGGCAATAGATTTTATTACAGACTTTCCCTCGTCTCAGGGATACACTTCCATCTTAACCGTGGTTGACTGCTTTTCTAAAATGTGTCGGTTGATTCCACTGCTTAAGTTACCATCTGCCCTACAACTCGGGGAGCTGCTTCTCCAGTGGGTATTTCGAAACTATGATACCTGAGAACATAGTGTCGGATCGAGGACCCCAATTCACCTCCCGAGTATTTCAAGCTCTCTGTTCCAAACTAACCATTTGGGTAAATCTCACCACAGCTTATCACCCCCAGGCCAACAGACAGACAGAAAGGCTAAACCAGAAGATCGGTAAGGTGTTACAGTCCCTCTGTTCCGCACAACCCCAGGAAAGCACAAACAGACCGATGGAGACGCCCGGCACTGGTGTATCGTCCTGGAGATCGGGTTTAGCTGTTGACATGACATCTCCGACTTCCCTGGGGCCGTAAGCATAGTCCAAAATACATCGGTCCATTTAAAGATACGGCTTGAGTAGGTCCCGTTACTTATCGTTTACTTCTCCCCAGGCTGTACCGTATTCATCCAGTCTTCCATGTCTCGCTCCTCAAACTCATTCATTACAGCCTCGCTCATTCCCCCGCAGACGCTCACAAACCACCTCCGCCGATTCCCTTGGCTGATGGTGAAGCTTTCACCATGAAATCTCTGCTGGACTCTCACCACCGTGGAAGGGGTTTACAGTATCTCATGGAATGGGAGGGGAATGGTCCTGAGGAGCGATGTTGGGTTCCTGCCTCCGATATCTTAGATCCTGCGCTGATCACGCAATTTCATGCAGATCACCCCGACCTGGACCCTGATCTTCCCTCGTGTTTTCTCCCTGTGTGCCCTGTCTGCGTCCTCGGACAGACCTCCCAGATCTACGACCTTACGGCACCCGACCTGACAATGATCATGGATTCCCCTTCAGCTTTGGTGTTTAGGATCAGACGGATTTTGGTTTTGACCCTGCTTGATATTTGGACTTCCCTCTGGTTTGCCCCAAATAAAGGACCATCAGACCCTTCCCGAGAACTCTGTCATGACAGTATGGGGTTGTTTATCGGGGGTTGGGTTAGGCCCCTTTGTTCTAGTAAAGGGAACTCTTAATGCTTCAGCAAACCGAGACATTTTGGACAATTCTATGCTCCCAACAGAGCAGTTTGGGGAAGGCTCTTTTCTATTCCAGCAAACTCCTAAGGCTGGAGATGCAGACAGGATTGCTTCCTACACAGGCATCATACCACCCAGGAGAACATTACTGACAATATACATTATATTTACATCAATTAAAGTCATCCATTCATGAAATTCCTTTCCAGGTAATTATACCTTTCATGCTCATTTAAAAGCTTATACAATGCTGAAGGAATTAAGATTTATTTTCCATTTTATTTTTATTAAAAACTTCTGAAGATCAATTCATGGCAAATCTGTACAGATTATGACTCAGAAGCTTGTGACGCAAACAACACCCTGTACGTGGAAATATTTATTAATTCTTTAAGAAAAAGGCTGAAGACAGTAGGGACCCACCAATGAGGTGGTATGAGAGGCTCAGGGAGTGAGCAGAAGGTTGTGGGGTCAAATACCATACAGTGCAAACACTGTAACATCACTGATGGGCCTGTTGGACCACAAAAATGCTCCAGCACTGCTAGATTAGTGACCCTGAGCTGCAATTTCACTACTCCGTGTTCCCCCCAGTAGAACAGCATGGTATATTTAAAGTTTGAATCGTGTTGTACTTGCCACCTGTACAATCACAGTAAAGGAATTCTTCTACTTCTTCCAAAATAACTGAATTAAACACAAGAAAAACACAAATTCATAACGCATTTTAATACGCATTCGGCACGTTAAGTGGTGGCTCAGTGCATCGCACCGCTGCCTCACACATCCACCCTACGTACTGAAACATCAGTGCCATTTCCCCGCATCACATGTGGGTTCCCCTGGGTCCAGACATGCAATTCTGTAAACTGGCGTCCCTAAAATACCCCTAGTGTCCATGCATGTACTTGCATCCCTCGCAGTACTTGTATTGCTGCCTGGGGGAGGGTACAGTTGCCCCCCCCACCCCTCCACCTGCCCCCTCCATGGCCCTGACAGGGATAAGTGGCTGAAAGAAAGCTGGATGTACCTGGAACATAGGAATTCGGGTTCCTCCCCTATTAGCACCTCATTTTATCTGCATTTTAGAATTCAAAGCTCGACCTGTACTGTACCTTTAAGTTAGCCACTAATGCCTGCTATTGGCAGTGCGCCATGCCCTCAGGCAGACATTATGCTGCAGAAGACAGACAGCGTTTGTCCCTGAGTAACACAGCCAGCGAACACCGTGTTCTCGAGGCGAGCTGCTCGCAGGGACTAATAAGAAAGGCAGCAAATCATTTTGCAGGGACTTCCCGAATGAGTCCACAGACAGAGGCCGACGGCCTGTTTTAGGAACTGAGGTAGCATATTATAAGCCTCCTGAGCTTTGCTGCGTTAGCAGCACCCTGTTGTGTACATGCCGAAATTAGGTCTTGTCATTCTTCACATAAACATGGAGGTAAGACATATGAATGCAGTTACTAACTGTAAATATCACTTCAGACTCTACAGAAATAGAGGTAAACTGAAGAAGAGGTGTACATACATTTGTTGAAAAAGAGCATTAAACACTTGCAGAGCTTTATATATATAATGTTTGCTGATGACTTTGTGATGCTAATCTTTTCATTCAAGGATGCCAAGTTTGATTGCTTTACAAGTATTTTAAAAGCTATACAGGTGTGTGAGTGGACGAGGAGGTCACATCGACGGGACAGAGACACCACAGCGCGCAGAGTAAAGGTAGGAACAGTTCCCTTTCAGCACTATACCTTCCCCTGCAACCAAATGACAAGGACCTATCCTTCAAGGTGTCCTTTCATTTTGGATACAGAAAGGGGGCGATGTAGAAGGGGCGGGGTGGGGAGTCAGGACATTTCTGAGGGCCCCTGAGTGACAGGGGTGCTAAAGATTTCAGAGCATAATTGGATCAGTCTGGGTTGGGGTCGCAATATATTGGTCCATGGAGCCTAAAATCTGTAGCAGTATCCCAGGAGACATGTATTGCTTCTAGTCTGCAATAGGTGGGTGCCCCATCCTGTGCACCAATCATGGAGTGACAAACCTGACCAGCCTCTCCACCAAGTTTACACTCCCTCTCCCCTGAGTTTATACTCCCTTTCCACCATGTTTACACTCCCTCTACCCCGAGTTTACACTCCCTTTACACCATGTTTACACTCCCTCTACCCCGAGTTTACACTCCTTCTACACCGGGTTTACACTCCCTATGGGTTTGAACAGGTCCGTACTGGTGACTGAGATAATCTTACCCTACATTTGGCACTGGTGGCTGGGCTAATGCAGTAATA
Organism: Mormyrus proboscirostris; assembly: GCA_026779585.1. Classification (NCBI taxonomy): domain Eukaryota; kingdom Metazoa; phylum Chordata; class Actinopteri; order Osteoglossiformes; family Mormyridae; genus Mormyrus; species Mormyrus proboscirostris. Next base: position 9,467,229 of record JAODKF010000050.1, on the reverse strand, counting down.
ATAATACTGGGGAACTGGGTCTCAGCCCAGAAACCTGAGGCTTCTTTGGTGTACAGGACAGTGTTTTGTGCAATCTTTTAGTTGCTGAGCTGAACTGGACATTTCATGGATGCCGCGTCTACAATTACCTATAGTACCAATGCTAAGGTGTGTTTTTTGATCTGTCTGTCTCCCCACGTGGTTTGCAGGGAGGAGCGCTAAGAAGCTGATGAACACGTTAGACTGGATCATCATTAGCGGCAGGGTGCAGCTGTTGTTTCCCCATCGCATCTGATTTCATTGTGGCCATTATCAGCAGGCACCCAGCCCTCGTGCACCCAGCCCTCGTGCACACAGCGATTGTGCACAGCTTCCTCTCCCCTGCCTGCAGCGCTCGTCACAAACAGGCACCTAGCCAGACAGCTCTCCGTGGTGAAAAATCAAAATGCAATATGTTTAGACACATTTTTACCACTTCATTCTACTTTACCGACTTGCAGAATTCTCTTCTATGTAATCAGAATTCCATGTAATCAGTGCTGGTGGAAGCCCATAACACGAAAGCTTGACACCCACGCAAGCTTGACAACCAGCGCCCCCTGTCTGAGACAAAGTGACATTGACTTGCTAATAGTGTTGATTACTGAGCGGACCAGTGTTCTGTCAGGTTGAACTACTTTGTAGAGTTATGCTACCGTAGTGCTAATCGATAGCCCTAACCATAACACTTACCCTAACCATATCCCCCCAAAAGAACTCTTAAAAAACTTACCCTAACCCCCAAACGGTGGAACTGCATATGCGCAGAAAGCCTCGATAGCAGGTCTCGATAGGTAGCTCAACTCATCAGAACACCGGCACTTATTGTGTATATAACCATGCAAGACTAGCTAAAAATACAGATAATGTGGGTTTTTGAGATGACTTCTTATTTAAACGTTTGATGATATGACAATGCTGTTTCTTTGATTAAGCATCTATCAGCAGTGTTCTTATAGCAACGCAAACATAATATATCAAACATAATATATTGATACTATGTTAAACAGGATGATTTAAAGTAATTTTGATTCCATCAGAAATAACAGTTTATTTAAAACAGTACTGTGAAGTACTAAAAAATGAAAAAAAGAAATGTGTGAAATGGAATCAATAGACATGCATGTAAAAACAGAAAGTACGAATTATTATATTTGCTTAAGAAGATTAATATCTGAATATACAGTCATTTATCTTCAGTTATATTTATCTAAATAAATTAAATAATTAGACAATACATTTTATGAAAATAAAAGCTGAATAAAAGCACATATTATTCAACACAAGCCTATTCAGCTATTTTTCGCCCTGCAAGCATGTGAACAGCTGTTATTCCTGGGAACAGCGCAGTCCACCTTAACCTGACATAAATCCGGATCGCATGGCCCCGTGTAACATCATTTCATTTCAAAACACCATGTAAAAGTTCTCGTCAGGAAACTAGAGAAAGCTTTAGCCCGCCGACAGCCTCCAGCATAGCCGACTTATCACCTGCCGTCCTTCCACCTACAGTGGCCCCCCTGACGGGCCGCGTGACGTCGGGTGCCCCCCTCCCGCGCGCTCCGCAGTGCCGGGATGCCCGAGGGGGCGGTGCGGCCTCCGCTCGCGGTCACATGAGGATGGAAAGGAGCGCGAGGTATCGTCGCACCGGTGTCCGGCTCAGGCTCTGCTGCAAAGTACTGCGGGGAAAGACGCCGCTAACTCGGCTTTATAAACCATCTAGGGGGTGAAATCGTTTCTTTTCAAATTCCTGCGACATTCTTTAAATCAGTGTAATGGTACCGGGGAGGTGGAGCTGCCATGTACCTTAATTATACATGAGCCCGGGGCAGATTCATAAAACTGGCATTTCCAGAGCCATTCATGGCTGCGTCTGTGACGGACGCGCATTGCCCCGTTACTTTGACTCATTTTTTGTATTTTTTGCCCTAATTTTTGATCGCGTTCGGGGGAGACGTTTGTACGGGTTTATTTTTTCAGCGCCATGACCCACTCTGAGGGGGGGCGAGTCACCCGCCGCGGTTCGGGGCGCAAAGGGGGCAAGGCTACCGCTCCAGATCGGGTAAATAGGAATGTTGTACAGTAGCACGGTGCAGTGTTATGCGGCGTCCGTACGCACCGACCGGAGATCTCCGCCTTCCAGCGGCCATCGCGGCTGCTTTTGCGCGACCCTGCAGTGACGCCTGACTAGTTACTTCCTACCTCGCAAAAAAAAAACAAAAAACAAAAAAAAACTAAACAAAAAAACTAAACCAAGGTGCGGCAGCATTCATGGAAGGCAGCCGCTTCTCCCGGCTGGAGAGACTGTGCAAATGGCCTGCTTGCAGACCGTGGGACTTGAAAAGCGACGATGCTGACAGGACTGGTGTCGGCCGGACCGCAGAATGGCAGGGGTCTAGGGCGTCCTAACTGCGGCTGCACGCCATGCGGCGGCGTCTCTGAGCCCGACACAGCGCACTGCTCCGTCCGCGTCGAATATACATATATATAATATATATGCATTTTATACATAGCTGCTGCGTATAGCCTCCAAGAGCAAGGATGATGTCTAAAGCGGCAACTAAGGAGAAAAAGTCCTTCGGAAAGAAGCTGTTCCGGAGGGGCTCCGTGCGCTCCGTGGGCAGTTTCATGAGCAGGGTCCTGAAGACCCTGTCCACCTTGTCTCACTTCGGCACCGAGGAGCACGTTGTGGAGAATGAGAAGGACGACGGCGGCTTTACGGTGTTTAAGAGCGGGGGTAAGGGAGCCGTCACCCCGGGTGAGGGCGACCGCGACGGCATTGGCGGCGACAGGGTGCCCGGGCTGTCCGGGCTGAAGAATCACGGGAACACGTGCTTCATGAACGCCGTTCTGCAGTGCCTGAGCAACACGGAGCTCTTCGCAGAGTACCTGGCGCTGGAGCAGTTCCGCGGAGGGGGTTTCGGGGCGCAGGACGAGCTAGAGGACAAGGACGACAAGGGGATCGTACGTGGGCAGAAAAAGGATGCTCCGGACAGCGGGGAGGTCACCGAGCACCTGTCCGGGCTCGTCCGAGCCCTGTGGACCTTCGAGTACACCCCTCAGCACAGCCGGGAATTTAAGGTCAGCGCTTGCATGTCTCAGGTAGTCGGTGCTTTTGGAATAACGAGTTAAGTTTCCAGGCAAAATGCAGTAAATGCGGAAAATGTGCCTTGGACGATGCGTGGTTTGTATTCTTATGCTGGAGTCTGCATGAAGACCATACATTAGATTAATCTTTGCTTTGGTTGTTCTTGAGACGCACAGAAAACATTTTATTTACACCACTCCCCCTCCCTGCATTTATACCCTAAATCACGGGCTCCCTCTATGGATCAGGGCATACCTCACACATATACACAGTCATCAGCTAGAGCCAGTTGATTGCACTGCGTGTTTTTGGCCTGCGAGGACACAGGAGCACATGCCCACTCCCCACACAGTGAAGGGGGGATTCACAGCCCCCATTGATGTTTTGTGATACCCAGGGCTGTATATGTTGTACTTCTTGATGATATTATGGGGATTTTTTTATGGTTAACGATTGCTACTAAATAGAGGAGTTATTCCTCTGGAACAAAGCTGCAGCATTTAAGGAGTTTAATGCACAGGTTTGCGCTGGGGTTGTTAGACATGCTGACAGCTTGTGAGTGGACAGGCAGCTCCCATTTTTACGAGGTCTGTGCCCTTCATTGTGGAAGGAAACGTGTTGAGCTTCATTGGTGGATAGTTCTCATCTAATTAATATTTAGAGAAAGTTTTCTTTTTCTGTATTCATGTCGAGTGTTTTTAAACACTCCTTTACATTTGTTACTTTTCTTCTGAAGACAGGCTTTAATAGCCTGTAAGTTAGGTTCCATGATACCGCTATGGTCGTAATGTTGGTAGCGGGCGTTGTGTGCAGTGGGTTCACGCCCTTCTGCCCTTACCCTATGCAGCCTTTATCTTACTGTTGTGAAATCACTCTGCTGATCATGAGATTGGAACCAGCAACCTCCTGTTGACAAACCCACTGTCCTAACCCTCTGATCCACACACCACCTTCAACCATTCTGGAAGTTTTCAGTGTGTCAGCTCAGAGTGGCGTCACCCAGTCTGTGCGTTCAGAAGTGACTTTCACTTGCATTTGTAAGAGTTGAATGATCCGCTTCGTTCTCTTCCATGTCCAACAGGTGTGTTTAGTCTGCAGATGACACTTCACACACTTATACGTCCTCATGTTTACTGTGGGATTTCAGATTGCCTACTTTGCTCAAGGTTTCAACAGCAAAGATCTCTCTCCTTGGGACCTTAACTGTCTGCTTTTGGATACGAGCGGCCCGTGCTGCCGTTGGCTATGGATCTGTTGTGCTTGTCGTCGTTGCTCTGCACGCATTGGTTGCATAAACACAGTGGAAGGATGTGTGCCTAGCAAACAGGCTATGCAATGCCCCTTTGTCTCCCTGTGTTGTTACACCTTCTTGATTTCCTGCAGAGATTTTTTTTTTGTTGTTGATCAGTAACTTTTGTTGAAGCCATTGAGACTCTTATCCTGCATTGCAGCTGTAGTTTTATGGGCCTGCTTCTTGTGTATTTTGTAGATGTACAAGCGGCAATTTGGAAATGATCCGTCTTGGCTGACAGGGCGGGACAAGTTGTCAGGGCTTGCTGCAAGTTAGCTGAGCCAGGAACTGGTCTTTCAAGTTATTGTATTATTGAGGCATATTAATTAAGGTTAGAGTGCTTAGTGGTGAATGACGAGTTGAAGGATCCTTCTTTTCACCCCGGTGAGGAAATGTTTGGCACTGATCATGTGTGCGGGAAGTTAAATTAAGGGCCCATTTGTTTTTGCTATAAGAGATCCTGGTGTGCTATTTCAGTCGGTGCAGGTCCCTTGTAGTGATTCAGGGCATCTGCAGTAGAGTTGCAGATCTGACAGTTCTGTGGTATGTTCCTGTTTGTCACTTGCGTTCTTGAGAGAGAGGTGACGTTTATGGAACCCGGGGGGGGGGGGGATTGGAAACGTGAAAATAGGTGAAATCCACACATTTGATCTGTGCGTGTGATCAGTGGACGCTTTTGCCTAAACTTTGGGCCTTGGGTTTGGTCCTCAAGTAAGTAAAACTTTTCAATGAGTAAATCCATGGGCACTAAGTACTTTAGCAGTTTCCAGCAAGGGTCATCAAAACGTTCATAGTGCTGTGTTTGTGCGAGTCAGAAACTTTCTTTTCCAGTCGTGTTCGGATTGATTTATATGCAGGTGGGCATCGTGGGGACCTCAGACAGGCTTGTTTCTGTGAATTTGTAAGGCTTCACCACATATTTTTACTCTCATGTTGTCCTTTTATGGATGTGTTATTTAATGGTTTAAATATCTTCAGGGACAAATTTAATTAATATGCTGAATGCATTTAGATTGTTTTGATTTGCTTGCTTTTTTGCATTTCGGGTTGTTATCTACAGTGAAATATCATTATGCTACACCTCCGTCACCTGAAACACACACATTTATCTGTTTTGTTGTTTGTACTGCCCTAAATGTGTGGATCTTTTGACATTAGTCCACTAAGAGAAAACCCAGTGTTTTTTTACTAAATGCTTCTGATCTGTGAGTTCTGTATTGCAGTTTTGAAGCTTTAGGATGCTGGATTTCTTTATTTTATTCATTCTTGCAGGTCCTCAGTGTCCTGCATGTATTCATGCCTCTAGATATGCAGCCTTTACAGCATTTTGTGGGATGTGAACAGCTCCGGCTTTCGGCTCCGAAGCCGACGGTTTCCTGACGACGTGAATCGGCTTGGCGTGCCTCCGCTACAGTGGCAGAAGTGGACGTGCAGGCAGATGAGAGTCGGTTGCCCCCGCAGTTGTCGCACATTCGCTTTAGATTGCGCTGCTCTGTGCCTGATGGCGTGACATGTAAACGCAGATCCCCGCAGGCAGGCTTCTTGTTTGTGCCGTTTTGTTGGCTTCTTGGGATTGGCTGCAGTACTTAGTGAAGCTCACTCTAGAGAAACCCTCCGAACGCTTCCCATGAAGCCGAGTAGCACGGGGGGGGAACCCAGCTGGCAGATTGGTCGGATGGTGTATTTGCTGAAATCTGTGTTATGAAACGGTCAAGACATGGCAGGAAGGTGCCTAGGTCTCCCCAGGGCCGATAGTCAGTAAGCCGGTACGTTACCAGAGACGCCTTCAACAGCGACTGTGCTGTACTGCAAAACCCAGTCTTTCTCTGGAAGGCAGTGGAGTGCAAAGAAGGGCAGAGGTCAGGATCTCTGCCTGGTCTCTTAGGAAGTGCAACTTGCTGTTTTCCCTGAGATTTAAATTGCTTAAAGCCACATCGTTTCATGTAGCAGTTTTTTAGCAATTCGAAGTATTAAAGGCACTGCAGGTCAGGTAAAGTTACTGGCTGGCCTCTTCAGTAACTCATTAGGTTAGAAATGACTGAACTGCCCGAGACCCCGACCGGGATGAGCTGCTAGAAGCTGGCTGGAGGATGGATGGATGGATGGATGGATGGATGGATGGATGGATAATTGAATTCCTATTTCTGAAATTAAAATCAATAATGAGAATGTTGGGTAATGAAAATCAATCCACGTTGTCATAATTACGACAAAAAACAACAACAATAAAGTGAAATTCTGACATCTGGTTCAGGATTAGCTGTTTCTGGTGACACTGTCTTTGATGCCTTTCATGCCAGCTGAACTATTAAATTAATTAACAATTTATAAATTATAAATTGGATAACATTAAATTAGTTAATGATTCATACATTATAAATTAAATGCTTCCTTTGGTCTGCTTTCACGTGGTTTGATTGCACTTTATATTTGCTAGTTTGACCCTGTCTGTAATGCCAAGTTTGCCGCGACTAATGTTTAGTCATTCATCCATTATGTGTGCGGATTTATTTCAGTCACTGCTTAAATTAATTAAGTGCCGTAAAATGCTTTTTGTACCATTTTCCCCCCTAGTACTGAGTACCTGACCATCTGGGGCAAACAGTCGCATCAATGAAGTTCAAAATCGTCAAGAGATTCATACAGTATAGACTAAAAAATAGTTCTAGGAAATACTTGGCGACCAATTTCAATGCCCTTATTGCAGAGACGGAACAGTGATTTTTAGTGATTAATAGTCAATAAATGTATTGATCTGCAATATTTATGTAGCACACCGACTTGTGTATGTACTGTAGTTACATCAATATTTTTATTACAAAGTAAAATCCGGTTTTAATAATGGCTATGTCTCACTGACATATTTTGACCTTAGCTGGTTTAAAGAGAATTCTGTTGTTTATTGCTTTGAATTCTTTTTTTATGTTATTAAAAACTTCTATGGTAATGATGAGTAATCAATGTTAATTGATATATTTAAAGGGATAGGAAGGGCAGAAGTGTTTCAAAATCCAGATCGGATTAAATGTTGTAACATTCATGGTGGTTTCAGTAGCTCTTTGCTAACCGAGGACCTAAATAATCTTGACTTAATCCTTAATAGACTCCAACATGAATTGCATGCCAAACAGGAACGGCCCCTTTCCTCAATGATGTCCTTGCATTTGGTCTCCACCATGGTTTGCTGTGCTGCATGGGGATGCTCCACTCACCCGGATAAAGGAGCACAAATGTACGGTTTTTCCCAGTGGCATGCAAGAGATAAAAACGGTTGTCTCAAGTCACCAGGAGAAATCTCACTGTAATTAAAGATTGTAAAAATGCAACCTTTTTTTTTTTTTTTTTTTTGCAGAAACAGTACTGTTTCTTCTGTTAAGAACAGGGAAAAGTTTGCAAAACCCAGGGAGTTGAGATCACATGCTCCAATATTATATTTAACTAATGTATCACTCCTACCACCCTGCAAAGAAAAAAAAACTGTTTTAAAAATCACTTTTATTAGCCATTTTCTCGAATTCCCCAGTGTTGGATGTTATAGCACTAAGAGGGCGGCATTTACAGTTAAAAGGCTGTTTGTGGTTAATGTTACGTGTTGCTAACTATCCTGGCCTCATCTGTTGTTAACATTCCCTAAATCTAATAATTTTGGGCAGGGGGGGGTCATCCACTAACATGCTTTAATCATTATGTTAATTTGACCTTGAGGTCCTGGTAATATACAATCTAACGTCTTACCCTTTAAAAGTGCATCACAAATAGTCCATTCTGCCGCAGCTCTATCGCGCTGCTAACTTCCAGAAACTACTGAGAGGCTCCACGTTCCGCCGTTGCAGTAAAAAAAAAAAAAAAAACTCTCCGTTAAGGGGCCTGAGTTTCAGGCTTTTCTGCAGGCACGTTTGAATATGGCTTTACGGTTCCCCTGCGGTCTACATGGCCGTCGGGAATCTTGTAGAGTGACTGTATTATGCTGTCCCTCCCTTCGTGGCCTTTTATGAAGAGGAGCTCATAAATACATATGCGTAAATGCATGACGCCGGATGCTGAGCATTTGTGAGCCAGTAATGCACAGGATTTACCTCCCGATAAAGCCGGCAGTCTTCCTCTGCGTCTACTTTCCGTTTACGCTTTATTTACGTCGCAAATGATGGCACTGTCACGAGTATTTACGAAGGAGGTGACCTTTTTTTTTTTTTTTTTTTTCCTTGGCTTTGATTTATTGTATCGGCGATATCCAATAGCCAGACAGTAATAACTGTAAATGGTACTTCCGCGAGCTGCCCGTGAGCAGAGGCCTTCACCTTACTTAGCTGCCACGGGCCGAGGTTTCACACGGGGTAATGAAAGTAGCGCTGCTGGGCCTGCTGTAATTTAACCCTCCCTACCTGTGTGTCTCCGTACATTTTGTTCAGCCCCATTGTGCCGCCCGGACAGCCAGGGAGCACGGCTAGGCGACTCCGTTGAAGCAGGATGCCCTGCGGACGCTGAGCACGTGCTGCTCCGCGTAGTGGCTGAGTGAGAGCAGGCCTGCTGTCCGGTGATGCCAACAGCCTCCTCCACGGGACTGTCATCGCGTGAACCCATAGCCATAAGGGGGGCGGGGTCTATCCCATAGTCAAAAGGGGGGGGGGGGGGTGTAACCCCCAGCCCTAAATTTTATCCTTTTTTTTACTTACAGTCAGAGTAAATTATCAATTTGCAGGTATTTCCATGTTTAAAATTAGGCCACTGTGCAACATACAGACATAATCAGTGTCACAACACGAGAGACAAAGATTGGGTGATTCTGTATTGCTGCCGTGCACTTTAACAAGGTGGCATCAAAGGTCTGGGATGTACCAGATAGACTAATTACATTTGTCAAAATGAAATATAGTCAGCAGCATCTGCCTAGCATTACACACTGAACCTTTACCTGAAAAAATCTGCCATATAATGTTTAGATCAGGGGTTTCCAACTCCGGTCCTGGAGAGCTACTATCCAGTAGATTTTCTATCCTACCTGGCTTCTGATGAGCCACACCTG
>JAODKF010000050.1:9426439-9454579 GCA_026779585.1 Mormyrus proboscirostris | reverse complement strand
ATATATATATAAGATAGCTTAACAGGACCTTGCTGATATTTATGTGGGATTACTAAAACTGAAAATTGTGCCCCCCCCCCACACCTCTCAGCCGCCCCTGTTGGAGGATGACAGATCCCTTGAAGGACCCACTCTGCCCCTGTCCGCTGGCTCCTTCGTGCAGGAGCTCTTCCAAGCCCAGTATAGGTATGTCTACCCGCAGCACAGTGCTGAACATCCTTAAATTGATGAGCTCCAAGTCCTGAAGCCATGCTTCCTGGCATGGGAATAGCGAGCGGCTTTTCGCTGATTCAGATGAATCTCAGCGGTGCTTTGTGAGTGGGTGGAGGGAGGCAACACTGGTTTTATGCCCTGTATAAATCTTCACGATAACGAACGGCTGCTTTTGTGAATGCCGGCGCTGATTTCTCGCGTTCTGACGTGCAGGTCGTCGCTCACCTGTCCGCATTGCCAGAAGCAAAGCAACACCTTCGACCCGTTCCTCTGCATATCCCTGCCGATCCCCCTACCTCATACTCGGTAAGGACTCCTACAAACAGCCTTTTCGGGGTCTTCCTGTGCTTCTGTGTCAAATGGATGACACACTGGATTTTGCTATGCATTTTTGATTGGGGGGGGCACTGTGTGGCTCATTGGGTTAGGCCTCTGTGCCTGTGATCAGAAGGTTGCCGGTTCTAATCCTGGCCTCAGCAGAATAGTCGTCAGGCCCTCAATCAGGGCCTTCAAACCCAGAAATAATTCAGGGACACTAGATTAATGGCCTGACCCTGCACTCAAGCACCGAGCTTCAGCTCATTTCCTTATACTGAGGGACTTTTCTGCTGCTAATTTGGCTGTCAGGATCAAAACTTCCAATCATCAGTCGGTTAGTCCCTGTGATCAGGATGGGGGGGGGGTTGATGGCTCAAACCGATGTTTCTTTTGCTGTCCTGTTTCACTGTTATGAAGCACAGACAAATGAACTGCAAGGAAGCCTCCTTTAATTTGCCAATAGGCAACAGCCCGTTTATGAAGTGCTCGTCATCCTGATCTATTTTGTGACGGACTGCGAACGCTGTTTGTTTCTGTCTCTTTTCTCCCATTAAGGTCAGTTAGGAAGTCATTTAGACTAACCTGTCTTTTGGTTTTTTTCCCTCAGTAGTTTGAGTGTAGAGACAGCGCAGACTTGATTGATAATGGCCCCGTGTCACACTCTACAATCATTATCCCCGTACTTCATAAAATATAAAGATGACGAGCTGAAATCAAGCGTGATGGTGACCTATGGCTGTTTAGGCCTGTGCTGTGAATTTAACTTTCCCAGAAAGATGATCTACTCAGCACTTGTGTCTATATGGCTTCAGTTTCACATCTATCTGAACTGTCTGACATCTGAAAGTAACATACTCCATGCCAGTTAAGTTTTTTTCTCGGAATACTCTGGGTGTATTTTTAAAGATGCATATACAAAGCAGAGGTCACCTCATTTTCTGCATTATAAAGTCCATCTGTACAATCCACTTGCCCAGCTATAGCTATTTAGACACTATCCCGGGATGCGAAGGGCCGGACGGGATTTCAGACACATGGTATGAAAAGCCAGTACATCTGAAAAGTGAATTTTTTAGGCGACAGGAAAAAAGAGATTACCCATACGAAAACGGGAAGTGTGCGCCTGTGGAGCTAAGACTGCTTACAAATCGTTGCGTCAACTTGTTAATCTGCCAGAACAAATACAGGCAGTTGGATGTCTGTGCCGATGTGAAGCAGGTAAAGTATCTTGCGCAGTGGTGCAATAACCTTGCAACATATTTGTAACGGTACTTCACACAAATATAAAAAGTTCAGCTCCCTACTGCTGTGCCACGATGCCATCTGCTATGAAATCTCGATAGAGCTTGTCAGGGGTTATTAGTGAAAAAAGTGACCCTTGGCTGCCTGAACCAAAAAAGCAAAAAAAAAAAAAAGTATTTAGGCACTACTGTTATAGTAGTACATAATGACTTTTATGTAATCAGCTGTTTTAGCAGTATTTATTGAAATTTGTATCCATGTAGTCTTGGTATTATACTGGACAATATTATTGAGACCATAGCATTATTGGTTTATCGCATGTATTTTTTCTGAAATTATTGGAAATTCACCAACTTTAGATCATCTGAATAGTTCAATTGGATATACAAAGCCGTTCAGTTTTGAAAAAGTCAACTTAAGAAGAAAATATACCTGGGGCAGTATTAACGCCTTACACAGCCCTTAGCAGTGCTGAGGGCCTCTAAGCAGCTCTCAGTAGCATCTGTCAGACTCCTGCACCTTCGCTTGTATGGCATATGATGGAAATATTTCAAATATGACTATATGATCTTTTGCCAAGAAATATTGTAATATTTATAAAGCAAAAAGTCGTGAAAATTTGCCCATAATTGTCATATCCATCAGCAAGCGGGGGAATTGCGGAGGGAGGAATTGGGTTTTGGCAGACAGATCCAGGAAACGGGTTTATTAAGGTAGACAAGGCAAGGTACATATAGGAAACAACGTCAATGATCAGACTGGGGAAATAGACTTGAATGCGGACTTAACTACATAGGACTGAATGGGAATAGCAAGAAACGGCTAGTCACAATCGGGATTGCACGCGACAAAGGCGCGCAGTCCGGGCACACCTCAGGGGAACAAACAGACAGGACTGGGGACAGAAGACTGTGAAAACAAAAGAAGACCTCAACGGGGCACCGGAAACAGGACAGACACACAGAACATGCACAGGGAAAAGAAACAGGACAACCACTGACAGACCACAGGTAACACAGACAGGCATAGGGGCACTAAAAAAGGAGACACAGAGGGACACCAATAGGAGGAACAAAAGGACCAGGAGTGAATGCAGGAGAGACAGAAGGACGAGGAGCAGACAGGTGGCCGGAAGGGAAAGGATGGGGGACAACTGGGAGCCAGAGGGATCCCCAGGAGCAGAAAGCCTCAGGGACAGCAGGCGACCTCGAGGCCGGAGCTGGTCGGACCCTTGGCGGCACCGAGGCAGGAGCAAGAGGGGACCTCGTAGGAGGTGAGGAGGAAGGTAAAGGGGCAGGCAGAGAAGGCAAGGAGGAAGCCGTAGCTGCAGTAGGCAGAGGCACAACCACAGCTGGCTCAGATGCAGGCACAGGCGACCAACGAGTCACAGGCGTGGGACCCGCAGGTGGTTGAGGAGGCGCCACAGGTGAAACCAAGGATGCCTGCCGAGCTGGAGTCTGGGGGGAGCAAAGGCAAGCCAGAGAGTTGACCCCGACGTAGGTGGAGGAGGAAGGAGCAGTGGTCAGGCCATCAGGGACCTCCTTGGGGACTGAGACTTGGGGCTGTAAAAACCAGAGACACGGGAGCAGGGTCCGGAATCAGGGAAACTGGTGGAGAGTTGGGAATGTGGGGGACTGGAACTGGGGGGATTGGAACAGGAGAGTCAGGAGGCTGAGGAGCTGCTGTCAAGGGGTCAGGGACCAGGGGGACTGAGGCTGAGGGGTCAGGAACCAGGGAAGGTGGTGCAAGGGCTGCCAGGACTGGAGCCGCTGGTGATGGCGCGTTGACTGCTGGGACTGGAGCCACTGGGGGTGGCACGTCACTGGGCGGGACGGGGGCCTCGCAGGGTGGAGTGTCAGCCACTAGGACAGGGTTCTCGCAGGGCGGCACATCAGCCACTGGGACCGGGTCCTTGCGGGACGGCATGTCAGCCTCTAGGACCAGAACCTCGGAGGGTGGCGTGTCGGCCACTGGGACTGGAACCTCGGGCACAGGAACCTCAGGTGCAGGGACCTTGAGTGCTGGAACAGGAACCTTGGGCAGTGGCACAGCAGGAACTACGGGCGGCGGTACAGGAATCTCCAGGGGCGCAGCCGGATTGGGAAGCGCGCGAACCTCTGGTGGCGCAGCTGGAACAGATGCCTCAAGAACATTGGGGAGCTAAACCTCTGGCACAAGAACCACGAGGGGCACCGCCGGCACAGGAACCACGGGGGGGCACAGGAACCACTAGCACCGGAATCTCCAGAAGTTCCACAGGACTCATTGGCACAGGAACCTCTAGGGGTGCTGCAAGACCCACCGGCACAGTAACCACCGCCAGGGATTGCGTTTTAGGGGAGGTGAATGTGCCTGCCTAGGAAGCCAGCTCAGTTCTCAACTGGAGTAGCTTCCTCAGGTTCTCTGCCATTCGCTCTATTTCACAAGGCGGAGAAGTGAGTGCACTAAGTGAGCACTAAACTCCCCTTGCAGCTGTCTACAGGGTGGGACAGCATCTGGTGAGTCTTGCACTGCTGGATTGTCAATTGTCGGGCCAGGGTCTCGGGTATAGGTGGAGCAACAGGCAGGCGGGCATTGTGCACAGGTGAAGAAGCAGGCAGACGGGTGTCATGCACAGGGGAAGAAGCAGGCAGACGGGCGTCGTGCGCAGGCGGAGAAGCAGGCAGATGGGCGTCGTGCGCAGGCGGAGAAGGAGGCAGACGGGCGTTGTGCGCAGGCGTAGAAGCAGGCACATGGGTAACATGAGCGAGGAAGGCGGTGTCTGCAGAGATCCAGGAAGGGCTTCGGATATGCCCGATTTGCAGCTCTTTCTCTTCTTTCGTGGAGCAGATACAGCAGGGATGACAGAGAGTTCAGGCTGCCTAGACAGTGGGAGAGGAAACCCTCCCACAGTCCAGATACACTTCCCTGATCATACACTCTGCTGCTCCACTCCTCAGCCACCTTAAGCTTTCATGCACTTCCCTCACAAGGTGTGGATCTTCGGATGGGGTGATCCTCTGGAGGATGTCCCTTGCCCAGGTAGCAAGGGTTTGTGCCACGTTTTTTTGGCGAGTCTAGTCTTTCTGTCATATTCATTGGGCAAGCGGGGGAATCGGGGTCGGGCAGACAGAGATCCAGGAAACAGGGTTTATTAAGGTAGAAATGGCAAGGCAAGGTACATACGGGAAACAACGTCAATGACTGGACTGGGTAAACAGACTTGAATGCGGACTTAAATACACAGGACTGAATGGGAATAACAAGAAACAGCTGGTCACAATCCGGATTGCATGTGAGGTTAATGAGGGCGCGTGGCACATGGGAGGATTGGACGAGCAGGTCATGACAATAACAAACTACAGCTGAACAGAACTTATCTACCAACAGAATCTCTCATATAAGTTTGTTGTGCTGCAACAAATTATGTCAGCAGGACTGATAGATCTCTTGCTTTTGCTCAGTATTGCTTCCATGGAATCCAAAATATTTCGATACACTAGAAGATAATGTCCAATGGTTTACTCTCCATGAGGTTGATGTCCAGGGGTGGACTCTCCACGAGGCTAATGTCCAGGGGTGGACTCTCCGTAACGCAGCTGCCTGAAGACCCATGGAGACAGAATTTTCAGAAGTTACATATATCAAATAAGATAATATGACAACATAAATTACAGCAGCATGTTTGTTGTTTGCATTTTTAGCAACAGTTTTCAGAATAGAAAAATTGACCCCTGTCCTGGCTGTAATGGTTCTTACTTTGGAACTTTATGCTACCCAGCTTTCTTGTCACACTGGAGTCTTGTGGTATGGTGGTAACACAAATATATGAGTGTTTGCAAAATTTTAAGACTAAATTTTGCAGCTGAGACCCTATGCTTTAATTAGCAAATTATTGACGTTCCATTGTTTTTAATTCCCTTCTGTTTCTCTTTTGGCTCCAGAAAATATCTGTAATGGTGCCTTTGGGTCCCATCCCCATGTCAGCCTAGGGCCCGCAGAAGTCTTTTGATGACCTGGTCATCTTTCATTTTCTCTTCCTCACACATTTTGCTAAATTTCCCAAAATGTGTTTGAGTGAGTCCAACAGCATGGAAGCAAATGGAAAATGCAAAGCGGCAGCAGTAAACGTTTAAACATATGCAAGCATATGTAATCTTGAAAAGCTGCAAAACTTGTTCAGTTTTGTTTGCTCAGTTTGCTGTAGCAAAATATATTGAAGATATCCATGCGACAAATTTTAACATGGGAACCCCACCCCCCTGCACCCCCATTTGGCACCTTTTATTGAAATGATTTCAAATAGTGCATTGCAAAATCACGTTGCTTTGTAAAATATGCAGCGTAATGCCGGTGCAGTATCAATGTATGAAAACTAGATACTTGCCAATCCTAACCTCAACCCAGCTGGCTTTTGCAGTCCTTCCAATGTGACAGTTGCACATGCATGACATGCAAATTTGAAATTAGCATGCACATTTTGCTCCTAAATATCCTGGTAATTCCCCATTTCCTGATTCCCTTGTTAAGCTGGGTA
The DNA here is from genome assembly GCA_026779585.1 of Mormyrus proboscirostris. Lineage (NCBI taxonomy): Eukaryota > Metazoa > Chordata > Actinopteri > Osteoglossiformes > Mormyridae > Mormyrus > Mormyrus proboscirostris. The sequence continues at coordinate 9,448,290 of JAODKF010000050.1, read as the reverse complement.
CCAGGAGGTTTTTTATTTATTTAGGTGTTTTTCGGGAAAGATGGGTTATACCTTTCTGTGGGCTTCTCCTCAGCTGTCTACCATTCATCCATTGTCTTTAGCATATGGTGAGAGATGTTTGGTCAGTTTTTCTTTTCGTGGAAGGTTTTGACAGTTTCTGCAGCAGTAGTAAAAATTGCAATCTGTGGTAGCTGGGATTTACGACGTGAGAGTGCTGGTACTCTATCACAGAGGAGTTGCACTGTAAGTGTCAGAGAAGTATGGGCCAATACTGTTTCATTGTGCATTTTCTCCCATATGTGTTGGATGCCAAAAAAGCAGGCGTGCCAGTATAATATTGGCCACTACCGTAAATTTGTGAGTTTTGTTTTGGTTGGAGCTTTGGACCTTTTCTATGTTCTGCAATGTTAATGTTATAACGTTTTGAAAACTGTTGTGGTAAACATTTAGTCTGCGTGGTCATCGAGCGGAGGAAATGCTCTTTGTGTGGGGTGGGGATGTTGACCAAATTGCACAGAAACCAGGGACTGTGGTTCAGCCAAATGGTGTGACTGTGAGGGAAGTGATGATAGTGTCTATATAGCTCATTATGTCTGAACAAATGCCTGCAGGGAAACAATCACTGACGTTTTAATGCAACCGTTTGTTTTCTTGTTGACATTCACAGCCTTTCACTGTTTTTCATACAGTGTTAGTCAGTGCTGCTAAACAACATGATGACGTTTGAATGTTTTTAGTTATCCCATGTGTCTGGGAGGTGTGTGTGTGTGGGGGGGGGGTGTCGAGTCAGATCATCAGTGTTCTTTGAATAATTAATTTGATTGCAGCGTAAACTGTATTCATTGCACAGGACATGACTCCTGCCAAGTGGTCCTGACTCCTTATTTGATAGAGGCCTGGTGCGCAGCAGGCCAGACTCGCTATTTTATAGAGGCCTGGTGTGCGGCAGGCCCGACTTGCTATTTGCTAGGGGCCCGGTGACAGCAGGCCCGACTTGCTATTTTATAGAGGCCCGGTGTGCGGCAGGCCCAACTTGCTATTTGATAGAGGCCTGGTGAGCGGCAGGCCCAACTCGCTATTTTATAGAGGCCCGGTGTGCGGCAGGCCCGACTCACTATTTGATAGAGGCCCGGTGAGCGGCAGGCCCAACTTGCTATTTGATAGAGGCCTGGTGAGCGGCAGGTCCGACTCACTATTTGATAGAGGCCCGGTAAGCGGCAGGCCCAACTTGCTATTTGATAGAGGCACGGTGAGCAGCAGGCCCAACTTGCTATTTGATAGAGGCCTGGTGAGCGGCAGGCCCGACTCACTATTTGATAGCTTTTTAGACTGTTGAGTGAATGGGGTTAGTCTGCAAACCATTGACTGGTTAACAGGCCTTTCAGGGTACATGGACACAGCAGCTAATCACCAGTAAGCTAAAAGAGAATAGGCACTTGTGCAGATGAATCTGTTGCTCCTTCCTGCTCTTTCTCTGTTTGACTGTTGCGGTGTGCTCCAGCTATCTCACCAAGCCTGGGCCCTCTCTAAGCCAGGTCTGGCTCCTGCTGTGTTCCTCTAGGATGTTATGCTCATGGTCTGCCCTTCCCCTGCCCAGGCCCCTGTACGTTACTGTGGTGTACCAGGGGAAGATGTCTCACTGCATGAGAATTGGAGTGGCCGTACCTCTCCACAGCACTGTGTTCCACTTGCGAGAAGCTATCTCCGTGGAGACCAAGGTGCCCCCTGATCAGGTACTTTGTCTGTCCGACTACTACTAGCTGTCTTTTTTTTCCACACCATAGCAGGTAGGGCTTAGATAAGCAGATCTATGGCCTAAGGATTGGCACAAGGTGCTTTATGTCAATAGCAACAGTTACTGTACATATCCGGGTATATGAATGCACAGGTATGTGTTACTGTGGATAAGGGTTGGGTTTGGTTGGGTTGGGTGTTTGAACCCCACCCTTCGTGTCGGCATGTGCTGCTTTTGTGTTCTCCTTCTGGGAACTCTGCTTTGCTCCTGTTGTCTAGAAACATGTGGTTTAGGCCAACTGGTATCTCCAGCAGGGGTCAGTGTGTTCTTCACTGGCCAGGGCCCTGTACCTCAGACGCTTGCCAGCTCCAATCCCACAGTCGGCACAGTGACATCACCATTTTCACCCCTGAATAATGTCCTTAACCCTATTTGCTTAAGGGAATATGCCATCCTGCTTTATCAATACTGTACGTCGTTTCAGTTAAAAGCATAAAAAACAAAAAAAAACTGCACATGTATCTCTCGTGTGTGCAGACATTGGTCCTGACCTTCCTAGGGCAGCCTCCTCCCCCAGCCCTGTAATGTCGGTGGGCAGTGGATGGATGGTTCATTAGTATTATACTTGTTATTATTTAAGTATAGAAAGGGCATTTTCATCACTAACATCATTCTGCTTAAATGGATGAAAGTTGGTTAAATACTCAAGCTTTTATTTGCACAGCAATCACACATTTTCTCAGGGAGATCTTCTTCTGGTTTCACTTGATGTTAAATATAGCAAACTTTAGTGTAAACATTTGAACTTAAGTACAGGGCTTGCTGCTTTTTTTGACGTGAATGTGCCCCGTATGGCTCTGTGAGCAGAGACCTTTATCTGTGAGCTAGGCCCTGTTGGGCAGATGGGGGCCCTCGTGGCTACATACCCAGGGGCACCCTATTGTGTCCCTGCCGATAGTCAGCGGTCTCATTGTGCCACGACGTGACAATGGGTGACATTATCACCCCCATCCAGCTCCAAAAACCATCTGTATTCATATAACTGGGCCCTGGACAATGGTTTGATTTTGGTATTTATACTCTTGAACCGTTTCTCTACAGAACAGTGAGTTGTTTCAGGCTGTTCTGATCTTGTTTTATCTTTGTTACACAGATCGTCTTGTGTGAAATGTATTACGACGGCTTCCACCGCTCTTTCTGTAACGACGACGAGGATCTTAATATCATTCAAGAAAGCGACTCGATCTTTGCATTTGAAACGCCAGAAACTTTCAGACCGGAAAATGTTTGGGCTCAAAGAGGTATTCGTTTGTCTACATGGGTTTTGTTTTTTTGTTTTGGCTCCATTCGTTTTTTGTTTTGTAGTTATTTATTGATTCGTCCATTAAATCATTGCAAAGTTAGTTTTTTTACACTCCAGATATATAGTATTTAAGTAATTGTAAAATGTCATTTGTGTCATTTTAGCATGAAGTATTTTCAGTTGTTTCTTTTCTACCCTTGATAATTTTCTAGAAACCCATTCTGATAATTAATAATACTGCTTTACAGTTCTCTTGCTATCAGGCATCTAGATTCTTGTACAGTTGATCACTGCCTTACCTCTATTGAAGTATAATGATTCACAACATGAAACTTGAACTTCTGCTTTATTTTAGGAAGCCTGCAGGCAAACCTAAATCAGAACAACTTGAAATATTCAGCAGAGAACAACAGGACGGCCTCTTTCATGCAGGGTGCGGTGTCACCCAATAAGAACTCTGACAAAATCGTCTTGCTGGTGTGCAACAGGACCTGTACTGGCCACCAGGGAAGGAGGTACTGGGGAGGACTGGGCCGGCAGACTTAGCCACCACTCAACCTCACTTACTATATTGTCCCTTCCTAAAGGCCAGGCTTTATACTAAAACACTGAAGTCACTTCAGCCTTTAACTCTAAATGCATTATGGGATTATTGCAGGTTCTCTGTCACACCGCTACAACACCATACTGCAGTTTCATGGGCCATTTCACATAGCTTAGATCCGCTTTACAGCCAGTGGTCAGTAACAGTGCTTAAGGCCAGTTCTTGCTTCACTTTTCTGCATGCTGTTATGGTTGGTGCCCAGGGGTGTTCAGTGGTCTGTGTGTGTGCATCATAGATATTTTCTGCAGCAGATATTATGCGCGTTTCTGTGTGTTGACTATGCATGTACAAGCACATTGACTAGGCGCTTCCAGTAGGTGGCAGCACTGATTTTCACAGAGCAGAGGTCAACTAAGAAAGAGAAGAAGAAGAATAGCTGCTGTTGTAGTATTTATGGTGAGCAGCTATATGGGAATTTGCGTATTTAATTTGTCATACTGTCCAGACTACACTGCAGTGTATGGGATTTTCAAAAGCAGCACTATTCTGGCCCTTTTTAAATTTTGCAGATAAAGTTTGCCGGTGGGAGGGGTCCCGGCTAATTTTGTTGCACTGATTTCAAAATAACGTGAAATGCCATATTATCATAATATAGCCCAAGCCAAGTAACAACTCTAAAACTTTTACCCATTTCAGTACACTGCTTCTATTTCTATTTCTGTTTCTTAAAATACATCTGCCCTCTGCTGGTCTGGAGGAATATCAATGCTGTACACTTGCGCTAACCACAACAGTCTGCGTCAATGAACAAATGTAGCAGGTACACAAGAGTACACGCATAAACACGTGTGGACCGTAACGGTGCAGCAAAAGTGAAGTACGAACTGGGCTTCAGCAATATCACATTCATCTGTAGCCACTATTCTCTGATGTACCTCTAGTCTTCCTCATTCCTCTAATAATTCCATAATGGTGGCATTAGTTTTTTAAAAAGGCAGGTCTTGTCCTCTGCCACTCTGGACTGACGGCCAGGCCACCCGAGTGCTGAGCGCCCCCTGCTTCCTCCGCAGGTTTGGCCATCCGTTTGTGCTTCACCTGGAGCGCACAGTGTCCTGGGAGGGCTTCCAGAAAGAGATCCTGGAGAAAATGAAGCATCTGTTGAGACCAGGGGTCGGTGCAAAGGTGAGGAGGGGGACATATCATGGCTCATCCATCCATCCATCCATCCATCCATCCATCCATCCATCCATCCTCTAAATGCTTATCCTGGTCAGGGTCATGGGCACCTTGGAGCAGGAGAACACCCAGAATGGTCCCAGGACAGACACACAGACAAAGAGAGACACGCACGCACACACACACACACACACACACACACACACACACATACTATGGGACAAATCTTAATCCCAAGTATGACGACCTTAACCCCTACCCAGCCCTAACCTTTAACCATAAGTAACCAAACAAAACACAAGACGATTTTTAGTTTTTTGATTGCAGCCAGGTATTTTTTTATAAAACTGAGTTTCCCCTTGTGGGGACCAAAACGGTGGTCCCCACAGCATCAAAATAACAGGTTTTTTGTTGCATTGTGGGGACATTTGGCACCTACAATGTAATACATATATAACCCACGGATCACACACTGCAGGAGCCATTTAAACCGCTGTTAGCCGCTATGCTGTCCGTGGGAAAATGTTTCTCACTTGGTGGTGTAGTGCAGCAGCGTCGAGAATTTGGGTGACACTGTGACCATGTCACTGCATGTCGGTGTCGTGTTAATGCAGCTGCAGTATTGATGGGTCGCTTGTAACAGTTCAGGACTCAAATGGAGGAGGAATGGCGCAGGACGCCCATGCCGGTTCTCCTTTGTCTGCAGGTGGGCCTCTTCAGCTTGCGTGTGGTGGGGGTGGTGGGAATCACCTACCTTCTTCCCCAGGAGGAGCAGCCGTTAAGTCACCCCACCGTGGAGAGGTAAGCTCCCTCCTTCAGATCCTCGTCCTGAGTCTCTCCTTTCCAGAGGTGCTGTGCTTCATCTTTCCGTGTCCTTTGCCCCCAAAAAAGTTTTCAAGATTTGTTGCAGTTTCCTTGTGTTCTGCACAGTTGAGTTCAGCTAAATTATGCGAACAATTATTCCTCACTTGACACATCACCCCGAAGTGAAATCACTGCATGTTGCCATTAGCTCTTGTTGCTAACTGTGATGTAGCAAACATGAACAATGCAGCCTAAATCTTTAAGTGTTTTTTGCAAAATGTCTGCCAGCTGCAAACCCAAATCAATCCAGTGTGACTTATTCCTGATTTTGATGTCACAGCTCATGTGACAAGGGCCGAGATAAATACAAACAGAAGCTGGGAGGGTTTAAAACTTCTCAGTCTTTCTCGGGCTTTTGGCAGTGATAAGTCTCCCAAACTAATGGAGTCCTTCAGGCGCCTGTAGTTATATCATTTACTACTATGAGGCTTGTTGTTGTTCAGTGTTCTGGGTATTTTTTAGGCACCTCTTTCCTGTGTGAATGGGCTCCTGGTTTAAATGGGACAGCAGTATTCATTTCCACTCGCTTTGTGTAAGCAGAAATTGTGGGCTTTGTTGTTGTCGCCAAGGGTTATTTATTTAAATCGTTATCCCACATGAGGTGACCAGAATAGTTGCTCGATTTGGCTATTTTATCTGCTTCTCCTGATTGAGCTTTGAACCTGCAGTAGAGCCCCTGTCCTAGCCTGTCCTCAGTGTCCCCTGTCCTAGCCTGTCATCAGTATCCACTTGTCCTAACCTGTCGTCAGTGTCCACTTGTCCTAGCCTGTCCTCAGTGTCCCCCTGTCTTGGCCTGTCCTCAGTGTCCCCTGTCCTAGCCTGTCCTCAGTGTCCCCTGTCCTAGCCTGTCATCAGTATCCGCTTGTCCTAGCCTGTCCTCAGTGTCCCCTGTCCTACCCTGTCCTCAGTGTCCCCTGTCCTAGCCTGTCATCAGTATCCGCTTGTCCTAGCCTGTTCTCAGTGTCCCCCTGTCCTAGCTTGTCCTCAGTGTCCCCTGTCCTCAGTGTCCCCTGTCCTACCCTGTCCTCAGTGTCCCCTGTCCTAGCCTGTCATCAGTATCCGCTTGTCCTAGCCTGTCCTCAGTGTTCCTTGTCCTAATGCTGAACACGGGTGGCCCTTTGTAAGGCAACCTTTATGAAAGAATTCATAGCAGTATGCACAGATAAACTGGTGTCGAAGTGCTTCACAAGTTACTTGAAGATTTAATGTCACGCTAACATTGATTTTTTTGGCACTGGGCCTTCTTTAGCTCTTGTTTCTTCTTTGGGAATGTTGTTTCCAAGCTGTTGTGACCAGCCATGGTCTATGAAGTGTAAATGGCTTTCAGTCATTAGTTGGGGTCTCAAGGCATATTTGTACACTCTTCGGTTCCTGCTGGGATCTCTTGGTATGTTTTTACACTCCTTGGTTCCTTCTGGGGTCTCTGGGCATGTTTGTACACTCCTGAGTTCCTGCTGGGATCTCTGAGCATATTTGTACACTCCTCAGTTCCTGCTGGGATCTCTGGGCATATTTGTAAACTCCATACTTCTCACTGGGGTCACTGGGCATGTTTGTACAATCCTCAATTCCTGCTGTTCCTGCTTCTCTCGTCTCTGTAGGGCCTACAAGGCCTGTGGGCTTGGCGGACCCGCCCATGTCAAGGTCGTGGTTGAATGGGACAAGGACACCAGGGATTAGTAAGTAGCTGAAAATACCATGAATGACCCCCAGTTAAAAACCCATGACCCTGTACTGGAAATAAGCATTTAGAAGATGGATAGAATTGTGTTTTGGGTATGGATCTTCTGGAGTATTCTTCTTGAAAACATTCAAGTGCAAACCCTAAATTAATTGACTAAGTAATGGCTTTATATTTATATGTGTTTCCAGTGGCCATGTCTCCTTAAAGTTGTTACATTTATTTATTAATTATACCTGTAAAAAAAAATAATTTAATTGTAAACCATGTGGTATAATGGTTAGGGGCCAGAACAGTGTTATAATTCTCACATGACTCAAACTCACTAGTTACCCTGAATTCCTCCTATAAATAAAAAGCAAATAAATATATGCAGGTGTAAGGAACGTGTGCAATAAGCTAGATACTTAAAAATAGCCTTTGATTTATTTCTGCTCTGCCGTGACTCCGTGTGCTCACACAGTCTGTTCGGGAGTCTGGAGGAGGAGTACATCCCGGATGCGGAGAGTGTGCGGCTGCACCGCGAGCTGCACAGCCAGCCCCAGGCCTGCACCCTGGCACAGTGCCTGCAGCTCTACACTAAGGAAGAGCAGGTCAGGCCAGGGGGACCGGGGGGATGGGGGGGCAGAGTCGCTTTTCTCTTCATCATCTTTGTCTTCTGCACAGGCAGTTATGTCCTTTGATTTCATGCTTATGATGATGAGAACCCTTTATTGCTGATGCAAAACACCATGTCACTAGTCACAAGTACCGGCGAAATAACTGGCCATCAACCCGACCATACATGTACACAAACATCACATTATAGGGGCTAAACAGGTCAGGAAGACGGGGGATATAGGAAGAACAGAGAAAAACCGATTTACATGAGGAGAGAGGAGTAGAATAAAAAAACAGCCCCCAGACTGCACTCCAGTAGGGAGAACATTGTAGATTCAAACTCACTAGTTACCCTCACTATGTTATGCAACATACATACACATGTACACAAACAAACACAATGGGACTCATTCATTCTATGGGGAAAACTCTAATCCCAACATGAGGACCTTAATCCCTACCCAGCCCACAACGTCAAAATAACAGTTTAAAGGTATACCAAATCAATTAAAAATATATATTTTTTGATAAGCAAACACCAACTCTGGCATATGACGACAGTCCCAAAGCACTATATTTTATAACTATGCATATTTTACGTATATTTATAACATTTGTAACAGAATAGGGCTGATCATCAAGTGGCATAAACTCCAAAACGTAATTTTCTGAGTGATGGCTTTTGATTTCACCCAGTCTGCACTGAATTTTCTTTTGCTATCAGACATTTGTGTTACTGGTGGACAAGCGCTGTTTGACAGTACTGCAGCCTTCTCTATCGGGGCAGGTTTGTTTGTCAGAAACTCTTCATACTCTTCACTGTCTCGCCTTAAGGTGACCAATCAAATTTGTAGTGTTTAAAAGTTAATTAGCCTAGATCCTTCTCGTGAAATTTTAGCAATGTTTGTAAAATACATTCCTAACGTTGTTTTTGCTAAAGTTATGATAATCCCACCCCAGCAGACATTTTTCTAACTGTTTAGTACCTGGGTGTGCAAAGCAATATGCGTCAGCATTTTAAAGGAAATTATTGCCGGTAAATATCGGCTCATTTTTAAACATCGGCTAATGGCCAGTTGTTGCTGTATCGGCTGATATTGATAGTTCGCCAATACGATCGGTGCATCTCTAGATGTAACGGCATAAAATTTGCGGTTCAGTTCGAGCTACGGTTTTGGGTTAGTGGTTTGATGCAGTTGCGGTACAGTAGGTAAAACGGAATTTATTTTGTAAACATTTATTGAATCTGCAAACAGGAACACATTTAGGAACAGCAATTGTAAACCATGTAAATGAATAAATGCAATACAATCATAATGATTATAAGAAACCAAATACTGCACAAATCTGTTCCAAACTACTGCATATAGTTGCATATCTGTAGCAATAAACATGACCCCTATAGCCGTAATTCTTATTTACTGACAAAAGCCCTTAAATTCTATGGGTAGGCAGCACATCTGTCTACAAGAAGACCTATCAGATACCTATTTGTGTATTTTAAACATAAAATGTACAATAAGTGTATCAAAAATATAATCATAATGAACTAAATCCTGTGTTCTATGAGGATGATCACATATCCCTAGTGACAAACACTCCAATACCATAGTTATTTTTTAACCCATCTGAATTTCCTTCACCTTAGATGCTACGAGGAGATTAACTTGCAGATGCAGTTTCTGCTTTGTCCAGTTGTACTCATTATTGGATAATGTTGTCTCATATGAGTTAGCATGTTGCATGTGTTGCCAGTAATGTATATGAGTTTGGTGTTACAGAGACGACAGACTATCTTAGTTTTACTAACTGCTCTCTCTTCATTTATGGTGTAATAAATGTTCTAAAACTGCTAACCAAAGGTGGATTTCAGGTCCAGACTAATTTCAATCAAGTAGTTGAGTACTCTGTTACTGACTGTTTATACTCAATTGGTTAACCGAAACACAATCTTAGTCTGGATTTTTACTATCTGGACCTCTATCCACCTCCGATGACTGACTCTATCCAGCATTAACCGTAACCAACTCATAGCCGCAATTAGCATAATGTTTTCACTGTTCAACATCCGCTTTTGAATTCATGTTATGCCAATGTCAGTGAATGTATTCATTTCTTTCATTGTTTTGTAGCAAACAGAAAATGATGTGTGAAATGGCGTGTGATAGATATATGCACTGTTACTGCCCTCATGTGCTTGGAAGCCCTACCATATCGTAGTGACACATGGTGCATAACTTCGTGAAGGGGAACATTCACATAACTTCTTCCTCCGTAGCTTTTCATCGTGCTGTTTTTAGTTGTTCATTTATGTATGTCCTATAAATCCTCTTTGTTAATGCATTTGAGTAACTCGCTCATTGCTGTCTTTCTATCTTAAGCGATTCCCCAATTAACTCGACTTTCGCACACATTGTTTTTCTCTGAATCAAGTTAATTTCTGTTAAATAAGGCTAACAATTTCCTCTAGGTTATTCTCTCATTAGGACACTCTGAAACTCTGGGCTTCGACTTGCATAAGGGCCTGGTCCTGTGATGTGGGATGGCCAGATCGGCCCAGGCCGCCGTGTCTTTTTGCCGAGTTTTGCCACGGAGACCATGAGCACTAGCTGCATATGCATGTCGCTTTAGCGTTGATGCTGAGGATCGCCCTTTGTGCTCCAGCTGGCCCCAGATGATGCCTGGCGCTGTCCCCACTGTAAGCAACTGCAACAGGGGCGTATCAAGCTCAGTCTCTGGACCCTGCCAGATGTCCTCATTCTGCATCTCAAGAGGTTCAGACAGGTACCAAACCAGCAGCGCAAACACTGCATGTTTTCCCTTGGGGTTTAAGCTTCGGCAGACAGTCGTTTCTGTTTTAGCAGTAACTTTAACGGCTAAGTGGAGCCCAGTTCTGTTTGACTCTGCACGACCATCAGTCTGACGTGGAGAGTCACAGTCTCACTGCAGGCTTTGTGCCTTGGTTCGACAGGAGGTGGACAGGAGAGTGAAGATCCAGAATATGGTGAGGTTCCCCCTGGTGGGAATGGACATGGCTCCCCACATGGTGAAAAGGAGCCAGAGCAGCTGGAGCCTTCCGTCGCATTGGTCACCCTGGAGACGGCCCTATGGGCTGGGCCGCGACCCCCACGACTACCTGTACGACCTGTACGCCGTGTGCAACCACCACGGCTCCATGCACGGGGGACACTACACAGGTGAGGCTCTGCAGTGGACATTCTCACATGGACTGGTTGGCTTGCCAGTGGCACATCCTGCAGCCCTCATGACCCGTTGGTCCCCTCAGCTTACTGTAAAAACTCCGTCGATGGACAGTGGTACTGCTTCGATGACAGTGACGTCCAGCCCATAGCGGAGGAACAAGTTTGCAAGCAGACAGCGTATATCCTTTTCTATCAACGGAGAACTGCCATTCCTTCTTGGTCGGCTAACAGCTCTGTTGCAGGTGATTGTGGTTTTTTTGTTTCTGCTCATGGGATTTCTTCAGACGCCGTATGGCCCAGTTCCCGTTAAGTCTTCTGCAGTGACCGTGTTGTGCTGCTCCTTCCAGGTTCCACCAGCTCCTCGCTATGCGAGCACTGGGTCAACCGGATCCCCGGTAGCCGGCAGGCCAGTGTGGCTTCTGGCGCCTCGTCCAGACGCACCTCCCTGGCCTCGCTGGCGGAGTCTGGGGATTTCCCGGGGGAGCGCAGTGAGGATGACGGTTAGTGCCACATGCTTACCTTCCACAAGCTTACCTTCCACTGTGTGCATCTCTGTGCATGGAGTATGTTACCCTCTTGTCTGTATAGCGTTTGTGTAATTATGTAATCACTTTTGTAATTTTCTAACCTCCTACTTTACCTTGCTTGACTAATGAAGGATCTTGACTAATGAAACTCTTTCTCATTTTGTATCCGTGCATCAGCTTAACCACTTGTCTTTCCCATAAGGAGGATTCTCTATCCGGCCTTTCGTGAGGAGCGTTCAGCGGCAGAGTCTGTCTTCAAGATCATCCTTAGCTAGCCCCCTGGCTCTGAATGAGAATGGGATCAAGCCCTCGTGGTCCCTCTCAGCCAAACTCCACCTGAGGTCCAACTCTCCCTCACGCTTTTCCTTAGACTCCTTTTCCTCATCCTTAGAGAGGATAGGAGAGACTTGCGACGACAAAGTGTCAACGTCCTGTTTTGGCAGCTACAGCAGGCATGAGCGGCAGGCGAATAAGGCTCCCCTGGCAAAGATGGAGGGCATCACCAGCGACGAGGGCAACGGTACGGAGTTTGTAGACGAGACCTACTGCAGGGCTCCCATTCAGCCAGACAAGAAGAGCTTCAAGGCTGACCAGGTTGACAACAGCAACCAGCTTCCAGGTGTGGAGCAGAAGAACAAAAGCGGGCAAGGAAACCCCCCCAAGGAGCAGAAGCGAAGGAGCATTTCTGGAGGGCCAGGTCCAAAATCGGAGAGCTCAGGCACCAAGAGGAGTTCTGCTAAGATTGTGTCGGACATGGAGAAGACCTCCAAGAAGCGCCTGGGCGGGATCTCTGCTTCTAAGTCCCCCTCTTCCCCGATCTCATTCAGCCCCCGATCTAAGAGCTCCACTAAAGTGTCTAACCTGAAGGACAAAACTGACTCTGCAAAGATCCCGAGGTCCCCATCCACTGGAACACCTTCTAAGAAGGTATCTGCCAAGGGTCAGGAAACACCACCACCAGGGGCCACAAAACAGAAGCAGCGTATCTCATCTATGCCCAAATCGTCCGTGTCTGCCTCACCCCTTGTTAGGAAAACCCTGTCCGGGACCGAAAGGACTTTGGCAACTGGTCGGGGCAAACTGGAGAAGAGTGCCAGTCAGGACTCCCCCCGGACCAGCCCTTTGGTAGACAAGCCCAAACCGAGCCCTGCGGCCCGGGTCCCACTGCCCCGAGTGGCCGACGGCAACCGTCTGGATAAGCGGCTGCGCAGCTCCAGCAGCAGCTCCTCCGTCACCAGCCTCCGGTCCCCAAGCGCCTCCTCTAGGGAATTCCACAGGAACAACAAATCTGAGGACAAGGGATTATCCTTTTTTAAGTCTTCGCTGCGACAAAAGGAGACGCGCAGGTCCGCAGACTTGGGCAAGACTGCCATGTTGGCTAAGAAGGCTTCTGAGGGGGCCGCCAAGGGGGGTGCCCTGGCCAACGGCTCACTAGGGACCAGCAACGGCTCCAGTAAGCCGCCTCTGAAGGCGCCCCCAGGTTCCCAGGCATTCAAAGGTTCAGACAAGGAGAGGTCTCCCAAGACCTCAGCCCCCATCAAACGCTCGGCTTTATCTCAGTGCAAATCGAAGTCTTCCACCCCTGAGATGGGACAGCAGTCTCCCGCAAATGGGAAAAAGCTACTTGAAAAGACTGCTTCCTCTAGAAAGCTTTCCTCCAGCATGCAATCGTCTGCAAGACTAACACAGAAGCCTCAGTGATCTATGAATAGTGATTTTAGTTTTCCTGCAATGCAGCTATTTTTATGTGCCTAATTATAAATATATGTATAATATATACAATTACAATATAAGAATATATAGTCTATATTTTTCTTTTCGTAAAGAGAACTCAGTTCTGTAGATTATGAAAGCGCCTTTATATCCTACCATCAAACCAAATAATTGCCAAAATGGCAAAATCTGGTACAAAGTCCGCTACTGTGCACAATCAAATATTTTACTCATGAATGTTTGTTTTTCTTTGTGTGTGCGTGTGCTTATTTTATTATTATTATTATTTTGCCAAAACAGTGGTAATACAGACTTCACCGTTGATCGCAATGCTACTTAAGTTTCACATGGGTAAAAAAAAAAAAAAAGAAGAGTTTCATGGTAATTAAGAGGCAATGTCTCACAATAAATGTCTTTGTATAGTCCTTCACCAACACACTAAGTATCTACAATATTCCCAACAGTACAGGTTCAACATGAATAAAATAGGTCGTTTAATTTTTTTTTTTTTTTTTTTTTTTTTTTTTTAAAGTGGTCTTGGCTGGAGATTCACTGGTTTGTGTGAATTGGTAGACGGTGCTGGGATTGGGACACTAAACTCCGTGTCCACACTGCGCATTTATTTTTTTAATCTTTGACTTGGTCACATGGTTTGTTGCCTTTGTGATCATAAGAAAGCCACCTGCTGATGACACACAGTAATTGAGTCATTTAGCTGCATTAATCCAAATGTGTCATGTAAAAGTCTGATATAGGTCCATCCTGAATATTAGCCAGATGCATTTCAGTGGTGCTGCTTTTTCCCTTCCGGGACAGGATGTGATCCCAATGAGACGAGTGCTGGAGTAAGAGCGAGCTTTCAGATTGAAATGTTACTGTGTCTATCACTCTTTACGTTTGGCTTTAAGGAATTTAAACTAATGTTTCCACCTGCTGACAAAATCTCTGTAAACAGATGTTGCGTGGTTTCAGGCGCTGAGCACGTTTTGAACCTGCACATATCCCTGTGCGTCTGGTCCATGTGCTTGGCTCTCTACTCCCCTCTCCATCCCTGTGCGTCTGGTCCTCGTGCCCGGCTCTCTCCATTGCATGGTGTTTCCGTTTCATTTTATTTTTAATATCTGGTTGAACACGCGCATACGGTCATACACACAACACACATGAAGCGGATACTTGGTCACTTTTGATCATCGTCCTTATCCACGCCATGATGGCATTTATTTTTTTCCAGTTGACTGTGACATCCAGCTATGTGGCACATGGGACGTAGGGTTGCTGTAATGTCCACCTCTCCATTGGTGGCTACTATCTGAAACATTTAAGAGTCAGTCAGGGTGAGTGTGTTTGATTCTCTGATCTAAGTTAGTTACCTTATGATTAAGAGCCCACTTAAAATACTATTTTACATGTCGCATGTAACTACACTGCTATTACCTGAAATAATTGTTTTTCATGTTGTCCTGTAAAGTTTTGCCTTGGTTTAATGGTGATACATTAACCACAATAATGCTGCGTATACGGTATTGTACAGGGTTCGAGATAAATACCACAGTGCTCCCTGAATTTAATGGGAGTTGTAGCATATACATAAGAAGAATGCCTGGTTCTGGTTTGTTGCACTGAAGGCAGAGGCGCCCTCTAGCGGATGTTAGGCACTGCTGATGAATGTACAAAAGCAGCGTTGCATGTCTATGCATGAAGGAATCTATGCAAGTGACTGTTGGTGATGCTGGCTGCCTGGTGTTGTTTTCCGCGTTCTGAGTGATGGAATGCATGGATAGTCCCCTTACCTGCCTCTGCCTTTGCCTTGATGATCTCATTGCTCTTTACATGATACAAATGGCATCTCTGTTTTCCCTTGAATAACACTTGATATTAACATCCGCTGGTGTTTGATTTTGACATTTTTCTCCTTAATGAGCTTAAAAAAAAGCTAGATTTATGCTTTTTTGGTTTTCAGACATCTCTGTATATCAGGCATCCATAAAATATCACTTTTCCAATGTGTTGAAGCACCAACACCGATTTCATTGAGGGGAAAAAAACCACAATGAAATGTTGAATTGATCCACTTTTGTCATGTATGTTGTTTTACCACAGTCATTAACAGTTTGTATGCTGTGTTGACAAGCTTCCAAATCTTTCTGGGTGAAGTACTAATTAAGAACGATAATTGTGATGATAAAAAATCTATTCCATAATTGTTTTTTTTTTAATGGTGGGGGATGTTATTGAAATGGCAATAGCAGCTTAGTTCAATATGAAATGAGATTCCTTTGCTGTAAGTCAGTACACTGGAATCGCTGGCTTGTTAGGCATGTTGCTGTGTGTTTGCTTTTTTTGACATTAGGAGGTTTTGCTCTACACTGAAAATGTTCTCTAGTGCAAGTATGTGGAAGGTCGTGCAATATGGAAATGGAATATATTTAATAATGACAACTTAAAACGTGACTCATGGTCAAGTGCATGAGACGCAAAGCTTTGTTAATTTATTTGTATAGGTCACAATTTGAAGAGAATGCACTTTTAATATGCACATTTCTATCATTTTTATGTTTCAGAATATGTTTTTCCTTTGAAAGAACAAAAATTTGTATAAAGGATCTACATATGCAAGAAAAGAAACTGAAATGTAATAAACAACAGGAAACACTGTGGTGTGTGTAAAATTTGTTTTCCTACAAGTTAATTTGCAAATCTGAAGCAACTCTGTTGTGGGCTCAGTGTTTCGTCAGTGTATCCAGCACTCAGTGAATTGTGATGATGTGTTAGTCGACGGCAGCCAGCCAGCATCAAGTTGTGGTCAGACTGAAACTGGGATATTTGTCCATACACACCATTGGCATCCTAGGTCTCAAAGTATCACTGCATAGCAGGGAAAGGCTGCCTGCTTCACTGTGCACACAGTAAGATACGCTGACGCTCCTGTGGGCTCTTGATGAACTCAGATCACTGGCAAAATAAATTCCAATAAAAGCCAGAATATTTTGGCCAAAAACTCAGCTGCCTTTTCCCAGGGGTGGAGGCTTGGCTTTAAAATGACCTTTCAGTAACAAAATGACCTAAAGCATACATCAAAATCGTATATCATACATCAAAATCATATATCATACATCAAAATCATATCATACATCAAAATCGTACAATTGCAGCCACATGTTCACAGCCACAGGTTTTTTTTACTGACATCTAGATAAATAAAATGTGTCTGCTTCACAGCAGTCTTGCTGCTCTCCTTGGAAAAATGATCAAAACTACACTCTTTTTTTTCCCACACTATTTTGATCCTCTAAAAAGACAATAAGTGAAGCCCTTGAGTTAAACTGTGGCCTAAATGTTTTACATCAGTGTTATTTCCCAGATATTAATATATTATTTATTGTTTTTTTTATGTGGAGTCAAGATTTAAAAGCATAAATAAAGCCACATAAAACGGTTGTTTAATAATTCAACAGTTGTGTGCAAATGAAACATTTCAGCCTGAATGGTGACCCAGTTCAGCCAGTGAGGATGAAATGAAATTTTGGGCTATCACTGTAAACCTTCGAACCATGCTATATTGAATTTTAATGCACACTACTATAATTTTATAGGTTTTCAAAATATATCCTGATCTGCTGTTGAGCACACCGCCAAATGCTTCCTCCCCAGTAAGGTCTGACGCGCAGAGTGCAGCAATGCTGCCCCAACACCTTTTCCTCTTCAAATCCATGTGCGTACTTGACTACTGGTCCTGTTCTCTCCGCAGCTGTCTCTGCCACAGAAACATGGGGAGATTCATCTTGGGAACAGGGCATTCGGCCTGTTAGGGATTTATAAGGATTTATAGGAGTGTGATAAATAAAATGTGTGTGGTTTTCGCTGAAGCATTTAAGGCCCTGCATCACATATCAATGTCTGTGCTGCTCTCATGGATTGTAAGGCGAGTGTCCGGGATATGGAGTGATAAGCTGATCCTGGGCTCATGAACACACCCTGAAGTTCTTTGCTTTCAGTTTCTTCCTGTATTTATATTTCCTTTTTAGTGAAGATGGGCCACTGAAATCCTTCAGTAATAAAGCAGGTTGCTTTATCCCAGGACATCCCACACCCCATCTGCACTACATATATGTGAACAGCATTTTGTCCATCTAAAGGAGTTAAGATGAAGTCGACTGACCCTTATCTGCAGTAAGTGCCTGTGCTCTTCTGGTAAGGCTTTCCAATAGATGCCGGAACATTGCTGGTGGGATTTGCTGGCATTCAGGTCCGATTCTGATGCTGGGTGATCCGGCCCCTTTCTGTGAGTTTGTGTGGTCCTCACTTTGTACCTGAACTTGCTCCCAGACGTTTGGATCTTCACAATCACTTCACTTGCAGTTTCTCGGGGCAGCTCCAGCAGCACAGAAATTTCCTGAACTGACTTCTTGAAAGGATTGGCATCCTATGATGTTGAAAGCCACTACCCCCGTCTGTGTGGGCACTCATTCTGCTGCCGCTGCTTGTTTGAAGGAGATGGCTGACAGCATAGTTATAAATCTGTGTCCGCATTGGGTGAGCCTTTAATTAGCCAATTCCTCTAACTAATAGGGGTTCCCACGTACTTTTGTGCCTGTATATCATGTATATCAGAAAATGCTGGATTGTAAATAAATCTGTAATGTGGAATGGATCAAGATCTGCAATCAGCTTTTCTGCTTATAATTTATCACTTCGGCTGGGTACTCATTCTTATCTCTGCAAGCCAGCCGCAGTGTTGTAGAGGAGATGCTTTAGTTTCTGCTAAATGTTGAACATGTTTGTTGCCTTTTAATAGCTCTCTGACACTGGTCTCATTCCATGGTATCCACTATTCTTGCTGCAATCGCCAGTCTCGCTGTGCAGCTAAAGCAGGGTGAAGGGTTACATTTAACTGGCCCCCGTGTGGGTGCCA
Source organism: Mormyrus proboscirostris (assembly GCA_026779585.1). Classification (NCBI taxonomy): domain Eukaryota; kingdom Metazoa; phylum Chordata; class Actinopteri; order Osteoglossiformes; family Mormyridae; genus Mormyrus; species Mormyrus proboscirostris. The sequence continues at coordinate 9,430,032 of JAODKF010000050.1, read as the reverse complement.
GTCCCAGTCTGTTTACCCACCGCCTGTGGCACTGGGCCTCATAGCTTTATTAATAATTGTTTGCATTAAAAATTCAGAATCTCCTCCGTGCTACAAAAAGCCTTCTACGGCACTGCTGTGGGATCTGTGCTCTGCTACGCCGGACGTGGCGTTTCCGCATGGAACGTTTTATTTTCTCCAAATACAGTAACCTTTTTGATATGTACAATAAATGAAAAAAAAAAAAATATATATATTTTTAAAGTACAGTAAATGAGTAACAATGTTAGCTTGAACTCATTACTGAAATGAAGTAAATACTGTATTATTTGTCATGTGTATTACCTTTGTAAGGTGAGGTGGATGTAATCAGAAAGTTCATCAGGTGATTGCATTTAATAGACTTGTTCACCTTTGCGCAGCAGTCATGCACACCAGTATTTCTATACACTCTTTCTTGCCATTCTTTCTCTCTATGGTGAATGGTTTACTTTTAAATAATAGGCCTTCCTAGATCCAATTAGCATGAAAAGAGGACAAGCAGAATTCCTATGAACCTTTGCTCTCATCACTAAAACTGACATTAATCAGATGATCGAATGCAGAAACTCAAATAATCTCTGCCTATGAGAATTAGATTATCCCTGCATTACAGCTGCTTGAATGAATGTCACATGGACCCAAAATGGACGGTGGTTTTATTATACTGTCACTGTACTGTGAACTCAGATTGACACTATGTTAATGCTTAAATGACATGCCTGAGTCCGATCCTGGAATGTACCTGGGCTGCTCAGAACCATTTATTTTTTCCGGGCAGCCATATTTCTGCGACACGGTGGAAGAATCTTACATCATCCCCATGAAATGCATGATTTCCTGTAGAACAAATGTTAGGGAGAAGACAAATTTCACTGTTCTTTGGGAATCAGGGCACAGGTACACAAATCACGAAAGGTAACTGGGCTAGAAATAGCGGCGATGAACCAAGATCAAAGGCCATGGCAGGCACCTCATGGATTCCTATGATTCTGGAGTTTTGAGTATTGTAGGAGTATCTCACTAGTATATGAAATATTTGGCTCCGATATGATTACAAAGTTTACAATGATTTAGACAGACGGATGAGTTGAAAAGGACGAAGCAATCTGAGATTGTCGGGGAAACCCAAACCTCACTGTAAATGTGCTACAGTGGTAAACCTCACTGTAAATGTGCTACAGTGGTGCCGGAGATGGATTATGGCGTGTAAACGGTGATCACGGCACTCAGCACCTTGGTCCCGCCTCATACTTACCGCTTCAGTCATCGGTGAATCTGGATTTTTAACTTCTATACCTTCAATTACACACCTGTGCAAAATTTCTGGAAGGGTTAGCCGCTTAAGGAGTTAAATATAAAGGCAGCCTTTGTTGCAGAAGCACTGGACTTCGTGTCTCCAAGAACACTTTCAAAGCCCACAATCCTGGTTAGGAAAATGTATACGCCCTATTTATAGCTTCTCATAGAAGATGACGTCCGTGTTTAATGCAAACTCTCCTTTCAGAAAGAGAGGGACGTCAGTGATAGCAATCATCACGTCATCCCCTGTCAGACGGAGGGATCGGCTTACATACAATCGAAGCTCTATCCCTCTGAGAGTAACAGTTACACAGAAAATAACAGAAAAGTGCGCACACAACTCACAGAAATGGGCACCTTTGTTCTGAAGGTTTCTGATTAATCAGGAAACACTTCAGAGCACACAAGCACAGGAGAACACCCACATGATATTAAAGTGAGTGCTGACAATCTTAAAGTCATCAGCTGATTTCTTTTATTCTCAACCCAAAAAGCAATTCCAGTGCTCATGAGTTAGTCTTTACATTGAGTCACTTAATACTATTGGCTTCCACAGAACTTGCGTCTGGGTGTAATATTAATTCACTGCTGTAATATGCAGCATGTCATGGTATGAGCTCCATACTGCACAAACCAACCACAAGGTGTCAGCATATGTTTACTGAATAGTGCCAACATTACCATTAGGCACCCAACACACTGTACGGTGCTTCTTATGAATTAGTTCTTATGAATTTCATTCTCAATGAATGTGCATTTCATGTTTGTGGCAAATATAATTCATTCAGTGTCACTGCAAGCAGATATTCATTGTCAGCAACAGCTATTACATGCACAGCAATTTTTGTTGAGTGGAGCATATAGCGGACAGTGACAGCAGTTTTATGCCGGTTGTGTCTGACAGATGGAGCTGTAGTGTTATATCAGCCAGGAAGGTGCATCTAAAGGAAGCCGTAATACTGAGCTGCATGTGTTAGTGCTATTAACACTGGAAAATATAACTAATTAAAAAAGAAAGCAATAAAATTCCACATTGCAGCTCTCTAGGTAAGTCTTGTTGCAATTTTTTAAAAAATATTATTTATCCAAAACAACTAGAAACTGGCACAGTTGGCATGTTGGTTAATGATGCTGTTTTCATAATTGATTGCTTTGAATTGATTATGTAAGCACTGTTTCACCACGTCCCACGTCCTGAGAGCTTACGATATGTGTCACAACACACTACTGTGAGCTGGTGCAAAGCCTGACATTATGACAGTGATCGAGGCAACATTACCATAGTGAATGTGATGGTGCTCTGTGCCATAGTGCATCGCTGTGCTTTTTGCCTCTCGTGAACCACTGTCAACAGCTCAGGGTTATGGCTGTTAATGTTTCCTATCCTTCATTGATTACCTGCCCTATGCGTTGATATCTTCTGATCACAGTAACTCTTATGATTTTTATTGTCTTCTAATACACCCACCCATTTCATTTTGGTCATAAAGCCATAAAGATGATGAGTGTTGCTGGTGCAGCTAGTGCTCCTGTCCGGGGGATCCACAGCGGGAACTCGCCTGCGCCTGAAAACCTTCAGGACTTCATGGTTAGCATGGTTAGCCACTTGGCTACCTGCTGTTGTCATCCAGTACATCACGCTAATAAAGCAGTGAGAGCGGAGCTGTCAGCTCAGGGATGCCGAATGAAAGCAGCTCAAGGAAACATCTGTGCGGTAAAAACAAGATGGAAACGGACGCGTTTAACGGCAGCATGATGGCATGTGAGGCCAGGCCGACACGAGGATGGTGGGGGCCAAGTTTACAAAACTCAAAAACGAAAGTATTTATGAAGCGAGACAAAGGCGAAAGCACGTGTGTCACATGTCTCATTCTCTTTTTTTGGAGACTTTTGGTTTCATCTTAAGATTGGATAATAATAATAATAATAACTATCATGGATCCAGGCGGCTCGGGTGCGGGAACGAGGCATGGTGCATAATAAGGGTGGATGACCCACTGGCGGCTTCCGGGAACGAAAATGGGGGTTTATTAAACTAACAGAAAAACACTACAGACACCGCAAATCAAAGGACCACGAGGGGTCAAAACTAAAAAGGAATTAACAAAGACAAAATAAAAAAAAAAAAAAACGAAAACACTTCTAACACTGAGCATATCACAACCATCGGCAATCAGCAACAAACAATCAAACAATGAACCACTAGGGAACAGAACAGAAGCAGGGACTTAAATACAGAAACCAACACTGGGTAATAAGACTAACACAGGACA
>JAODKF010000050.1:9367070-9378925 GCA_026779585.1 Mormyrus proboscirostris | reverse complement strand
TTGATAGGTGTGTGTATAAATATACAAATATTCAAATTTCAATCGAATTTATACACACACACACACACACACACACAGATGTGTTTGTGTGTTTATGGTTCCATATTATTTAAAATGTTTTTTTCCAATTGGAAAAATCAAACATTCATCCCATAACCATGGAATTCTCACCGTGTTTATTCAAAATGAGGACTGAATAAATAAAGTTCTAAATTATTAATGTTATATTAAAGTTATATCATACTGAATATTTAAAATCTGTTTGCCAAGAATGCTTAGAAGTTTCTGCTTTTAACAAAAAAAATTGCAAAATGTTTAATATTGATAAGTCATTAACTGTACGCCCTAAAAGTTGAATAAACATAATAGAAACCTCATCCATACACCGGGAAAACATGAGAGTATGTGGAAAGCACGGAAACCCGCAATCAGCTCGCAACGACGTGCGGGACAGTAATAGGAAAACCAGTATCTCCGTGGTCCGATGCCATATGCATGAATGCAAAACAGAAACCCAAGCGAACGAAATTAAAAATGCTTCATCTGAAGAGACTCATATATGGCTCACTGAGCGGAAAACTGCATACTGTATCCGAGGAGAAAGTTGCTTACCTGTACCAGTCTAAACCTCGATCATAATTTCTGTCAAAGAAATGTGGTTCTGTTCCAACCGCTCGGACGTCTGGGTGGATCCTTATAAACTCCAGCACCGCTCTGGTCCCCCCTTTCTTAACGCCGACGATCAGGGCATTGGGTAATTTCTTGTTTCCATGTTTTGGGACGACGGTGATATTAATCGATCTCCGATTATTCGGATTAATACCGCGCTGCTGTGTACTGCGTGAATCGGCGTTTTTGGTTGAGTTGCGATCAGGAGTTTCTTCCCGGTGATCAAGACGGTCACCCGAGGTGTCGCCCATGATAACTTTGGTGTTCTGGCGCATAGTGCACTGTGATTTTTGAAGAAGTTTTTTGCTCCCTATATTCTGGAAGAGGAGGCACCTATGCTCTTCATAACTCTGGCTTTGCATGATGGTGTCCGAGTAAAATATGATGCTATAGCATAAATAAGTAAAGGACAAGGATAAGGTAAATATGAAAATAAATCTTCGCGTTTGCTTGTTTGCGGACGGCGCAACTCGGCTGGAGAGGAACCTATATGCCATTTCTCCATGGATTAAAGGACAGCATCTCTCTCCATCTGGACCCTTCCCTGGGTTTGGCGATCGTCCGGGACATGGGTGAGATAAAGCGGCATCCCACGATACAGCGCGCAAAATGTACTCCGAAAATGCCGGTGCGAGGCGCACAGCGTGTGTGCGCTTTCAGAAAAAGGCCACATTTCCCCAAAAATACAGCCGAACAAGTACACACGATTACCACCGCAACACTTTCCGTGGCAATAATAATAATAATAATAATAATAATAATAATAATAATAATAATAAGCACTTCGTGCTTTGGACCCTTAATAATAGTGCTGGTTAACCCTTTAAAAAGTTCACTTCATTCATTTTTCGCAGAGACAAAAAATAAACGATCCAGTTCTCTGCTTCACAGAAAAGACATTGAACTCCTTTGATTTAAAATGTAAATATCTGATAAAGTCCACCAACTAATATCTCTGTGCCGAAATCCCTGTGCTTATTGAAATAAGCCGGAAAAACGGCAAATTTGCGTTTTTGGCAGTGTCTCCTAAGCGGCACCCCGCCAGGCGCTTGCTCGATCTCAGTTTGCGTGCACCCATAAGACAGCAGGAATGTACCTCCCAGACCCTTATCTGCTTTTGTCAAACTTCCCAAGATTGCAGTGCATGAGCAATGCGATGACGACTAATACTGGTGCCATTTGACGTCACATCGCAAGTATTAGTATATCGCAATACTATTTGAACAAAGAAATTAGTAACACAACAAATAAATATGAGAAAGGTACTGAAACGAATGAATAGATCATCTATTAAAATCGCTTTTTCATATATTCAAATTATAAAAACGTGTTTCAAAAGTATATGTTTTCCCCAAAATATTTAATGCAAGTGACTGGAGGAACAGAATAGGTAAGTGATATTTTGGGTGTGTAAACATAATCTTATTTGTAATGGATGATCTGAGATTATATTTTCTGAATTAACAGATCTGTATTTAAATACTAGCAATTCATCAATTCATACATTCGTTTACCTTTGCTTGTTGTCTGTTGTCTCTGTGTCTATTAATTTGCCTGTTTTCTCACAGAATTGTTTTGATCATTATTGGAATCATCAATGGAAGAAGAACTAGAACAACTGTATATTTTATTACACCAGTATTTATATTCATATAATTCATATAATATTTAGTAAATATAATTCCCAACTGTTAGATAAAAAAGTGTCACATGAACAGAATACTTTAGAACTTCAGTCCAACAATGTCACAAGGATTCCTAGCTTTAACTCTCTGATTATTGAAACAGATCCATCCAGTGCTTAACACATGCATATTACTCAAAATTGGTGGGGAAAAAACATACCAGTATGTGGCATGTTGCACCTAAGAAAGGTTTTCTGCTGTAAAACAGATTAAGTCTCAATAAATAAGCACTTGTAGTAACTGACACCCCTGACTTTGTAGGTGTGACGTGCCTGTGAACTCACAGCATCCACTTGGGTGCTGCTTAAATCTATTGTTCGGTTCTGCAGTGGCACCGCCGAGTCTGCTGGTCCAATTAGCCGCTCACCCACTATGGGCAGGAAATGTAATTGGAAGCCAAAAATCAATTAGGTGCCCAGTAATACGACACTGATCTGATGTGTCCCGAGAAGCAGGAAGTGCATGAACTTCATTAACCTTTTCAGACAGCTTGGTCAATGCATCACAAGGTCAACATTATCTGTGTAGGTTGTTTGGTAAAATTAAGACAATTAGTGCAATCTGGGACTTTCTACTGAAACAGGCATCATGAGATGAAAAAGGTAAATAAATCATGTGTCCGGTAACATATCCAAAATGAACTGAGCTCTTTGTTTTTTTTTTTGTTTCTCAGAAAGTCATTGTTCATACAATTGTTGCATTCGGTTGCTGTCACTGTGTCTGTATTGTCAGATTGTGAGGTGTCACTGTTTTCCTTACTCAGAAATTCACACAGTGTCTTTCTAAATGGTTAGAGAACTGCAACTGCGGTGCAATTATGAGGCATTTAGCCTTGATCAAAGTATAATTAGCAATCAGAAATAAACAAGAAAATATAAAATTGTTGCCCGGCTGTTTGCAGTCAGTTTGACAGCTGCCAGCTTTTTAACAATAACAACAAGAAGGTCAGTGCTAGCGGCTTTAAAAGTTCACTAATGTGAATGTGAAATGACAAACATGGAGCTTTTACATGCATTAATTGTTATTCTTTTATTACTAGTAAAGTGAGAATTGTTTCATAATGAAATCTTCATGTATACTAATGCCCCAGGATTGAAACTGTACGTTTTGCCTAATCTTTTTAATTTTCAGTATGAATATGCAAGTCTTTCAGGGTGAAATGGGTATATGGGGCAAAAATAGATCTAATAATGCCAGTTATGGATATTTAATGATGATTTGATGAGTAATTCTGGGTCATATGGCTGCTGGAGTTTTCTCTGATTGCAGCTGTGTCATCTACACAGACGTTAGAGTAATTTTACCTCCTTCCATATTTTTGTTTTAATAATGAGACCAGAAACTCAAAGTGTTTCCTTGTCCTTGCTTGCGATGGATCCATAAGTCTAAGCCACATATCCATCACAGGGAAGCAGGCAGTACAGGGCGGGGGGAAACCCTGGGTGGGACACAATGCCATGACGCGCGATTGGCGAACAAACACATTCACATATTCAGATTTAGAGTGATGAAACCTGTGGATATTTCATTTATCTGTTTATCTAAGCTTGGGAAAAGTGAGAGACCATGCAAAAACAAATTTAAATTGAAGACACTGGCGAAATCAAGGTTATTCTTGTTGAAAAATGTACTGTAAACGCAATAGCCATTGTGCTATAATGCTGTGCGCTGTGACAGTCTTGATGGACAATCACATATATTCAGTGATGAGGTTCTTCTAAATCTCTATCGCTGCTCATGTGCACCATCATTCTAGGATGCAGAATATCTGTCATGTATACCAGGTGTTGACAAAAAAATGCTGAAAAGAGGAGCTCTCTCTCTCCAGACAACCAACCATCGAGTCAGCTAATTGTAGCTGACATTTCCCCTGTGTTGCTGAAATCAAAAATATTTTGATGTATTGATTTGCTGGCTTGCTCACAAAAAAGGGGGAATGGTGGTTTGGAAATGTCACCCTTTGGTGGTCTGGTTAGAGAGTCTTCGTGGAGTGATTTCCTCTGAGTGAAGTCTTTGTGAGACCGTCAATGCCGACTGCTCGCAGCACGTCCTCCTGCGGGAGAGAATGATCAGCATGCAAGATCCCCTCAAAGTTTTTCTCCTGGAAAATAAACCAGAACATCTGTCGGCAAGCATGAAAAGAGACAACCAGTATGGCTTGCAGCAAAACTTCACCCCTGTACAAAAAGCTGCCCGATAAAACTTCATAATCACAAAGATAAAAGTTAGAAGGTTAACTGTAGAAATATATGCCATATTTTTTTTCTTCTGTGACCTACAGCATAATATTTGTCTCATAATCACTCATTAACTAATTTGAGGTGCAGTATGTCTTAGTTATTTACGATATATAGACAAAAATATTGGGACACCTAGCCAGTTCACCTACAGGAACTTTTATGACATCCCATTCTAAATCCATAGGCATCAATATGAAGTTGGTCCTGCCTTTGCAGCTATAACAGCTGCAAGTCTTTCCACAAGATCTTGGAGTGTGTCTGTGGGATTTTTTCCCCATTCATCCTGAAGAGCATTTGTGTGGTTATGCACTGATGTTGGACGTGAAGGTCTGGCTCACAGTCCCCATTCAAGTTCATCCCAAAGGTGTTTGATGGGGTTGAGGCCAGGGCTCTGTGGAGCCAGTGAAGTTCTTCCAGGCCAAACTCACCCAACCATGTCTTAATGGACGTTTTGTGCACTGGGGCACAGTCATGCTGGAACAGAAAAGGGCCTTCCCCAAACGGTTCCCACAAAGCTGGAAGCATAGATTTGTCCTAAATGTCTTGGTTTGCTGAAGTACTACGATTTCCCTTCACAGGAACTAAGTGGCCTAGCCCAACCCCTGAAAAATAACCTCAGAACATTATCCCTCTTTCAGGTAACTTTACAGTTGGCACAATGCAGTCGGGCAGGTAGCATTCTATTGGCATCTGCCAAACCCAGACTCATCCATCAGACTGCCAAACAGAGAAGTGACTGAACATTTTCCACTGTTCCAGAGAAGAAATTGTAAATCCAAGTTACCCCGATAAGGCAGTAACCCTGCTTCGTAGTACAGGCCACTGTTCTTTCACAAATATTTGTACATCTGACCATGATTAGGTGCCTGATTTAATATGTTTGTGAAAATGAGTCTAAATGAAAGACCGGAATTCAGTGATTAAATGGTTTGTCCCAATACTTTTGTCCGTAAAGAGCATGTCTATTGGTGTGCAGAAACTGGCACTTTTACAACAATTGTATTTTAGGTAAACAATGAGGGACTAATCAGAAGACAGCACATGCCTCATAAATGACTATCTGTCCTGGTTCAGTTTATTTTTGTCAGGGGACAGAACAATAAAAAAAGACCAAAAAACTTGGGTGTCATAGGTGTGCATCTCTCATCATCATCAAACATATTCGACTTGAAGTGACCGTTTAAAAATAGTAATTACAAACTCTTGCTTCGGAAAGGCTACGTGAAATTGCAAACGATGGAAGTGTGTGGTCCAGTGGCCTAAGCCTGTACCTGTGATCGGGAGGCTGCTGGTTCAGGCCCAGCCTCAGCACGTCTGAGGCTATTTGAGCAAGGCCCCAAGCCCCAGCTCCCTGGGTGCTGCAACAGGTGGCTGCCCTTCACAGCCAGCACACTCTCACCTACAGAGAGCAAGTCTGGGGAGGTGTAAAGAGAACTTCCCCACAGGGATAAATAAAGCATTAAAAATACACTGCCTTGCTAAAAAACAGTCATCATTTTAATTTTTTTTTTCCAGCAAATACTTAAGAGCCAATGATTGGATCATTATTACAGCTCAGCAATGTTATTCAGCAATAAAGTAAAGTCAGCTGAGTAGCTGAATCTACTGGCCAGGTTACACCTCCATCCATCATCAATGGATTTTTTTTCTTCCCCATTGGCATGGTCATATTCTAGGACGAGAATGCCCAGATTCATTGGGTTTGAATTGTCTAAGTGTGCTTCAGGGATCATTATGAATCATTTTTACGTATAATTTGGTCACCTCAGAGTTATGACCTTAACCCCATTGAAGGTCTTTGGAATGTTCTGAATGAGGCTTTATGGAGTGGTTCAACTCACTTGTCAATACAGGATCTCAGTGAGAAATGAACGCAAATCTGGATGAAAATAAAGGGTGAGATGTTGCAAAAGCTTGTGGAAACTATGCCATGAGAAATGTGCGCCACAATCAAATCTAAAGGTGGTCCAACGAATTCAAATGGCAACGTTTTTTTTTGGCCGGGCAGTGTAGTTATAACATTCAATACGACTCCATTAAAGACCTCCTAAGCTCCAAAATCTCAGGCGTAAATATATTTCTGTTTAACTGAGCTGCTGAGAAAGGCAGGCAGAAAGTTTGTTCCAAACGGCAGGGAGAAAGTTTGTTCCATGTCTGTCGCTGCCCTATAAGCGACATAGGCAATTGCCTAGGGTAGAGGTTGGCAACCTTTTTAAAGCAAAGAGCCATTTTATCCTAAATGTCTGACAAAGAGCCTCACTGGATAGAGAAGAGGGTTTGAGATATGATTTTTTTAATGCAATATTGGTGTATATGCATCTAACACAAAAACAAAACTTCAAGTACTTACAAGAAATTAAAAAAACAAAAAAACAATTTCAGGGTAGGGATGGTGGCCCACAATTTTCAATCACTCGGACATCAAACAAATAGCGCAAAGTTGATTAATATCACAATATCGTTCAGTGCTGTCGTGATAGTCTACACCCTCACCCCGTCTTTCTGAGTAAAGTTGGTTTGGCTCTGCAGTTGTTTAGCCTTCACTCTCCGCTTCACTACTGTAACTGTTCTGACCGAGCAGTGCAAAATGTCCTCACTACTCCAAACTCAGCTGGCTATAATATGTAAATCAGAGAAAACGAAGACCTGGGAAGGCGTGATTACGATTTTCCACAAAAGTATATGAAAGAATTAGGAAATAAACTTTGAAGCCTACATCGATTCTCGGACAGTGAAGAAAATTCCGGAAAGCATACCATTTGACTGGAGACGTAATCTTGTCGCAGAGAATGACTTTGAGGAAGATATAATTATCTAGCTAACATCAAAGAATCGCGCGACGGACCGCCTCATTGACATATAGCTAAAGAAATACCTAAATAAAAAATAATAATATTAACCCATAAATACATTATTTAAATTTATGAAAGTATTATCATAATATGTTAAGACATGAAAATGTGAATGCGTCTGTCGCAAGCCGCGAGTGGCTCGCGAGCCGCAGGTTGCCGACCCCTGGTCTAGGGTGTCATTTGATTAGGGGGTGATTTAAAAAAAATCTGAATACCTCTGATTTCATTCCATGATGTCAGTTATTTACACTAGTTTTAAAACTATGCTAATTTTCTTGTGAAACAGAGTTAGCTAGTTGGCAGCCATATTGTCACGCCCGGCTCGTCCGATCCTCCTGTGTGCCACGTCCCCCTCGTTAACCTCAGGCGAGACCCCGATGTTATCAGCTGTTTCTTCTTGTTTCATTAAGTCCTGTGTGTTTAAGTCCACGTCAGAGTGCGTATCCCCAGTTCCGTCATTAACGTCTGAGCGTTATAAGAAGTCCCGTCTTTCCTTGTGTGTCCGGCTCCTGATTAAATTCCTTTTTTCCCCGATCTGTGTGCTACAACACATGACCCAGATAATCTGTGCTACTGAAATGTATTTTCTATAAAGTAATTGACAAAATCTGTGATCTGCTGGTCTGCTGGGGGAGGCGGTAAGCAGGACACCCAGGGCCCACTCTGCTGCTCATCTGCATGACGCTTTGACTTGTTACACACGTCAATAAACTGCACATCATTTTGGAGAAGCTGCGGAACAATAAGACGGGAATCTACTACAGTATATGATTGTCTCACAGTCTAAACGTATTGGGGTGTTATTTAAAAATATCAGTGACCTCCAAAGATTTCTTAGCTGTGCTTTTTTAATGCATAATGCTAGACCTTGTTTATTTTCTGTCTCATCTGTCCTGTGCCCCCCCTTATCAGCCGATGCCTAAGAATCGTATATATTTGTCAGGCATTTGCTGAAGGGCTCCGTGTAAAGATTCGCTAACAGGTTAGCTCAGTTTTATGTTCCACCAGTGGCATTTTGATGGTACAGAACAGATATTTTTTTCTTCACTCACTAACAATACCTACACTAACATGGGTTCTGGAAAGCTGATAAAAATGTTTCTTTTTAATCAGAAATATATGAATGGATCAGTGCTGGTTGGAGTTCTTCTTGCACGCTAAACATGTGGGGTCCTATATTGCTGCATGGGTTGGCTGGCACTGAATTGGACATATCATCACCCAAAATATAAAAAACAGAAACATGGAGTTATAAGTCATTTCCCCCTTTGTTCCAAAATAAGCATTATGACTATCTTTGCCCTCACGTTCTCTTCCAGGGCCTCAAACTTATTTCACAACCGAATTCTCTGGTTAGATATATTCTTTCACTACACATTACTACACAGGCTGGATTTCGACAAACACTCTCAGACTTATACATTTAAAAGGATCACACACGCAAAAATTATATCAGCCAGAACCTTTTGTTTGCTCCAAAATTGAACTACTGCTTGTCCTCTTGGAGAAAGGGCCGATAAGATTGGTTCCTGTAGTTTCCTGCATACATCGTTAGTAGCCTAGTCCCAACAGGGGTGATGTTCCTCGAGATATGCTGACATACCGGTTCAGGTAACCCATTTGCATGAATATTTATGCAAGGCACAGCTTTCATAGTGGAACTGCAGAGGCTAGGAAGAGTAGTAGCCTGTAGGGCAAAGACTGGCGGAGCAGCGAAGGTGAACATCAGCATATTTACAAAAATATGCATGAAAAGTAGCATATTAAATAATGAAATTAAATATTAAATAATGAAATTAAAATAGCTAATAAATAATTAAACAGATTTAAAAAAGTCTTTTTTATAAATTATGACCCCAGTGCATCTTTTGTATGACCCGAATGTGTGTCTTTACATTTCTTTGAAGCCCAACAATGTGAGAAGTGTGTAAGTGTGTCGCGATGATGCCATTACATGCTCGGCTATCATGCTGACCCCAACCCAATCTCCTTTGACCACCAGAGCAACACTTTCCCCAGTAAAAATACTGTAATCATCAGACGACAGCGTGCCGACGTGTATCACATGTCAGATCACCCCGGGAGGCAGACAGAATAAGAGCAAAATGCCGCCAGGAGCTGCTCCTCCCTCCTGTTCACTTACACTTTGCGGTCATCTTAGGAGAGCAGAACGGGCGCTACAACGGCGAAACCGTGGACTGAGCTTCTGCTGGACTTGAGAAGACAGAAGCCGCTTTGTCCTTTTCAGCTGTATGTTGTTTTGAAGCAAAACGCCTCTCAGTCTGTTTGTTTCCCCCCCAGGACCTACAGTAGAAGCACATTAGATTCAGTAGAGCACAAACTCAGCAATAGATCTGCTTTAGCTTAAAGAACTTGTATATACAGGTCAACGGATGGGAATTAAAGAAAAACAGGTAACACAGCTGCGTGTGTCATGAATGTGACAATATGAAGGAAACGTGTGTAGCCACTAAGATAAAGGAAACAGTAATACTGAGTGTGTGACGGTATTGGGAGGACAGGCAGCATATACCTGTCATACAGTACAGTGCTCACAGAAAGTATAAGGACGTTTGCTTAATTCTGCAATAATGATGCAAATTCACTGGTTTCATAATGTCCATTGACAACCAATGTTTAACATATTTGCATAAATTTTCCATACAGACATTTTCTTTTTATTGAGTGTCATACTGTAATGTTTTTTGACTCATTCATTCAGATCTGTTCTTGCCATTTTGCTCTTAATTGCACTTGTAGTCACTGGCTCCCAATGGGACACTAAACGCAAATGTTTGGCGTCATGTGTTATTGCATAGGTGTTGCTAATTAAAAAGCAATAAAAATTTTCCCGTTGTTTCTAACGTGATAAATATTTTTGTAAACAAATCAATGAAGTCAGGCATTTTTGCTATAAAATGTTTTTTTTGTAAAATGAATTTGCAAGATTTTTACTGAATTTAGCAAGCAGCTTTACATTTATCCATTATATTCTATATTCCAGCATTCAGTGCTAATTTTGGTGCTTATATTTGATATTGCAGCAGGTCACTGCAGGTATCCATTACATATTGCAGCATTCAGTGTTAATTCTGGTGCTTATGTTTCATATTGCAGCAGGTCACTGCAGCTATCTTTTCTATATTCCAGCTGGAATGACATCTTTAGCCTGAACCGTATAGTTTGCATAGTTTTTATTATTCACACCAAAGGATTTGGACAGCGCAATGCGGCCTGCAGTTCTGCGGCTTGTTGTGCTTGAGGATGCCGCAGGTCCCGTGCAAGATGGATATGACCACTCAGAAGGGTTCGGGATTCATCACCATCTACCCTCTGAGAGGCTGAGTGGACCTAAATTGTATCAGGAAACTGCGTTCCATGCTCTAACAGAACTGCCAGAATCCAACAGCATGCAAAGGTTTTGATCAATTAATACATGTGCATTAATGTATCTGCAATGTGTACTAATGGGTCTATTCCCTGCATGTCTAGTATAACATATTATTTTTGATGTTCTCCATTTGCTGTACTTGGTATGTTACAGTGGCATTTGAAGTTCTCTGTGCGCCGTACTTGGAATCTTACATTGTTATTTGACGTTCTCCATTTGCCGTACTTGGTACCTTACAATGGTATGTGACGTTCTTCATTGGCTCTACTTGGTACCATACAGTGCTATTTGCAGTGCCCTGATTGAGCTTCCCTTTTGCGTAGGGTCTGTATGCGATGCACGGGCATCCTAGCGAGTTGTTTGCAGTTTCACCCAGAGTCGCCCCTGGCTGATGATGCTTTCACTCAGACCTGCGAGAACCTTCTCCTCAGGGACAGAGTCTGTTTGTGGTCTCACCCAGAGTCGCCCCTGGCTGATGATGTTTTCACTCAGACCTATGAGAATCTGCTCCTCAGGGACAGAGTCTGTTCGTGGTCTCACACAGACAGACTGAATCCAGATGAGCCAAAAGTAGTTTTTGCTTGTTTTATTTTTTGCCCAGTAGGAATATGCTATGCTTCAAATCACACACCTATCTGCTGAAAGAAATTACAGGAAGAGACACCATTACAACGGCATTCTGTCTTTCAGTATTGCATGAGTAAACAAGTATCAAAATTAAATCTTCGTAATTTCGCACTCAAACAATATTCCTCCACAAATCTTTAATTTGACAGTTTCTCTAAAATATGAGTAATGAGATTCTAAAAATTGGGGATTGTTAAAAAAAAAAAAAAACCAACACGAACGTTAACAGTGAGAGAAAATTGTTCTTGGAATGTGAATTAAAGAGCTTTCTGCCTGAGCAGTGCATTAACAGGTCTTTTGATTGTGCTTCATTCAAAGACATTCTGACCTGTTCTTCTTTATGGTCTACCAGCTGGTACAGTCACATGGTGGGGAGGTGGGGGGGGGGGGG
>JAODKF010000050.1:9309014-9325251 GCA_026779585.1 Mormyrus proboscirostris | reverse complement strand
GCGCACAGGGCGCGCGGGATGCAGGCTGTGGGGCGCACAGGGCGCGCGGGATGCGCCACTAAAGCTCTTTATGTGGAGCATCATTATTTTCGTGAGGCTATTTATTGATAATCTCTCTCATAATATATGCAGTACATAAGAAAAAGATGATTCATATTAGATTCATTTCAGTAAAAATATGTACTTTTTAATTTGGTTTTGTAATCTATCCTTAGTAATGCAAATGATTATGAACATCCCCACACATTCACACTGAACTGCATTTCAGATACATGCGAGATGGTTTCTTCAGAGGCAAGGAATTTATGACGTCAATAAAAGGAAAACTGCTTTCTGCTCCTGGTGTTTGACAAAATGCATTGCCTGTGTACGGACATTAAATAAAATAAGAAATCTCCCAGAAAGCGATAAAATGTCACAGCTGCTTTCAGCACTGGGGGAATGGGAGGTGAATACACACATCAAACTAGAATGAATCGGAATGCTAAAAAAATAATTTTAAAACACACAAATAAAGTGGTGAAATACGTACTTTGTAGGAAAAATTGAAAAATTTAAGGGGCATAAAGTGCAGAAACAAGCAATTTTCTCCTATTGGTTTTCTCCCTATGGCACAGATTCACATAAAACTGGCTTATTTAACAAACAAAGGAATATTACACGTCCACTTAGCCAGTAATACAGTATAAATAACACAACTGCTAGTGACCAGTGAGATTTGTGTATTGATTGAGCAACAACCAATGAGAATATGAAAGCATTGAATGTTTCATGGCAAACTTTCAAAAGGTTTTCCCATGTTTAACAAGTAGGAGCATTGGAGAAATGTCCATTATGTAAAAATTAATTGATAACCCAGCTTGTAGGGTCAGCCATTTCTCAATTTAACTACTATGAAATTTGACAGTAATTCATTAGAATATCACTGATGATAAAGGCATAATGACCTAACACACAGGAATGTCATCCAAGGCTCTTTTACAGCTACGGTTGATGTTTGGTGCAGCTGCCAATGGATGGATGTGTCTGAACATTTCCCATTTTGGGAACCGAAAAAGCATTTAGCCTCGGAAGGTTTCTTCTAATTTACGTACGGTTAGTGACTAATAAAGTTTGTATTTTCATTACTTTTAATCCAGACAATAAATTTTTTGGAACGGACATATACTTATTTTATGATCATTTTAATCGCCAGAAATCGCGGTCTAGTCAGCCTCTGTACATACATACATACATACATACCGGATTGTAATCCCAGTTCTTCCTGCCCCTTCCTTTGTTGCTCCTCATGTTCAGATGTAACGAGGACTTGAGGCATCTGAGGATTATGGAGATATGTTGAACCAAAAAGTGTGACGTTCCTTCTGTCGTCATAGGAAGAAACAGTGAGGGAACTGTGCTTTGAATGCAAGTCCCGGCACATGCACACTACCTCTCTAGCGCCGATCATCTAGTCACATTCCTATTCCTAAAATATAATCCAGCTCTACCTGATCTTCCCTCCAAAGCAAGCCGCGGTCTCAGCACAGACATCGACGAGCCTTGATGACAGATCGCTTGAATATCTCAAAGACCTAGCTTCATGTCTTCACTAGGACAACATTGTACAGCTTGGATCATCAACGTTATCTCCTTTGAGGTCTGCCAGGAACATCGAAGTAGACAGATGACCTTTAATGATAGTTATCCTTTTCTAACCACATTGCGGCTATATAAAATAACAAATAGACTGCTGTCTCTGATCCAATATATTCATTTAAAAAAAACACCAGGAAGGTCACTGCCAGGGCTGCTAGCCTGTGCTCTTTAACCTCTGCAGGTGATTCATTCAGAGACCCTAAATACTGTCATATCACACACCACCTTGTCTCTTTTCATTGTCTCCCAACAGGCCGCCACCATTGCTCCATGGTCAAGTGTTGACTCTCACATGCTCATTGTAGGTGCTTTGGTGGTGGATGGGGGTCAGCGTGGGCTTTCCCACTGGTCTGAGGCCACGTAGCCCCGTACGCATCCAGCGGCGATGGGCTGGCCTTCGATCCCCACACGCATCAATGAGCCTTGGACACCCATGACTCCATTGCTGGTTCACCAGTTGACCTTCCTTGGACCACTTTTGCTGGGTGCTGGGTACTGACCACTGCAAACCGGGAACACCCTACTAGACTTGCCATTTTGGAGAAATTCTGACCCAGTCTTGTAGTCATTAAGTCAAGCAGATCCTCACTTCAATCGATGTTACTCACAGTGAGTTACTCACTTCACCTGTGACTTTAATATTATGGCTGGTCGGTGTAAGTTGGCTCCTTGACAGTTTTTGGCCTATAATAAATTACATGCTTTGCTTGTACTTTGCTTTGGACATAAGTGCCTGCTAAATTAATAAATGCACATATGCTAGATGACTGAGTTAAGGAATCCATTCTCCAACTCCCCTCCAAGATCAGAACCTATAAAAAACAGCCACAGCAGAGTAGTGACATGGCTGTGGGCCCTTGAGCGAGGCCCTTAACCCCCAGCTCCACCTGCTGCTGCTGCTGCATCTGTGTCTGAATGTCATGGACAACAAGATGGGAATAGACAAAAAGAGTGGGGATCAATAAAGCCTCATCGTCATTATTATTACATTTAATCGAAGGAGCTAATAGTTTATTAGCTAAAGTCGGAAACTTCATTTTAATCATCGCATACATTTAACCGCTAACCATATTTAGTTTATTGTCCTTGTTTGCATTACGTTCTTTTCATATAACAACCAGAGTCCGTGGGTAATGATAAACTGTACTGCAGATTCCATAGGCCTTAATTACCCTGGGCATGACGGGTCATTATTTCCCTGATAAATTGGTCTGTCTCTACGACTCGTACCCTGATTGTGCGGACGTGTGGCCCCAGGAGCTGACACCAGTGACGCCGAATGCCGAAGGACAAACAATGCCGACAGAAAGCACTCCCACGTAACACTGCGATATAACTCATGCTTATACATGCCAAACTTTAAATTATAAAGTAAATTTCTGCATTGTTACTGACAGTAATGTTCTTTGCAGTGCAACAGGTTGAATGCAACTTCATTTTATCCATTTGGATGGTACTATTTTATTATTACTGTGTTTTCTCTAGAACTGAAGAGCGAAATTCCATTATATGCGAGGCTGGTATATCCGATGCTTTTTCTGCATGTCCCTTATAGCCGAACAGAACTACAGCTAAAAGCAGCCCTGGGGACCAAATTGTTTATCCGTTATAAGCGAAATTCCGTTATATGCGAGTCCGCTATCTAATCTGCCTGTTTTATTATTATTATTATTATTATTATTATTTTGCAATAACTCAATTAACAATCCCCCCCCCCCCCCCCCACCACCCTGGCAGACGTTTTTTCTTAGGTGGGTGAAAGCAAGAAGAATGAATCTGGCACTTTGATTGGTTGAACTCTTCCTCTTTTCTGCAGGCTGGAGCATAGATAGTGAGACCTACTGCAGCCATAAGCACTGCACAACCGAACAGACTCACATGTAGAGATGAAACAGTATGAAAATGTAATGTCACTGAAGTTGAATGAGGTTAGAATGCTTGCATCCTCAAAATACTCAGTCAGTTGAGTCCTTGTGTGTTTGGCTTCTGTAGCCAGCTTGCCATGTAGTGTATGCTTGTTTGCAGGTCCAACGATGCATGGAGAACAGGAAATGGACTGTCAAGCAGAGGAAGCAATGTGATATGCTCTGAAGATCCATCCTCCATGTTCCTGATGACAGCCGTGTGCACAAGGAGAGAGACGTTTGAGCACTGGTACACATTTCTGGGCTTTAGTAGAACCGATGGGAAAATAGTCCTTGTTAAGAGAGTCACACTTTGTAGTAGCAAAGGAAAGTTTGAATTACTGACTTTTTATTCCATGCTCATTATGCTTAGAACATTTTGTTTAATGTAGTAAAACTATATGCATGATATGAAAAGAAATATGCATTGTGATAACATCTGGTAAGATGTAATAAAGGCATTAATTTTCACAAAGGTAGTTCTGATGTGTGATAGCTGAGGACAACTGAAAATTCAGTCTGGTGCCACAGAGACATTACACAAGATTTATGTCATACCATGTGATACCAAAAAGGGAAATCTATTACTAACTGAAACAAGTACATATATTTTCACCCTTACTTTCTGCAAACCATATGCTGACCTTAAACTGGGAAGAAAACAGGACCTTAAGCTAATATTTTCATTTGATCTATTGTGACAGGATGCAGTGTGATATTGTGAAACTTGTGACTGTGCAGCTAGCCACAAGAGCACCACTACACTGGGTGAATTACGACTTTAATCAACGGTGGCCGCAGATGAGAGCACTGGTGATTCTAGCTACTAAGTACGCAGGGATGAGAGTCACAAATGCATGCTGTTACCAGGCACATGGAGAATGGCAGCATATTTAACCCAGCAAAGCCAGTGATTCTTTGGTGCAATAATGCAGGTATTTCCTGGCATAGACTGGTACGCTCCACGTTTGCAGCTGGGACCCATTCATCCAGTGTAAGGCCTGTGTTTGATACGGTAATATGCTACAGCTTTTGCACTAATTGGATTCTCCACTAACATCCGCCCTTTGGGACCTGCATCAGATCCTCTTCCTTTCACACAGAAAGGGAAAATATCAACAGAAGGTAGTCAGTGATGAATTATATGGTCTGGTTACCGTAACCTTTGAAGGAACTTTGTATCTGAAAAACTGGCTTTTTAGCAACTTTTAAATAGTGGTGATACGGATTACTAACTCAATCCCCATGTTATCAAACCCAGACCCGTGGGTCTGGACCAGTGGCTCCTGGTAGAAATTGAAGCCGCTAGCTTATACCTCATGGCTAGATATGAAGCTGGGCTGAGGACTAACAAGGGGCGGAATAATAGTTTAGCAAGATCATAATAATAACGCTTGTCTATCCAGCGGCTTTGTGTCTTTGAAAAGTGTGATACAGCAGGGGACATTTATAGTTTTAAAAATTGACACGTTCATCACAGACACTTATAAAATAAATAAATAAATGATAATTTAAAAAGCAAAGACGGCTCTTTAGAATAGCCATTGTATTAATTCTGGCACTAAATATATAGCTGACACATCCACAGCATATTCAAGGTGCTGTTTTTGCATAACCATGTAATTCTGCTTCTAGGCACTCCTGTGTGTGCTGACGTTTGTAACAACACTGCTTACACTTATACTAATATTAGCTCTGGTAAAAAGGAAACGTGTGTTACAAGCTTTTATTTAGTTTGGTAATTTTTTTTACTTAATTTCCACTTGACGATTTAACTGATCTTTTATTTTAAAATTAGAAACTCAGATAACCATCATTGTCACTTAGGTAACCTTATTTAGGAGCTGTTGGAACAATGATTAGCTAGATAGTAATTGCCACAGACAGGGTTGCCAACTCTCACACAACTGGCGAGACACGCTTTCAGGCTCTCACGCCCATTCAAGAAGTTTAATAGCTAATCTATTAATCCATTATACACCTAAAATTAATACATCAAAAGCGTTGGGGTAGTTTGCAAACCCTACAGACTATTTACAATGCATAATTAAAGGTAACTAAAATTAAATACATGTAAATGCACGTCCAGGGAAAATCTCACTTTAGCCAGCTGACCAAAGTTGGCAGTCCTGCACACTAACCCATTGTATGACATACACACCATTCAATCACAGCTAAAGGTAGTTTGGTAATAGTACAGTACCTGTAGTTAGCCTCAGCATGCTTTTGGACCATGGGAGGAAACCAGAGTACCTGAAGGAAACCCTACAATGACACGGGGAGAAAATGCAAACTCCACACACAGAAGCCTAACAGAGACTTGTAAAGCATTGGCCACTGACAGCAGTTGAGATGAGAGTGCGCTTGAGAGACAGTTTACTGGCCACGTCTAAATAATAAAGGCGTAGGGCTTTGACTAATAATTATGTATTAATGTAACCCTGGCTGTACACTTCTTCCTACTCGATAACTCCAATGGACAGGGCAGGCCCAGGACTTTCCCATCGGGGAACTCTGTGTTGGTATGTTGATGATGTGACGTGGCGTGGTGAGAGAGGTGCGAGCCAGGCCAAAGACCTTCCTAGGTCTGGCCAGGCCTTTTCGCTGTTCTGTTAAAAAAAAAAAAAAAAAAAACAATTTTGTTCTCCAAATCACCTGCCCATGAGTCCTTCTTCCCGCAAGTCACGACATTTTGGAATACCAGAATGGTAACATGATTTATTTGATGAGGTGCTGAATGGGTTAGTCTTGGCTGGTATTTGCTTGTCACTGGATTTGATTATTAGGTGCCGGCAGACTGCCTTAGCTCTTCGACTCCACTTTCCAATAATTTTGTGTGTATCCAATTAGTGAGCTGGATGATGACTGCCCTCATGTCACCTAAGCTACACTCATGATCGATGACTTCATCATGTCCGGTAGTGATTTGGCATAGCACCTTGCGGCCCTTGAGGGAGGTCCCACAGGCGCTAAATGTGGCAGGTCCAAATGTGCAATTAAGGAAATGGAAGTGTGTTGTGGGGCGTCCCTCTCAGAGGACAGGTAAAACAAACACTAGATAGAGCAGCATCAATTTCTGCCTAAACATAACTCAGGATGAACGATACAGGTAAACTCTTTTCTCAGCTTCCCCAGTTTTCTGTCGTGCTTTATTCCAAAATTTTCAATTCTGACCTGCCTTCTCGTAGACTTTGCCCAAACAATACTGTGACATGTGCACACATAGGACTGCCTTCTTGTTGTGAAAAAAGTGAATATATATATTTAAAAACACAGAATAGCAAAATCGCATGAGCGCTTTATCACAGTTGGGGTTTATTTGTGTGTCCTCAACACAGTGAAAAGGTGCACAGAAGAAGAAAAAAAAAAAATTCGCAAAATATAAATATTTGTCTTAGGGTTGCCACATGCTGCAGCACAACATCCATGTCAACCTTCCTTCAAAAGTTAGGGTTCTTAAATATTCAAACAGAACATTATTCTAACAATTAACTCCCAAATATATTTTCCCTGTCTCCCACATGCCTACTTAGTCACTATAAATGTAATATATATAATCCCTTAAAATTCAAATAGTACCTCTCAACGTGACTCACAGTGCACCTCTAAGCCAGGCATGTGCAATGCTTGGGTCCTTCACCCACGAATCACTCACAGTGCACCCCTGAGCCAGGCACATGCAGTGCTAGGGTCCTTCATCCCTGAATCACTCACAGTGGAACTGAAGATAATATACAAACAGCAAAATGCAAATGCCACAACTCAAACAGATAAGTCAACTAAGTTTAAACTCGCAATTATCATTCTGCGTGTGTGTGTACATGTGGAAGATGGAATATTGCTAAATAAAGCAGACTAGACGTGTGCATCCCTCTGTGAAAGTTTATCAGCAGATGGAAAGCTACAGAAAGGCTCAGTCAAATTAAGCAGCCTGCAGAAGATGTTTTTTTGGAAGTTCATATGCAATCCAGCAGGCCATGAGCTACATATTAAGTGTTAGCCGTGTCAAAATTTAGGGGCTGCATTCTTTAAAGGACACAGCCTTTGTAGGCTGGTTCTTTGGAGGTCAAACAGAAGGTGTTGTCAAATGGGATGGTCTGGCCATCCCCAGCTGTGCCAGCCTTTGCTTCTAAAGCCTCACTCCTATTGCCTAGCCGGGACACACCGACTTTTCCTCTGTACAATGAATCTGGGGATACATTAACCTGTGAACAATCCACTAAGTGGATCCTTCACACCTCGGAAAAAGCAGGACGCATTTCTAGACCACATTTGAAGGAGCCTTAAAAATGGGACAGTCTTGTTGAACCGCTGTGATGCCTTTGGTTTTAAATTCAGGGTGCAGTCCCTGACACAGCTGCTGTGAATCATGTGTATACGCACTCTGTGCTAAATTCCACCGCTAAAATCTGATGACAGTCAGTCAGTCAGGCCCTGGGCCAAGCGCTCTTACGCCTCAGCCTATCAGAATGAATCTCCTTAACACAGCTGACAGGTCACAGGCGACCACTCTACTACTGTAGGTCTATGGCTGCTGGCACCTGGTTCTGTAACCATGAGCAGGTCATGTGTCTGATGTACAGTTGAGGACAAAATTATTAGCCCCCCTATGAAAATCTCATTTCAGCAAGTCTCTGACAGCCATCTGAGGAATCAAAGCTCATTCTTCTTTGGCAAATCTCTCAAGCTCCACCAGATTTGATGGCCTTCTGGCATGGACCTTCTTCATGTCATGGCTTTGTGCAGGCCACTCCAATACGTTCACTTTGGTCTTCTGAAGATAGTTCTTCACCAAGAGAGGCACATGTTCGGGATTGTTGTCGTGTTGGAAGACGAATCAATAACCCAGACGTAGTTTTGCTGCTGACTGCTTAAGGTTTTCTTTTAAGATCTCCACATATATTTTTTTTGTTCATAATTCCTTCCACCTTGACAGGATTTCCAGTTCCTGATGCTCTGAAGCATCCCCACAGCATAATGCTCCCACCACCGTGTTTCACTGTGGGGATGGTTTTCTTTGGGTTATACGCCTCTCCCTTCCTTCTCCAAACATAAGCAGTGTCTCTATGGCCAAAGAGCTCTAGTTTAGTCTCATCTGACCATAGGACATACTTCCAATATGCATCATTTTTCTCCAGGTTGTCCTGAGAATACTTTAGTCTGACTTGAAGGTGTCTCTTCTGTAAAAGTGGAGTCCTTCTTGGTCTGCAACCATTCCTGTGCAGAGCTCTAGCAATTGTGTTCTATGAGAAAACACGACTTGGCCAAGTCATTCTTTAGTGTCTTGGCAGTTGTTCTGGGGTCTTTAGACACATCTCTCACTAGTTTCCTTTCCAGGATCTTTGAAATCTTTCGCTTCCTATCTCTGCCAGGCTTGTTCTGTACTGTGTGGTTCTCTTTCAATTTCTGGACTATACTTCTCACTCCAGTTCTTGACACTTGGAAATGCTGTGATAACTTTGTATATCCTTCTCCTGCTTTGTGTGCATCAACAATTCTTTTTCTCAAGTCCAAGCTGATTTCTTTTGTTTTTGCCATGGTGCTTTCTCAAATGACAGCTGAATGTCCCTTACTGAGGATTTTACACTCAGTTTTATACCTTCAGTTTTAACTTAATCATTAAGTTAAATCACCTGTGAAGTTAAAGCACATCGCTATACATTAGTGGCTTGTACAATGGCTCAATAAATTGTCATTTTTTAAAGGGGGATAATAATATTTTCCCTGGTCATTTTTGTTTTTTTTCTGAAATAATTCTGCTATTGTGTGCAAATATTAATAATTTATTCCTTCTAAAGAAAACGAATATGTTCAGAAATGCTATTTTGAATATTCCTTGCTCTGTTAAACGTGCACTTTGGAAAATCTTGAAGAAACTTCGAATTTCATAGGTGGGCTAGTAATTTTGTCCTCAACTCTATAAGCAGTGAAATAATGAAGTTCAATTACTACAATGCAATTGAAATCTACAGTCATCAGGTACCATATACTGGCAGCGACATGCCAGAAATTCTGACTGAAGACCGATACCAGTGACACAAGGGCAGGCCCAGATCCATGACTCCATTACTACCATCTCTCTCCATATTAAGTCATCCTTTCAGGTCTCCTTGTCAAACCTCCTACTTACAACACCCTTCTCCAGTCTTGCCGCAATCCTGGATTAGGAGAGCTAGTATTTGGAACCTTTTGAGGGGATTGCTAATAGGATGAGAATTCCTGGGTTTTTGCATGTGACACCCTGTATCTGGTGCACATCCTTCAGAAGTGTACGACATCCCAGATGCTAATCTGGACCAGTCTGAGTCTAATTTCCAGTTCTACATAATCTTGCAATTCCCAAGGTGCTTCTGCAGCTCACTGTCCCTGCAGTCCAGCCATCCTATCGAGCTTCTCTGCCATCCCATTGGTTTCAGTCGCAGAACTGAGAGATTCCAATGCTGCTGGGCCCCTCCGGTCATTGGCTGGCTTTGGGGCTGCTGTCTGTAATGTGAGGAATCACCTGCTTCAGGTATGTTCTGTCAAATCCATCCTCAGTTCTCTTACACATGTTAACTGCCGTAGGGATGGTTTTTCTCCTTAGTCATACCTCCAGTTGCTCCAGTTCAGTCATTACTTATGCTGGTGCTTAATAAGTCAATCTATTTAAGCTACTCTGTTCAAGCCGTCTTCACTCTGTCTTAGGTAAGGTCATTTTTCACCTACTCAGTCAGGGAGTTAATTTTCCTGTCATCAGTTTTCGTAGCTGGCATTTGGAGTTTAGCCTTAGGTTTTGTGCTTGGGTTTGGAATGTTGGGCAGTTCTTAGGTTTTCTGACTCAGCGTAGCACCCTGCATCTCATTGGTCTGACCCTGCCTTGGGTCACATGCTCATTCTGAGCAGTTCCCATCACTATTCAGTACTTGAGTCCAACCCAGTTGCCTCATTTAAAGGCCTTGCAGTCAGTGAACCCAGTTCTGTCATTTCTGAGTCCTTGAGGTACAGCCTGTTACAGAGGGAAAGGCTGATGGGCAGAAGACCTGACACGGAGAGAGTATGCCATTTCCGGGCGTGCCTCTGTGCCAGTGACTGACGGGCAGAAGACCTGACACGGTGAGAGTATGCCGTTTCCGGGCGTGCCTCTGTGCCAGTGGCTGACGGGCAGAAGACCTGACACGGTGAGAGTATGCCGCTTCCGGGCGTGCCTCTGTGCCAGTATCTGTGTTCATTCTTTTGGGCTGTGTTCTTAATGCAGTCCTGCCATAAAGCCATGACAGAAACTAAGAAAGGAGTTCACCCTTGACCAAGACCCTTAACCCCAACTGCCCCAAGGACAGACTGATCCTGCGTTTTTAATCGTACATCACTTTGGATAAAAGAATCTACTAATTATGTTAAGTAAGTTGGCAAAGTTGCCCGTGACACACAAAACAGCACATCAGTCTAGTACTGTGCAGCTCTATGATAAAATTGTTTTATGTTTCTAATGAAATGCCAGTACTGATATTATTGCAAGCAAAATATTGCTTAATGCCAAATTTACAACTATATATTTTAAAGCAACAAATCAGGTTTTTTATAGCTAAATAAAACAACTATTCATTCTATAATATTCGTATAATGAGAATTGGCTGAGCAGAACTCAAAAGGACATATCATGATAAACACATTTTCATCAAAAGGGTTATTAAAGCTATAGCAGCGTTACTGCCTGAATACCCTTTGGCACCAGGGTAATTCTTAGCTTGGCTTAAAATCCTGTGGTTATTCAAAGAGCAATATGCACAGGCACAGCGGCTTATGGCTGTCCTTCTGGATAGATTACAACAAATGCTCATTTCATTTCACCTAATTTTATTCACGATATGAGAAAAGCAGTTTTGACAAAAGTTATACAAAGATTTAAATTTTCCTCAAGTTATTAATGCAGACGTGTTTTATGAATCGATAACATTCTTTGTGTCGGAATGATTAAGGATTTATACAAAACTTTAACTGCACGGATATGGGGGCATATGCCATGTTGATGAATGAGCCATTCAAAAAGGGGCTAGTTTAATCTATCTATTATAAAACATTCAGTGGGCTTCTCCCTGCATTCACGCAAGTTATCTTCTACCGCACACATTTGGCTGCCACAACACAGGAACCCAGGTGGAGACCATTTAGAAATTTAATTCTGCTAGTGAAACGAATCCATGACTGAGTTTAAAAATGCAGAAAGTAGCAGAAAGGCAAAAAATAAATAAATAAATAAATAGATGGTCAGGAATGCTTCTGTTCTGTTGTGCTGAGCAATCATTAAAAATATAGTTTTGGATACTGACGTTTGCTTGTGACAGGCCTACATCTCCTTTGCATTTTAATAGGATAAAGGAGGACAAGTTGTAGATGCAGCTGTGCTGCATCTAGAATGCAGAGGGAGCGTTCTGTGTCTGTACTGTAACAGATTAGAGCATCTCGATCTGAGATTGGCAGGAATTCTCAGCACGTGGCTCATCCATCTCGGCCTTGTCGTCGTTTGGCCTCGAGTCTCCCTAAGCCGACTGATAAAGGCACCGATCAGGCCCCTGTCTGCCGCACCAGCCGCACCCCGGGAAGCGGCGCTGAGTCGCCAAGGATACGGGCAGGGCGGGGCGGGCAGGGCTCAGCAGATACCCGCCATCACTCTGGCTGACAGATTGGCCGGTAGCAGAGGTGTCCTCTGAGTATTACAGCAGACAATTATGTATGTCAGGAAAAGAAATGTTTCCCAGCTTAATGTGAGAATAATCTGCGGTGTGGCTGGCAGGTTCAGGAGAATGAGGCAGCGACCCTTGGGAAGCAGTAGTATTACTTTGGCTTGCTCTTATGCTCTTCTGCTACTCGATAGTGTGTATAAGTGTATTTTTATGTTTCAATTTTAATATTATATACATGATAAGTAATTTGTCTATGGATGGATGCCATGGCATAGGAGAGAGTTTGATGTTGGGGGGGATGAACGCAACTTAATAACGATTTAACAAATGAAGCCAACTTAAATATATATGTCCCACCCTGCCTCACCCCCTAGTTCCTGTGCCCCTGGATGGATGGATGGATGGATGGATGGATGGATGGACAGAAGGATGGATGGATGGGACACAGAAGGGTTAAAGGGACAGTTCACCCCAAAAACTGAAAACACACACGTTTTAGTGCTATCTATCCGTGTAGCTCGTTCTGCTGGGGGATACTTATTTGGAGATATTGGCTGTAGGATTGTTGGGCTTCTTCTCTAACTGGACTAAGTGGCATTCTTTCTGTAGTGGTTGAAGTGCCAAAAAATACCAGCAACGTGTCTTACCAGTAATCCACGGCCTTTAGCCGTGAGCAGTTTAATGAAGGAAATGTTTTTTCTACTGAACGCCACACACCAATCATATTGCTGTGCTGTTTTCTTTGTATTATTTAATTGTGGCATGTCTGGGAGGGGGATGGGCAGTCGACCTCGGACCCCCAGGGTTTCTTTCACCTTTCTCTTCTTGGTTTCAATCTAACATTGCCTTCTGTCATGTTTCATTCTTCCTTGTTTCCCTGTATCATGAACAGTTTAGTATCTGTTTGCTAATAATGCATTACCACACAATTGTTAAGTGCCTTTGGGCAACTGTTGTGAAAAATGGTAAATGGGCATGAATCTAATTGAATTTCCATATGATAAAATGTGAAATTATTAGTGGCAAATTGCAGAATAATAGTTTATTTCCTGTTTTTTGCATTTCTGTGAATTAGCAGAAAAGCAGGACCCCCTGGCTGTGGTATTGTATTTGTCAGCATACAGGTATGGTATGTACACCACAGGCTGACAGCAATAGCCGCAGCCAATCAAAAGATCTATTCTGGTCATTAGAGATGTGACCTGCCACTCAGCACCACTGGGCAGAAATCAATAATGTATCCCTGTGGTTTTACCTGTTAATGATGTAGGATCAGTGCAGACTCCTGTGAATGCCTCAGCACTGTGCACGGCACTGGGGGCGGAAGGGTATACTTGAAATTAGCGTTCAGTTTGTCTGTGTGCAGATGTTTGATTACCTTTCAGCAATGGTGACGGTGACATAAATGACAGGCTTTCATGTAAGGGTAGGGTCTTTTAATAATCCTGATCATATTAATGATCTTTTTTCACGCAGGAGGACATAGTGGTCACCTGTTAACTGACAGTAGTGCAAAACAGAGACTGGTAGCAATGGCCCAGTCATTTATATAGAGACACTGGGTGTAAAGGCCTGTCTCCCTTGTATGGTGAAATAGAGAGGCTGGGAGCAAAGGTCTGCCTGCCCAGTATTATGAAATAGAGGGACTGGGAACAAAGGCCTGCCTGCCCAGTAGTATAAAATAGAGGGACTGGGAGCAAAGGCCTGCCTGCCCAGTAGTATGAAATAGAGGGACTGGGAGCAAAGGCGAGATAAGACCTGCTGAATAAAGCCTGCTAGATAAAGCAGGCCAGATAAGGCCCGCTGGATAAAGCCCGCCAGAAAAAGCCTGTGGGATAAAGCCCACCTGATAAAGCCAGTCGGATAAAGCCATCTGGATTACGCCTGCTGGATAAAGTCGGTTGGATAAGGCCGGCTGAGTAAAGCTTGCCAGATAAAGCCAGCTGGATAAAGCATAAAGCCAGTTGGATAAAGCCTGCTGGATAAAGACCACCAGATAAAGCCTGTCAGATAAAGCCAGTTGGAATAAGTCAGCTGGATTGAACCTGCTAGAAAAAGCCAGTTGGATACAGCCGGCTGAGTAAAGCTTGCCAGATAAAGCCCACCAGATAAAGCCAGTTGGATTAAGCCTGCTGGATAAAGTCAGCTTGATTGAACCTGCTAGATAAAGCCAGCTGAGTAAAGCTTGCCGGATAAAGCCCACCAGATAAAGCCAGTTGGATTAAGCCTGCCGGATAAAGTCAGCTGGATAAAGCCTGCTGGATAAAGTCAGCTGGATAAAGTCAGCTGGAAAAAGTCAGCTGGATAAAATCAGCTGGATTAAGCCTGCTGAATAAAGTCAGCCGGATAAAGCCTGCTGGATAAAGTCAGATGGATTAAGATGGCTGCACTCTTTATACTACCTCTGCACTGGAAACTTGCAAGCTGGTCTGCAGTGTCTAGAGTGAAAATATCTGTGGCATTTTAGACACAGGCAACAATATAACAACTATAGAAATAACTACATGCACAATTAAGTACAATAATCATCACTACCAGGATTTATTCTTATCAATATTAAGTTTCTAAGTTGTTTAAAGCACATTACATATAGATAAAAGTAATATCCATAAGCAATAAAGTATCCTTAATTTATGTAGAAAGGGATAGGACTGTCATAAAGAGATAGGGAACAGAGGTCACCAATCAGCAACAGTCATTTTGAAATGAGTGATTTACATCATGACAAACGTCATTCAAACATTTTGTCCATGGCCTGTCATCTGAGGAATGCCCTTGATGCTCTATACACATTTATCCCAATTGTCTGTAATAATCTGTGAACATTATTGTGAACGGACACTGCTTTCATGGGAACTCAGTGGGTACAACGGTGATGTTCATGATGACACCCTTGCAGCACAAGTACTCACCACTGTATGTTCCCTGGCTGGTCTCTTGTGTTCCCTGAATGCTTGGGTTGCATTTTATCTTTTGATTAAATAGTACCATTACGCTTCTGTTTGTAACTGGGCATTCCCTGGAAGCTCAGCCTAGCTGCACGTATGCCTAGTTGACTCCGTGACAGCCATATGCTTGTAATGTGCTATTTGCTTCACTTGTATATTGCTTTGGACAAAAGCATCTGCTAAATAAATGTAAATGTAATGCAAATATAAGTATAAGCAGCTGCTGTTTTTGCTTGTGTCTCAATAGCACAGCATTAATCACATGTGCATTCACTCATAATTTGTTACTCTGCCCGCAACAAATCGTGATTGAAATATAATTGAATGTATATGTGGTTAATTATCATATCCATTCTATTTTTCATTACATTTTGTGGAAAAACACAAAAATGAGAACTGAATGTTGTCATTTGAACTCCTGTTAAAGAGCCCTGCAACGTGGAACCCTTGGGTAAAATATTTAACCGGATTTCCAGCTGAATAAATTGTGAATATTGTTGCTTTGGATAAAAGTAGCACTTAAACGAAATGTATTGGAGAAGGGCTGTGAACCATACTGCACCTAAGGATTGCTGTTTATAATCAGAGACTCTTCATTGAGTCCTCAGTAATGTACTGAAATGGAGATTGCAGTGTCTTCATTGAGTCCTCAGTAATGTACGGAAATGGAAATTGCAGTGTCTTCATTGAGTCCTCAGTACTGTACTGAAATAGAGATTGCAGAGCCTTCACCGAGCTCTCAGCACTGTACTGAAATGGGGATTGCAGAGCCTTCACTCAGCTCTCAGTACTGTACTGAAATGGGGATTGCAGAACCTTCACCGAGCTTTCAGTAATGTACGGAAATGGAAATTGCAGTGTTTTCATTGAGTCCTCAGTAATGTACTGAAATGGAGATTGCAGTGTCTTCATTGAGTCCTCAGTAATGTATGGAAACGGAAATTGCAGTGTCTTCATTGAGCCCTCGGTACTGTACTGAAATGGGGCTTGCAGAGCCTTCACTGACCTCGCAGTACTGTACTGAAATGGGGATTGCAGAGCCTTCACTGAGCTCTCAGTACTGTACTGAAATGGAGATTGCAGAGCC
>JAODKF010000050.1:9297628-9308914 GCA_026779585.1 Mormyrus proboscirostris | reverse complement strand
TTCACTGAGCTCTCAGTACTGTACTGAAATGGGGATTGCAGAGCCTTCACTGAGCTCTCAGTACTGTACTGAAATGGAGATTGCAGAGCCTTCACTAAGCTCTCAGCACTGTACTGAAATGGGGATTGCAGAGCCTTCACTGAGCTTTCAGTACTGTATTACACTACTGTATACTCCTACCACTACTACGCATAATAATACTACTACTTTTACTACTACTACTACTACTAATAATAATAATAATAATAATAATAAATGATGATCATCATTACAATTATATGCATTTCACATTAAATTTAAGTACTTACTTGATTATACATGTAATTATTTAAATTGTGAGGGAATCTAATGAGAAGCAATCTGCTACATTATCTCAGATTTTCTTGATGATCATGTTCATGTTCATGTGTGCCATGTGAATATGATTAAAAATGAAAATGTGCTTTTAAAGCATGATTCTTCTCCACACCCCCGAATAGGTTTTAAACACCAGGGATGGAGAAACAGTGTGATCACCAAACACCCTTTTTATTATTGGACCATAACCTAAAAGGGTTCTCTCTTTTTGGTACTTATAGTATATACCAGGAATGCATAGAAAATAGCATAAGCCTAAATGCAATAGAGATACATCCAGAACATTACTATGGCATTTTTTGCAGTACATTTTCTCTAGAATTATGTATTTCTGATCTTAAGAATCTGCACAACTGAGAGTCTTGTGACTGCATCATGTGGTTTGTTTTTCCTTTCGGTTGCTTTTGATTTTTTTATGTGACTTGAAATACTAATTATTTCCTTGCAGGCCTTCAGGTTGTGTGTAACCTTGTGTGCATTCGCTGCTGGCTTCTTGTCATTTCCCCCTCGCTTGTTTATCCTCACGAAACACCGACCGGGACGTGCATGCAGCATTCTAATATGTGCATGAAAGGCCACTTTATGTCTGTCTTTGGCAAGTGTGCTGAGGGGAGCATAAAGTGGGCTGAAATCTGACTGTAACACGCATATTAACTCAGACACTGCCGCCCCGGACGTTGACATACTGCAGGTCTACAGCACATGAAGAACAATATCTATGAAAAAGGGAAGTGTAAGCTGAGCGTGCCTAATGGGCTTCTCCGAATCCCCCTTTGGAGAAGCAGGCCTCAAAAAGCTTCACCTCCGGCATCCGCCCAGCTGACCCGATAAGCAGAGCAGACCTTTCACGGGCTTCTGCTGCTGGGCCACATCTGCTCCAGTGCCATGGGAAATAACAAATGGTAGAAACTCACCCCATCATGATTTTGTTTCTACCAGCTCAAAATACAAGGTGTTTTTATTTTGGTTTTCTTCAGACTTTTCAATGAAAGTTATCCCTTATCTGCCAAGCACTAATCCAGCACAGGGCAAGCGCTACCGGAATAAGTGCTTAAAGGGTGAATGGACTGATAGGTGGATGTATGTATAGATGGGGGGATTATTTGAGGCAGTTTAGCTTTGCTTTCATACTCGCTTTTAACCTTTTCAAAATTTGCAGTAAAAGACAATACATTCTAAGGGCAGTGCCATCATTGCAAGGCAGAACTAATTACAGATAAACCAGTATGTGGAATGAGCTTTAAAAGTTATCGCAATTTAAACCTGGAACAAGCTGGAAAGGCAAGTAATATTTCATTTATGGGCCAGTGACTCAATATGTACAAACAGAGGCATCAAGTGACCTTGTTTCCAGCAAGGACTTGAAGATTATAATTTTACCCGTAGCTTCCACAGAAACACCGCAAGAAAGCGGATGCTGACAAACTGGCGTCCTCTGAAATCCATATGCAGCGATAGCACATCCCTTCACCTCCCGGTAATCGTACAGCTCTCGGAAACAAAGAAAATTAATTAATATGCAAAAATCCTCCAATCCACACTCTGATTAAAATTGTCTGGCGGTGAATGGTGTGTGTCTGGTGACAGGATTTGGAATCCCATCCACTGCAAATCGTAACTTCTAATGTGAAATAAACTGCCACTCCAAATAATCGTCGTTACCTAGTAACACTTGTGTGTAATAGATATTTCATCTTTTGATTTAAAGTGATTCTGCAGATCACACTATAGCTACACACACTTCCTGCATTATCTTGTCAGACCCAATGCGGAAATTTAGCAGCGAGGACACTTTTAGTATTACTAATCAGTCTGACAATTAAAAAAGCTTGTACTAGCAGCAAGAAACACAGAGAGCGCTTCACTTTCTGCGCCGCCTTCCTTCCTTGCAATTATTCATTTCCGTTCCAAGCTCAGCCTTAGCAAAGATGATGATGTTTTTGTTGGCAAACACAGCTTTGGGGAAGCACTCCGTGACGGTAGCAGGGTGATGTATACGAGGGGTTACTCGAGTGATGCAACCCCCTGTACAGAGCACTGACAAGAGCCCCGCTGCTGCTCTTGGTCGACCAGCCGCTCTCGCTTTCCTTCTGTACCTGCACTTCAACTAACCCTGTAGATCGGCTTTAATCGCAGAAGCTCTCAGACTTGCTGTGGGTCTCTCCTCCACCGTCCTAGTAGTGCATCTTCTAGCTGTCATGTGGATTTCTCTCCTCGTATCACCTAGGAAAGACAAAGCTGTGGAGGAACACGGCTAACTGCGTTTTAGCTACTTTCTTGAATCCAAACACCCCTTAACTTGACCCTAACTCCACCTGTCACTCTGGTAGTAGCTAAATAGTTAAACCCGCTAACATGGGACATATTCATTTTTATGTAAAAGGTCGCTGTTACGTCCCGGTCCGGGGTCAAAAAGTGAGACCACAGCTTCATTTGTGCTTGGGATTTTATCACCTGAGGAAATCACTTCAGGAGCCGCAAAGCCAAAACGACAAACAAAACACCTCTAACTAGAAAAAAACACTCTTATATCCAACCCAAACAAAAACAAAATAAAAGCACACAAAACTTACCCATCTCCGTAACTACCTTCCAAACAGTGAGAAAACTTATTCAAAGCAAAATGGCGTCATACTCCCCACTTTTACAGCTACACACGGTAAACACAATATTCACAAATATTTACAGGCTATTTCCAAAATACAAAATAACCAAATCCAAGGCAGGCTAAACAATATTACTGGTTAAACAACAACAGGAGTCAAGCACAATGAACATCAGTAACACAAGAAGTACAAAGCAAATCCCAAAGCAATGGCCTGCTATTCTGCTCTGGACAGCCCTTATAAAGGAAGTGATGAAAGCAAGAAAAAAGAAAACAGCCAATCAAAATGGAGAGGTATAAAATGTGATAGCGGGAAGAGCCAGGGACAGAACGACACACCCTAAAGAAACATCCAGCAAATATTCAGTAAGCGTAAACTACTTTTGGGGGTCGTGATAATGTAAACAATTGAAAAGCTAAACACATTCAATTGAACAGCAGCAGCTTGCAATCCTCCCTATTTTTTACAGTTAATAATAAAACGGGCATTAAAATCCAGGGTCGCCCTAATCACCCATTGTTGATGATGACTCCGTGTCTTGGTGACAGATGCTTGGAATTTGGCCCAGCTATATCTATAGTTATAGGCTCCATCAATCACAGATGAACCACCCAGTTTAAGTACAGAGTAATTAAAAAGAATGTTTTTTTTTTTTTTTTAATCAAAATGATTTTAATCAAAATGACTAATAATGAACTTATTTTAAAGAACAAAGTCCACTATGATCATAGGTTTAGAATAATAATCTCGTTGATGTACGAAGCTTCGTGATTTTATTTTCCTTAGAATATGTGGTGTAATCATTTGTGTCCAGCATGTAGGAGAGAGAATATCTTTTTCTAGAAGCAATTAAGAATGGATTGATGGCAGGATGGGCGGATAAGCGTTTCATTGCACATGTATAATGACAAGAATATATTCTGAATCAGCCATTTTTTCCCTTCAAACTCATACAGCCACTGGGTCAGTCCACACTGTCAGCCAAAGCCTCTGTCCTGTTGATACTCACCGCTTCCTGCTAATACTGCAAGTCTGTTAGCTTCCACTTCTAGACTGTAAAATGTCATGTGTACAACAGAAAGGTAATATGGAAAATATTAAAGATAGCATCCGATAACAACATATCACTCTTCACAGTGCATACAGTACCCTAAGGCCACTAGGCGAGTGAAGCAGCAGTTTGGGGCAGTGGCTCCTGGAGACTGACCACACGCGCATTTCTTCAGCGCACATGATCAGCCTTCACCGGAACGGACCTTTGTAAGTCACTCATGCCTTCCTGAGTCCTGTACTTGTGAGTGAGTGCAGGACCACTCCCATTCCACCCTGCTTATTTTTAAACAGGCCATGCAGCATTTCAAGCACTTGAAGTAAATTCTGCTTTTCACTCTACGGGACGAACTGCATGTTTTTAGAGTAATACAAATTTAATCGACAACTAAATACTGTTTTGTTTTGAGTACAATGCATTGCCATTTTCAACTCAGTGTCAGGGATGGATTGGAGGGCATTAAGCATGTATTTACAACAGGGGCTGAGAAAATGCACATCATGTAGTTTTAACATACTGGGGCAGGGTGAATTTTAATGACCCGGCAGGTCACAGCTGCCTGTGACCTCCACCATTCTCATATACAGTATGTGCATGTGAATAGAGACGGAAGAGAGACAACCAGTTTATTTTGCATCTACTAAAAATGTGCAAGCAATTGTGCATTTGGCTTTCTATTTATAGATTAATTTCTGTTACTTCTACATGTCGTGCACATTGCCTTCTTCGTAAGCCTTTGTATGCTTATTGTTTGACCAGATAAAAGCAACTCCAGATTTGGTATTTGTTTGTATTTTTTCTTTGTAGATCTCTCTAGTCCACAATCACGCCGTATGTCTAATAACTATCTTAGAAATCCGACTTTCTGATTTGCTTCACTAACAAAGGGATCATAATCACACTGCGAGCGCGGAGAGAGAAGTGAGCAGCTGAGGAGGCCCTTAGCTACTTCAAAGGACGGCGAGAAAATATCATTTAGCTCACCAGTGGGAGAACAAGATGACCCTGAAAATGAATTTTAAATGATCTTATCATGTGTTTTGCAGCAAATCGGAGAGCAGTAACGGGAGACAGTAGGGTTTTAAATCACCCTTGAGAATTGGGGTTGTGCTTATAAACATATTTTTGATTATGTTGAAACAACCTTGCAACTCAGTATTTGATAAGTGGTTGTATGATATACAGTATAAGTGTGAGATTTATGAATGATATTAACCTATGTATCATATACTTAATGCTATATATGTATTTCATATCTTAAAGCATTTAGGGTGAAATAAATACAAATACATTCAATTCTGGATAAATTTCAGTGTGGGAGTCATACATAACATGGAAAAGGGGATGTTTAGCTCAGTCACAGCAGGCTTCACTTAACATATGAGCTGGAACACATGCACTGCGGTCAGCGCTCTCCAGACCCTATACACAGAAGTGCTTAGTAAATCTTTGGAGGCTTCAATACTGATTCCAATACATCTTTTGTACCTGCGCCTGTGCTAGTTATTTTGCAGGGAAAGGAACTCGGATCACAGCCTTCGCTCTCAGTTGCACTTTACTGTATCGAGGGCTAAAACGGCCCTTTAATTAGGCAATGATGGACTGTTTATTTCAAGATGCAACGCTGTAAATCTCTCTCTCTCTCTCTCTCGGCTGGGCCTTGGCAGTACTAACAACGCTGGCGAGAGGCAGCAATGCATTACCGCGCCATCGCAAAGGCACATCTATCTCTGCCTCTGCACGGCTGCATAAGTAAGGAGCGCGTCCCCAGTGTGTCAGGCGCGGCAATGAAGACCTGGCCAGCCCGACCAGGGGCCGGAGAGTCCGTGCTGCCAGGCCTCCGCAGCCTCGCGCAGCTCCCCTTGGCTCTGCGGTGCCGGCCAGTGCTGATAATGTGCCTTTTGCTGCCCCCGCACCCCCCCTCCTCCCCAGTCTTTGCATTCCAGATGGAACCTCTGGAAGGCAAAAGGAAAAGCCATGCATCTCCAAGACATCCCATGGAGAAGTCATTAAAGGCAAGTGATCTATTCAGTGGAGAGGCCTACAAGCCACTTTAATGCTTCTGAGACTCTTACAGACTTCTTTCTCTTCTTTGTTTTACTGAATTGCCTCCCAGAGGAGTGATCGTTCTCTTTTTATTGCTGTTGCAACAGCGGTTGAAGAGGCTCACCCATCACAGAGTAAGCAAGAAGGTCTCCTAACTTCACATGGGCGCTCAGAGCCAGAGGTCAACCACAAACGAGCAGGTGAAAACAAACAAACATATACACTTAACAAGTGTATTGATTGAATTCTGAATAACAAATTCCAGATGATTTGTGGACACATTTCCAGCAATCTGTTGGGTCCCCCTACCTACTCGTCATATATCATGCATGTCCTTATTGACATCGTCATGTTCTTAATGTTGTCTACAGTACTTGTATATATGACCATCTCCCGTTGTTCAATTTGCATATGTGAATACTGACTCAAATATTACCTAAAAATTACTAAATACTTACCAGCTGACACTTTATTGCCGATTGCACATAAATGTTTGCTATTTATGATTATTGTCTCAACTTCTTTTCTCTTTTTCATACATAAGCTTCCTGGAGTTAGTATAGTGTGAAATGATTGGTTGCCTAAGTGTAACTGCATGTGAAAAATAACATTTTGATTTGATTTTAAAATATATTCAATGAAGCAAAAAAGTTTTATTCTAAGTTCATATGGAAACTAAATGCCCTTTTCATATCACATGATGCATGTCACTCACATTGTTTTGTGTTTTACATTCAGTGAATTCAGAAAATTATGAATATAGTAGTTTACAATGAAATAAGTAACATTAAAAGCCATTTATTATGCCAAGTAATCTATTGACATTTTTCACCAAAATGGTGAGACAGATGTTGTACAGTGTGTGGAGTTGTCAGTTCTCCTGCATCCTGTGTACTCCTCCCACACTGCAAAGGCATGCAGTTCAGCTGAAATGCTGTTTCTAATTCATGTGCAGTGAGCCAGTGTGCAGTGGGGGATGGGCAGCCCCCAAAGTGTCCCCTGCCTTGGGCGCCAGGACTCCCAGGATAGAAGCCTGGCCACTGCGACCTTGTGCTGGAAGCATGGAGTGACACCTAATTGTTTGGGCACCCCTAGTCAAAATTTATGCTGCTGTCAATAACTAAGAAAATAAAAGATTAACTTTACATCTTTTGGAAATAAGTTAAAGATGACACATTTCTGTAATATTTTTAAGATTATTTTTCCATCTTTTACAGTTTCAGTTTTTTATAACCAGTTTTTTACCCATTCTTTCTTGCCAAAGGCTTCTAGTTCTGTGATATTCTTGGACCGTCTTACTTGCACTGCTTTTGAGGTCTGCCCAATGTTCTCGATGATGTTCAGGGCAGGGGCCTGCGAGGGCCATGCCAAAACCTTCGGCGGACACCTCTCGAGGTAATCCGTCATGGATTTTGAGGTGTGTTTAGAATCCTTATCCTGTTGTACAAGCCATCTTTTTTCATCTTCAGCTTACTGATGGTGTGATGTTTGCTGAATTGAATCCGATCTTCCCTCAACCAGTGAACCTGCTTGGAACACAAGCCCAAAGCCTGACTGATCATCCATCTTGCTTAGCAGATGGAGTGGTGTTCTCTTTGATGAAATTCTGCTCCCTTTTTTTCTTTTTGCTACCATAAAGTTCTATTTTAACTTCATCCATCCATGGGACTTGACTCCAGAATGTGTCAGGCTTGTTTTAGATGTTCATTTGCGAAATTTTGATGCAGAATTTTATGGTGAGGATGCAGAAAAGGTGTTCTCCTGGTGACTCTTACATGAAGGTCATATCTGTGCAGATGTCCTGTACAGTACAACAGAGCACAACCATTCCAAAATCCACTAAATCTTCCTGAAGGTCTTTTGCAGCCAAACCGGGGTTTTGATTTGCATTTCTAGAAATCTTACAAGCAGTTCTCTCTAAATGTTTTCTTGATCTTCCAGACCTCAACTTGACCTCCACCATTCCTGCTAACTGCCATTCTTTAATTACATCATGAGCTGAAATCATTTTGCTCCATTCTTATAGCTTCTCCTGCTTTGTGACATCAGTTATTTTACTTGTTAGAGAGTTAG
Source organism: Mormyrus proboscirostris (assembly GCA_026779585.1). Classification (NCBI taxonomy): domain Eukaryota; kingdom Metazoa; phylum Chordata; class Actinopteri; order Osteoglossiformes; family Mormyridae; genus Mormyrus; species Mormyrus proboscirostris. The sequence continues at coordinate 9,300,781 of JAODKF010000050.1, read as the reverse complement.
GCAGCTGTTTACAGGAGCCCATGGCTGCTGGTTGCTGGGACAGGGTTCGAGGAGTCAGAGTATTTATAAAGCTTTGATATGTGCACGTCCTGGCCCTTTGCCTCCATCACTGAACAAGCCAAAGCCCCAATGAATTTATTTAAGATCTAAGACCTTGGTAAACGTTGTCTGAGAGCTCAGATTTCTTGGGGTGGCCAAACCTTTGCATGGTGCACTATGCCTTTGGAAATCAGTTCATCTTTTACAGTAACTTGCTTAAATATTTACATACAGAAATTTCGACCAGGGTGCCAAAATGTATTCGTGCCGTTCCATATGTCTAACTGAGATCAGCTACTCCAAACTGTTTTGAAACTCTGCAAGCCATTTGTGGAAAATAAAAAAAAGGATACATATGCAAGGCACACTGAACTATGTTAGATATTTATGTTACAGTAGATACTGAATAATTAAAATATTCCATATTTGATTAACTTAGCAAAGCAACTTTTCTTCCTTTACAAAGAGTATGACTGAGAATATTGCTTTGGGTGTTTCAGGTCTGGTAGCAACGCTTATAATTCTGCAAAGCATTACTTATTTATCAGACCTGATCTAAAATCCTCATCCGGAGAAGATTTTTTTTGTGCGTATTTAAACAAAATTAGCTAAGAGTAGAAGACAGGATTTAAAAATGGAGGGAAACAAAATAGTTTAAATTCTATACATGCATAATGTATTACTAAATTACTCTAATTGTTATAATAAAAATTCTTCTTTCCTCTTGCCCAGGGACACAAGTACATCCCTGATTAAAGTGTATTATTCATGCTAGAGAAGACATGTGACATCACATCTGTGAAACACTGTGTGCGTGTCGCTTTAATCAGAGAAGTCGGGAAGTCCCACCCCTCACCTTCACGCCCCCGGGGCGGTCACACCCCCATGTGGTCTCAACTCAGCCCCAAGCACAGCATCTGGAACGCCAGCCAATGATGTTTGCTTCTCTGATGATCTTCCTCGCATCTGCTTTTGTGACACACATTATATTGCTTTTTTTTCTTCTACATTAATAATTATACTAACTTTTATTAATCTAACGTTCTGTAAATGCTTTCATTTCTATATGATTATTTCTGCATTGTATTAGGCCTGTATCTAATAAAAAAACATTATACAGGCTATAAATCCACCCATCTGTTTTTCAGGTGCTTATTCAGATGAGGAGCATGGGGGGCCGGAGCCTGTTCCAGGAAGCACTGGGCAGCAGACAGGGGGCGCTTTGGATGGGATGCCAGTGCTGAAGATTATATGAAATAATCTTGTGTTTCTTCTTTTTGCAGAATTTAAATGCAACGCAATTAAATAAGGAGAATGCAGTTGCAAATCGTATAATGCGGATTTTCCCTCATTTTCTAAATTATTTTATTTTTCCAACCCATTATCCTGGCCAGGGTCACATACATCCTGTGTCAGGGCGGGTGAACACCTTGAATGGGGTGCCAGTCCGACTCAGGGCACAAGGCAGATGGACACCCTGGACGGACTACTAGTCCATCTCGGGGCAGAAGGCAGATGAATACTCTGGCCGGAGTTCCAGTCCATCTCAGGGCACTAGGCGGATGGACACCCTGGAGGAGGTTCAAATCCATCTCAGGGCACATACAGTATTTTGGGAAGTTTAGATCTGCCAAATGAAGTCTTCAATCTACAGGAAGAAGGCAGAAAATGAGCCCCAAACCCAACAGCGCTCCCCACAAGCCACCGTGCTGCAGCTCTATTCCGTTTGCCAGTACTTATTAATGTTCTCTCATTTTTAATTCTTCAAGTTTGAAACTGCAGAATCTTGCTTGTCTTGAATGTTTCTCATTTCTCCTAGGAAAAAACAGGCAATTTAATTCTAGGTCCACTACTGGATTGTGATGCGATAGATTTAGTTGCTTTCATATTCGATAAAGGGGTGACCTTTAAGGTCTGTCTGTAAATTGGCTGCTGCCCCAAGGTGTTTGTGAGGGTCAACTCAGTTTTATACACATTCATCACATTTTATCATTTAATTAGTCTGCATACTGTCAGGCTGATCCACATTTGAATATTGAGTGCTATCGATTAGCCATTAACCTAAGATCTATCATTTTAATTTACCACTGACAGCTGTTCTTAACATTTTTGACAATGCGTTTTATTGAATCAGCAAAATGCTATGTTGTCACCCCCCCGAAAGGGTTGAAAATAATGGGACGATTCTGTCAAACTATTTTGTTGTGTGTAATTCCAAAAGGTAAATTATACTTGATATTAAATAATGCCTTTGTTAAAGATGTTCAACTTCACTCTATGTTTGTTGCCCCCCTAAAATTAGTTTGCAAAGAACTTTTTTGGGAATATATTAGACAATGAGAAAGGTTGGTTTTCTGACACATGCCTTTCTGGAAAATAAACAAACAAACAGACAAACAAATAAATAAATACCCAAATGACACACAGGGTGTTCCCCAGCCTTGCTATATGCTATAATGCAGGGGTCACCAACATGGTTGCCCCCAAGGACCCCATGAGTCGCCCACGGACCTGTTGTAAAAATAGCACAACTTACCAGTGAGCAGCGTCTAAAATTTTATTTTATCCTGCTGCTATTCTTCTTTAATCACATTTGCATTTATATAGATCTGAAAATGACAATAAAAGAAAGAAAAAAAAAAAGCATTTAAAATGGAATGGAACGTAAGGTGTTCCCCAGCCTTGGTCTGTGCTACTCTGAATGGTACAGTAGGTAGGGTGTTCTGACGTTACTCTGTGCTATCCTGAATGACTCATGGGGTGTTGCCCCGCCTTGCTCTGTGCTATCCCAAATGGAACGTTAGGTGTTCCCTGGCCTTGTTCTGTGCTACTCTGAATGGTACAATAGGTAGGGCGTTCTGACGTTATGGAGTGTTATGGAGTATGATTCATATAATGCAGGACAAGGCTTGATATCAGGGTCCAGTTTATTTATATAAACCCATGTAAAGTTTATCATACGGTATTTTAAATTTATACAAAACTGTCTCTATAGCTGTCTTACCGCCCCAATAACAAAGCATTTCATTCAGCACACCTGATAAATATGGGGTGTTGCCCCGCCTTGCACTGTGCTATCCTGAATGACTCATGGGGTGTTGCCCCGCCTTGCTC
>JAODKF010000050.1:9272024-9297528 GCA_026779585.1 Mormyrus proboscirostris | reverse complement strand
TGTGCTATCCTGAATGGAATGTAGGGTGTTGCCCCGCCTTGCTCTGTGCTATCCTGAATGACTCATGGGGTGTTGCCTGGCCTTGCTCTGTGCTATCCTGAATGACTTATGGGGTGTTGCCCGGCCTTGCTCTGTGCTATCCTGAATGGAATGTAGGGTGTTGCCCCGCCTTGCTCTGTGCTATCCTGAATGACTCATGGGGTGTTGCCCCGCCTTGCTCTGTGCTATCCTGAATGACTCATGGGGTGTTGCCCGGCCTTGCTCTGTGCTATCCTGAATGACACACAGGGTGTTCCCCAGCCTTGCTGTCTGCTATCCCGAATGGTAGGCAGGGTGTTCTCTCGCCTTACTCTGTGCTATTCTGAATAAATTATAAAGAATTTATTAATAAAATCACTTAATCCTGGAAAAAATAGCAATTTTTGCTCTATTAAAGAATAAAATCTCTGATCCAGTATTCGTGTTCATATGTCACAACAAAATAGGCATTGATTATTTATCAGTGAGTACTTAACATTTTGCAAGATATATTATAAAATGTAAACCTAAATTTTATTAAAGCATCATGGGACTTCCAGGTAAGATGTAACAATGCTATCACAGGATGGTATGATGTAACATACGTCCCACACTGCTCAGGATGAAAGCCTCGAGGGAAGGCCTTCTGGGCAAAAGCAAAACTAACAGATACTTGGAAAGAAATCAGATTGTGAGGGATCCAAATAGAGAAGGACACAGGCAGGCAGACATTAATGACAGGACTAGGAAGGACAAGCCTGGGAAGCACTTTCATAAGGCTGACGAGGAAGCAAACTAGAGGCAGCCGGAGTGAAGGGCAGGACCGAGAGGTAAGACAAAGGAGTAAGAAGCATGGCTTGTTAGGGCCATGCTAAGGAAAAGACAGGAGGGTCAGGTGGCCGTGGCAGGCAGGGTGTGGCAGTATGATTCATATAATGCAGGACAAGGCTTGATTTCAGGGTCCAGTTTGTTTATATAAACCCATGTAAAGTTTATCATACGGTATTTTAAATTTATACAAAACTGCCTCTATAACTGTCTTACCGCCCCAATAACGAAGCATTTCATTCAGCACACCTGAAGGGTGTACCAATGGACACCTCAAAATGCCCCCCGCCCCCCATGTCCAGCTAAATCTACTTGGGAAGACATCCCCCCCCGCCAGCAAAATATAGCGGGGGGAATCGAGGTCACATCTTATCAGGAGGTCCAGAATATCTCGCTACAGCCCTGCTTGTGCGGTACTACAAATGCCTTTGATTGGATTTGTTCTGGGCGTGTCTGCTACCGTGACCTGGATGGCTGAGGGTGGGCTTCCCTATTAGGACAGTGTAACCTTGCCTCCTGGCTCTTGGAAAGGACTGTCAACACGGTATTAGTATGGTATACATAGTACTCACTTTATACGCCTCTTAAGGTTTTGATTGCATGCTGCTCTTGGTGGACCTGTGGGTGGCAAAAATTTGATGACTACTGCTGTAGGACACCCCTGTGCTCTGAGAATACTTTCAGTTCACTAAATAGAATCATTCTTCTCTCGTCTTGCATTTTGCACCTTACAGCAGCAGTACCAAAACTCCCCACTTTCTCTTAGCCTTAAATTAATTAGCAGTCACCTTTTACATATAATGTAGCATTCAACTTAGCATTGTATCACTTACCTAGATATTGTAAGCCAGGGAAAATTAGGGCCGCACCATGGCACCTGAGCTCGGAAGGTGCTGCTTTAGCAACTGATTATTAACCCAGGCTCAGAGATGTTAATGATAGCCAGTTGACGTTATCCTACTAATGATAGCCAGTTAATGATATCCCATTAATGATAGCCTGATAAAGATAGCCAGCTCATCCTGACTGGACTGATTGTCCAGGATAAGTGGGGTCAGTTGGCTGAATTCAGACGAGAATTTTTCAATCTGTGCTGTGTGTGCATGACCACTTAATATGTGTTTTTTTTTATCTTAGAAGCTTACCTTATACTGTCCCTTCAGTTCATGTACTTGATTCCAGTGTCTGTGCTTTATCTCGTATATCAGAAGATTTGCATTTCTGAGCTCTTATACTCAAAGCCTTTCCATTCTGCACCTATAGTCGACGTTCCCAGAACCCACCATAAAACTTTAAGCTTCACATTTAATTAAATAGTCCATGTAGGAGGAAACAATGTCTTACATACTTTAGGTCAAAAAGAAACAATTCACTGAAATATTGCTGCATTTTTTATTTGGTTGGGTTTCTCTCCACAGTCCATAAACATGCTGGGGCTAATTGGAGTTACCACACTGCCCGTAGCTGCGCTGTGTGAGAGACTGGTGTGTGAGCATATACCCTGCGATGGGTCGGTGCCCCATCCTGGGTCGTTCCCTGCCTTGTGCCTGTTGGCTCCAGACTCCCTGCAACCATGAATCGGACAAGCAGTTACAGAAAATGGATGGATGGACGGAAAATGTATATTTATCAAACATAGACACAACCAAGTTACACATTTATGAATTGCGTTTACCAGCCGAAACCTTTTCTTTCCATTAGAATGTGCGGTAAGCCGAAAGAACAGGACCCAAACCTGCATGTCTCCATTGAAGTGTGGGGCACTATAAACTGGTGAAATTCATGAAGATGTTTTTGTGCTTTCTTGGTTGAATACCTAGCTACAACACATGTGACTTTTGTTGTCACCTATTAATGCTTATTTGTTGTGCAACTGCATATAACTGGAAAGGTTTACATGAGCTTATATCATCCATCTATCCAGGTCAGAGGCAGCACAAGGCACCAGGTCCACTTTGGGGCATCAGTCAGTGGAGCCCACAGTTCCCTGCCCTGTGCTCTGTAATAGACTAGCATCCCATCCAGGGTGTCCCCTGCCCTGTGCACTGTGATGGACCAGCATCCCATCCAGGGTATAGTCCAGCCTTAAGGCCTGTGCTGCCTGGAACAGGCCACAGCTGACACTTACCAGGAAACACGGCAGTACAAAGCCATTCCATTCCATACCAACCCAAGAACTGAGCAGAAGCTCATTCCAGTCAGGATTAGACCAAAAGGAACATTATGCCAAGGTATCTCTGGTAAAGGATGTGTGTCACGGTAATTGTGGATTGTCAGTTATAATTGAAAGTACAATTAAATGGAAAATATTTATTACAGTATATCTGTGTTGTGTTAAGTAGAAATACAAAAGAAGATCAAGGGAGATAACTATTTAGATAATGCTGCAGCATGCAGTTAAATGGTCTTTTATTTTATTTCCAACACTTGGGGAAAAAAGCGGCAAATTGATGTTGAATATAACGTGAAAAGGAAATACCTTGTTAGCGCAACCACAGTGCGACAACGTTGCCTGAAAGTACGACGCATTTGTCGTCTACTTAATTAGGGAGGTACCCTGTAACTCAAATCGAGCGGTAATTTATTAAGTAGCAGCAATAATTTTCACCTTTTTATTTTACCATAATCAGGTATTCCTCGTGAACACTATAGTTATATAATTATTATAAACAGCATTTAACAAACTCAAACATACAGAAAAAACACGCATCTGCAGATTAGGATTCGAAGCACCAATGGTTGCATTAAAATATACTGCTGTGATCTACATCCTGGAAGTAAAGCATAGCGAAAGGCTTGTCTGCAACCTCGCCTGCTAGACTAATCCCTTGGAATTAACTCTGAATTTTGCTGTTTGAAAATCGTATTGCTTATTGGGCCTGTATATATTCCGTGGTACAGAGATATTCTCCCGAGCAGTGTGTGCCGATTTTAGCCGTTTCGTCTGATCCGCGACAGCTGAGTTGCAGCCCACGCTGTTTGTCTTCGTTTCCCATTACATGAGCCCCCAATTAATCCACCAGGAGGTGCTCTAAATATATCCCGCCAAACTTCATCAAACATCCACTGCAGTGTCTGCTCCAGTAATTAATTTCTTTTTGAAGACTCACTTCACTCAGCCGATGACGTCTATATTGCACGGTTTTTTTGAAACAACAAAATGCATTAAAATGTTGGAAAATGTTAGTTGTTATGTAATTTAAGTGTATTAAGTTTATTTAGTGTGTTTCAATGCAATTCTTGCAATGGGAATGAATATAACATAATTACTGGAAATTGACTACTACGTTACATCCACATACGTAAGCCACTTTATTACCAAAGTAAAGACGGGAATGAACATGTTTTACGGACACTTAAATTAAATACATTTAAGTGATTGCATAGATAAAATAAAATACAGTAAAATAAAATAGTTCCACACGATGCCAGCAGAGGGCAGAACGATACTTAAAAGCAGTAGTTGAAGAAAATGATGCCTTATTCCGTTTTTTGTTTGTTTATAAATAACAGTAGTCCACCTATCATCATTGCACTCACCATTATTATCGTCACGGACTGCGTATCATGTATTGGACAATATTAATTGATCATATTCAATCAATATGAATATTTATAAAATGCTATATCAGAAGAATAATGTGCACACGTGATAACATGCATTTTAACCTCGAACAGGCAGTATCGCATGTACCTTTACGTCTTTAGGTCAGTTTAACATTTTCTTAACGCTCCAATGTTTGAGGGAAAAGCGATCGGAAAGCAACGCAAAGCCGTTTTGTACACTGGCAGACAGGCACATATGATTAACCCCGTCTAAGTTTTATTAAATGTGAGTAGAAGGGGGGAGCGCTTTCACCGCTGCCGTAACGTGTCAGCGCCGCTCTGGCTGAGCGCGTCCGCTTGTGTTCCTACTGATGCGCATATCATGTCCACCAATCGACAAAAGCTGTTAGGATAGCAGGCAATCCTGAAAGAAGTCAATGAATATTAATGCTCAAGCCGTTCACTTTCATCCACACAAAGTTAGCGGATCACCAGAGGGGTGATGGCACTCTATTAGAATTTCAACGCAGTGTTTGGATTAAGACTCATTCAATTCGGAATTTGGTCATTTGGAAACCAATGTTGTGTATGACAGTGGTCGTGGGGATAGGACTTTAAAGAATTGCCCGGGACTTACGGCAAATGAAGACGTGACTTGCACGGCACTTGAAAGACTTTGGAAATTGGTAATATATATTTATATTTTTTCCCTATAAAATGTGAAGCGCGCGACTTGGATGCTCTGGCTCTCTGCAAGCTGGGCTGCTCGTGTGGAAGAATGTATGCAAGATGCCTTTTGAATCTTAGGGTCCCGTCTTCATAAATTGTGAGAGGCTGTACAGGAATAAGAAACCACCTTTCAAGAAACTGTGACGACTGACTTTTCTTTCTTTTTTTTTTTTAAATCTACGTCCCCTTTTCACTTCTCATTCTGTTTTCCTGTGTAATTTGCGGCTTGTTTTTAAGGTGAGTGGATCAGTTTTCAGCAGGAGCGGTGCTTAGAATGCGGACAGATTATTATTGTTGAGTGTCCATGCGAGACTTTCAGTCAAAACATGTCAGGCCATTTCTCTGTGAGGATCACTGCTGTCAGAGATGGCATTTTGGTCCCCTACTTCATTTTTTACCTCTAAAGTGCCTCGGAAGATATTGTTCATGTTCACCCTCTCTCTTACTGTTACTTACCTGTTTTATTGTTTGATGAGCTGTTATAACACGCTGCAGTTTCCCTTTCAAGAAAGCTACGTATATCAAGCCGGGCAGGTGACCGAGGAGACAACTTTCATCACATTAAGAGAGAAACTTTACTCCACCACCTCCCAGGGATACTTCGCAGAGGATCCAGTGCAGAAGACCGTCACTGATCCGACGGCCGGAGATGACAAGGTCTCCACCGTCAACCATGCGGTTAACATGGAAATCGGAGAAAGGACGACGGAGTGGGACAGCAGTCAGGTTGTTCCGACCAAGACTGCGGCAGGGGGTCAGGGTGCAGCCTCGGAGCCAGAGCACCAGGAATCCAGCACCACCGACGACGATCTGAGCCGACGGGTCAACTGCACCTCGGATTACGGCCAGAAAATGCTGCCCCAAGCGATCATAATAGGGGTTAAGAAAGGAGGTACCAGGGCATTGCTGGAGGCTTTAAGGGTCCATCCCGACGTCAGGGCGGTGGGAAACGAGCCCCATTTTTTTGACAGGAACTACGAGAAGGGACTCGATTGGTACAGGTGCGCGCTTTTATATTAATATCTGCTGCTTTCGTCAAATTGGCGGCACTAGTTCACAAACTTGAGCAAGTCGGGTATTTGGCGGTAGATGTGCTTTTTGACATGGATTTGGAGAGTAGCGGCCAATGTGATGGTGAGAGGATGTCGCTGATGCTCGTGTTACTACGTGTCGAGTCCCATACACTGTTTATCTTTTACGGCTGTGCAAGGATTATATGCACATTGAAATGTGCCTCATTTGCATTTGTAACAGAATTTACAAATAAAATAGTTGACAAACATGTCGCTATCGGGTCCCGCAGCGACACTTAAGGTGATACTAGATCCAATGAGCCAACTTTGAACAAGTCGGCCTCGGTTGATTACGTAGTTTTTTTGCAGGTGAATATCAAGCCAATTATTGTTGTAGTGCGTTTTCTCAGTAAAAAAGAAAGCAGTGATACTTTGATGTAATTTGGATCATTAATAGGTACATTTCAATGTGATAAAGATTTTGATTACAAGTGTAGGTGTCTTTTTAACTGCAAATGAGACCTTGTGGGATACTGTAGCGGTAGTAGTGACAGTAATAATTTATATGTGCACAAAAAGTGTCGATACCTGTTAAGGTCCTCAAGCACAGCAAGAAATAATTGCCCCGGCGTTTTGTTGTGGATTCACCTGTGGACGCTCTCCGGTGATTTCCAGTGTTTACTCCGCTCGCCAGTGCACCATTGCAGTGGCAGCATTGAGAAGAGCCTGGAGGCATTATTAAAGGAAAACATCGTTCGTGGCCCTTCACAAAAAAATCCCTATATTTTTCAGTAAACATACTTTACGAAAATGCCGTGTCTGCGCAGGAAGCAGTTAGACCGAAATTACTGCAGCGTCACACTGCTATTACACTGGGCATAGAGGAGTAAATTATTTTTCTGAATGATCAGTAATTATAATAGAAGCGACTCGTATTTAAACGATTCCGTTGCTCTCCGAGTTTCCGTTGCCGTAGACTTGTTGCTTTTGTGTATTAAATAGGTGGCTATAATATTAATAAATAATTGTAATTCTTCTTATTATTATTGTTGTTGTCGGTTTCATTGTGGGTCCATATTTTTATTACCTACTTTCATTTTCTGTGCTTATGGAGATAATTAACAAAGGCTGGCGATTCCGAGATACATAGTGTTGGCAAAATATTTAAATATTTAAAAAAAAAAAAGTGTGTGTTCCCATACAAATCCGTATAATTGGGAGAGCTGTTTGATGCGGTCGCATTCATTCTCCATGACAGAACATCTGTAATGTTTGGCACGTTGAGGAACCTTGGCTCGCTGCTGGACATGTACTGTTCCTTGAGGTGTGGAGAACATGCCTCTCTCCATCACACAAACAGATATCAAAGTAGGGCTAAGAGGTCTCACTGCAGACACTTTCTGAGCGATGGCTGTGCTGGTGGTGGACTAGCGCATGGAGAAATGTCTCTGAATAAGATGCTGTCATCAGTTACACCCGAGTCGTGTAGCTTTGGCTGTTATGAGTGGTACTTCTGGTAGCAGATTTTCTACCCTCCAGTTTCAGAGCAGCATTTATTTGTAACTAGCCACGTATCAATGATTGTTCTGATATGGTTTTGTATGAAATAATCTAAAAGTCAATTTATCTTTTCATTTTTACTGCTGACTGTGACTCTATAAAAATGGCAATTCTGGAGGATAACAGTAAGTATTTAAAGCCAATGGAATCTATTTTCAAAATCCCACTGTGCCGTATTAGACAAGACTTTTTTGATGAGGAAAACAAGACTTCGTAAAATAAGCTACGTGGCATGACGCTTCTCATTGCTCTACAGCGACACCTACTGTCAGCCGGGTGCCAGCAGGGCTGCGCGTGGGCTATAATGCTCCGTGAAGAATGGCTTCATATAGAGTGAAAGGAAAAGAAGCCGCGTCAAAGGAACTGTGCCATGTTTCCATCACTCAGGATTTTGCATGACTTCCATGCAATAAGAGAGATACCTATTAGAAACAAGATAACTGGCTATACCAAACTGAGAAAGCATATCTAAAGATTTATTGATATATGTATAAAAAAGAGATTCGGCAGAAAAAATATATGAGTGCATGAGGATGATATTATTGTGCAGCTTTGGGTGAGAAGAAACAGCGAGAGTCAGACAAACTAAAAGATGGAGTGTCATAGAGGTTCTAGAGCAGTAGGATTCCTTACAGAACTGCTGGTTATGCATCCAACAGAGGGATCATCAAAAAAAAAAGTTCAAATTCAGTATAAAATTTTCACCCGATAATTTCCACTTATGGCCACAAGTTCTAGTATTTAAACTAATATTAAAGCAGCCATTTGGCTGAACAGCATCCAGACCTGTTAGAATCTTATATAACTGGATCATGTCCCCCCCTTAGTCTCCTGAGGCAGAACAGATTCAGCTCAGCTAACCTCTCATCATAAGACATTCCTCTAAATCCAGGAATCATTCTCATAGACCTACGTTGAACCCTTTCTAAGGCAGCAATGTCCTTCTTAAGGTATGGTGACCAAACCTGCACATAATTTTCTAGGTGGGGTCTTACCAAGGAATTATATAATCGTAGTATCACCTCCCTTGACTTAAACTCCACACACCTAGAGATGTAACCCAACATCCTATTGGCCTTTTTTATTACTTCCCCACACTGGTGAGACTGGGACATAACATACACACCAAGATCTTTCTCGTAATCAGCTACCTTTATTTCAGTGCAACCCATAAAATATCTGTACTTCATATTTCTGCTCCTTGCATGGATTCCCTTACATTTATCTACGTTAAATTTCATCTGCCAGGTATCAGCCCAGTCGCTAATTAAATCAAGATCCCGTTGTAGCCTCTGTGCTGCTAGTTTAGTATCTGCTACACCGCCCACTTTGGTGTCGTCTGCAAGTAGATCACTCATAGCCGTTTCCTAATAGCTGAGAGCCCCCGTTATAAATTCATGAGCTTAACGAAAGGTCATCCTTCAAGCATATGGTATGGAAATGTCTGAGGAAATGTCTTTTTAACACACGTGGAGCATTTCGTTATTGTATGGAAATGTCATTACACAGGAGAGCTGGGCTGTGTCAGAGCAGCTAACTTCAACCCGAATGCAGGAGACAAGCATCACTGATTCTCATACCTGTATGCAAAACAGACCTGAAAAAGTTTAACCTTTGCTCACGCAGCGTCTCTCTTTCATCAATCAGCTGATAAGTCGTTTTAAAGAGGCTTCTATTAGCTCTGGAGTATCAGCTCCAGAACTGGTTCTCCTGCATTACCGGTCTCTGCATGTTCTTATGCATGAAGGTCCACTTTAACTGAATCTATACATTACACTAAGTTATGAAATTGCTTCTTGATAGTGCATCGCCCTGTGGTAGACTAGCTAGGAGTAAGATTTTTTTTATTATTATTATTTAGAAAAACTGCACAGATCGGTTTCCTACAGCAGGTTATTTGTCATTTAAGGAACATTTTTTCCTTAAAAATATTGTGCTTTGAGTTTTTATGGACAACTTCTCATTGGAGATAGAATTCCAGCACTAATCAAGCAACTATTTGAGAATGAGCAGCACTTGATTTACCTGGAGCCGCACACAGGAGTTTTTGAAGTAAACGCTCCCTCAAGCGAGTGCAGTGTCAGCCTAATACTGCTCCAGCACCTTTACGGAGACATTAAAGTACTGGCACTGTTTAGATGGAGCTGCTGGGAGAGTCTCTGCCTGACCTCAGCGTGGTGGGATCCTGCTCTTCCCCTGTCCATTTGCAGACTGTTGATGTGAGTTGCTCTATAATGCGTTTGATCCGTGGCATATTAGACAGCAGATAGCACACTTACACAAATGGGAGAAAAGCATCATTGTCTTAATGCTCCCTGAATGAACTATGTCTTTTCTTTTGGTATTTTGGGTTTGGTGATCGCACAGAGCGACATGAACCTTCAGATGCTGCTCTGTGAATCCAGAGACCATCAGGATGGTTCACAGATTTTCTGAATGTTTTTCATTTTTTTAAATCTGCTGACGGCAAATAGATGACAATGTTCCAGTAAAGAGGTCGTTACAGCAATTTAAGGGATAATTATGTGCACCTAAATTTGGCGGACCACAGTTTTTACCAAAAATAACTATTTTTCTAGTATTAAAAGTTACTTTTAACAAGCCAGATCATTATAAAATAGCCAGTATCTGTAATGACACTGTATGATTGGCACATCCTTACCTCCTTTTAAATAGAAGAGCCATCCATTATTTATTTATTTATTTATTTATTTAGTTTTTAAATAAATAATCCTATTGAGGGTCACAGGGCGTCCAGAGCCTATCGCGGCGGCTTCAGGCACAAGGCAGAGAGCAACAGAGGACGGGGTGACATCCCATCACAGACACACACACACGGTAAATCTAATTAACCTCACCATATTTTCAGACTTTGGGGGAAAACAAAGTACCTGGATGAAACCCCGTGATGACAGAAGGAGAACATACCAGCTCCACACAGACACACACGCAGACAGAGACTCGAACCTTGCCTCCTGAGGTACGAGGTAACAATGCTAACCATTGCTCCGCCATTAAAGCCCAGGAATAGAGATATTTTGATAAAAACAGGCCTTGCTAAACTGCATAGATACCTTTGGGTGGCTGTTTACAAAGTAGCAAGTCTTCATTGGCACAGTACTCATGATGGATTACATATTTAAATGGATGGATTCCATGTTTTAAGCTTTTGACGGGACACATTTTCATTTCCAGAATATTCAGTTATTTTCATTTTGGTAATGAGGAGCTGATGTCTGGTTAGACCTCAGACTGCCTCCCTGAAACCCGTCCTTCTTTTTCCTGATAAACTGTCATTTTTCTGTTGAACTGTGAAATGAGTATGACTCTGGAATTATTATTAAAGGCACTGCTTCACTGTCACCCATCCGTTACCGACAGACGCTTTGCCATATATAACGTGCAGCTATGAGTTTAGACAAAAAGTGAACATTCAGTTTCACTGCAATTCTTCCAAAATCTGCAATGCAAAACCATATGTAATTCCTTAATTTTTTTTACTGTGCAGGAAGCCTGCACAGATCTGTGTAAGATGGCCATTATAGTATGAATATGCAGAAGCGGGTAGGAATGCACAGATATAAAAAGCATTTGCGCCTCCATATTGCAAACCATGTACGTCCCACTGACTGACAATTAACAGAAGCTCTTTCTCCTGTTATGTTTAACATAAGGTTACGATTACTTCAATATTTCAAAGAATGAGCACATGGATGATTATTATAACAATACAATGGTTATTATTATTATTGTTATTATTCGTCCATGTATAGTCCTTTACATTTCTGACAATTGAATACTGTTTAGAGATATCTCCATCGCCATCAATTCCATGTTGTCTTACATGATATATTTGGCAGATTTTGAATCGGCTCAGAAAAGGTACATTCTGGCACCATGAGCTTTTAGACTGTACTGTGTAAGGTGCTTGCTGGGATTTGTACCACAGAAATGTACATGCTGACTTATGCTTCCGCTCAGGCAGAATGGTCACGCCGCTCTGAGGACTAGATGGCAGCGGTCAGGGCCACGCTTCATCTCTACATTTCTGAGGCTTGCGGGAGAACGGATGTTTTCATTCCCTGGGTTTCCCCAGGAAGTTTGGACAGGCTCCTCTGATTGCCAGTGTGAAGCGGAGCCGGGCAGCATGGCAGATGAGCAGGTCTCCACCCTCTGCTGAGATCTGACAAGAATGCAATGCTGCCGCTAAAGGCTGCTATGGGCAGGGCGACAAAAACGGTCATGTGATCCCAGAATGGGAGGAAGAAATGAGGACTTTGAGTATAAGATTTGAGCTGGGTCGGATGGAAATGGTGGGATGGAGCTGTTTTTGCTTCGGCTGTCAGATTTTCGGAAGGTCTACGACGGCATCTGAGCATCAGGGCAGTTCTGTGGGAGCCCAGACGGAAAAAAAAACAGAATAAAGCCTTATTTTATTGATATCACAACACAGGTGAAGTGAATCGTTGATTTTATTGTTATCACAACACAGGTGAAGTGAATCGTTGATTTTATTGATAACACAACACAGCTGAAGTGAATTGCTTATATTATTGATATCAAAATAAAGCTGAAGTAAAATGCTGACCACCTGACATCCCGCCACGCTCAGTTGTCTCTATCCCCCATATTGCAGCATTACATCTTTGTTTTTGCAACAGCATTCCATTGTGCCTAGTGTATCAAGCTATTGGTTTTCCCCACTGAGTTATGCAGCTATCCCTGAGTTAAGCAGCTACCCCTAAGCAGCTACCAGTTAAGGCTGTGAGAAGATGCGGACAGAATATTCTCTCTATCACATTCCTGCTTCGTCGAGCTCACCGGAACAGAGGAGTGGAGTATTTTCAGACAGTATCGAAAACCCCCGAAACCCCTATAAGTGCCTCTGTGTCTGCGTCTGTGTTATGCTCTGGTCTTTGATAGCACTCGTGGTGTAATACTCCAGAAAAGTGCCTCAAACATATAAAAGCTCCTTCACATCTGTTTCTAAGAACTGCAGTAATTTGAAGGATAAAAAAAATTAAATAAACTATCAGCAAGTTATGCTGGGCTCTAGCCAAAAGCGTCATTGATTATATGCTGATATTGCCTCAGAGACCCATTTACCAAAGCTAGACTGGCCAGGCATGGAGTGTCACGCGACACTGGATATGTTTGTAAAAACAAACACGGGATCACATTCGTATAGCCTTGGGAATATTGTCACCTTGGCTCACAGAGGGGGAGGGATTGCGTAACTGTGTAGAATACATCTGGCTGAGCAATAAAGGGTGGATGAATTGTCTGTCTATGTATGTGCCGTTTACATGATGTTTAATACAACGGCTGTGGAGTATTGTGAATGTAGCCAGAGCTGAAGCAGATATAACTACAGGTGAATGGCGATCCATGGTTTCATTTAGTACTCTGTAGAGTCTGCCGTTCAGTAGGCCTGATATCACAAGGTCAATTGTTTGGTTGAATGATATTCTGTTGAAGTTCAAATTTAACATTAACTGAATGGAGACAGATTTGAAACTGCATTACATTAGACCTTTAAAATTATCATTGTTTAACCCATCAGTTAAGCATTTCTCTTAAGACAAATCATTTATTCTTGGCGTATAAGAATGAGGAAAGCATGCTCTCCGTCTTATATGAAAAGGGGGCACTATGTGTGGGAGTGTTTGTGGCAGTGTAATCGTTATAACACGCGCCATGTGATTAAATCACAGCCATTGGGACCAGTCTACTCAAATGAATAAGACTTTTTGCTTGTTTTTTTACTCTCTGAGGACAGCCTTGAAGGCATTTTTTTTCTTTTGCATTTTTGTTGCGACCCCAGTGTATTGGAGGAAAAGCGACACCAGCTCCTGAGTGGTGTAGTCACCTGGGAACAGTGGGAGGCTCACAGGCCTGGACGCTACCTCACAGGCCTGGACAGGTGGGAGGCTAACTCACAGGCCCGGACGGGTGGTTTTAGTTCCTGGCTATGTATCTCTCCACCCTTCACTGTCAGAGCTAAGAGTGCTTCTGTAACATTCATTGCATTCCCCAGATCAGGAACTTAACAAAGAACGTTATATGGATGAAGATCTACACCTGATTTCTTTACAGATGATGATCTGGAGCCTTTTCATTGTCACAAATGGTGGCAAATGGAAGAACAGACAAAGATCAAAGATGGGGTGAGCCTGATTACATTGAGCGTAGTATGTGTGGGGGTAGATATTGTAGAGTTTTGGGGATGTGAGAGGAGTAGGGATTAGATGGGGGAGATGGAACCATCCAGGGAATATTCTGATGCTGTTCTGACCTCATGAGAAGTTCCTCAGTTTAAATTGTTCAACGTTCCTGAATATTTGCAGATATTTTTGGACTATGCACAAAAATTAGTCCTGAAATGACATTTGTGCGACCCCTGACTTTTTGTTTACTGCTGCTTTTTTTGTTGTGTGAGAACCAAGGCGTTAAAGTTGCAAGTCAGATGGTGTGACGACTGCACCGTTTTATACCTGAGAAATGGATACCTATGAATGTGCGTTGCACAGAAGACACAAGGACACTGGCTTTTCATAAAAATGAATTCTTCGTTATTGTTTTAACGTGCATCATTGTTGTACCAGAATACCCACCGAGTGTCATCAGCACCCTCTGTGCGTAAGCAGCTTAGCTGAAGCTTGTACGAAGGGTAGGCAGTGGAATCCAAAGCACTAATTCAATAACCTGTGCGTTAACTACTCTACGTAGGGAGGTGCTTCTATAGAGACATTCAGCAGTGTTGTCAAACGCAGCTCACTTCAAGGTATCTGCATGGCACATAACCTGACAGAAGTCCGTGGGCTTCGCTCGTTTACAGCTTCATATGGAAGGAAGCGGAGCTTGGTAGCTACGTGCTGAAGCCAGGGTTTATCCCACTGCTGAGTCACAGCTTCAAAGGAAGATGAATGTGTTCATTAGTTTCCTGGGAGTTTGTTTTCTGTGATTAGCCCATACATTTTAAAGCTATTCATTAGTTTATGTCTCCGTATTTTCCTTTTTTTTCCTTCCAAGCCGTCACTGAATATTTCCCTTCTAGATTCAGAACATCAGAAATGTTTGGGGGTGTGTGCATGCTTTGTAGATCACATGGTAATCACGCACAGTAAAATGCTTAGGTGTGTGTGCGTGCTTTGTAGATCATGCAGAAATCACGCGCAGTGAAGTGCTTGTGATCACCGCATTCGATGTGGTCGCAACTGAAGCACGAGCTTTTCAGATTCGCCTCTCATTACCAGCGTACAGAAGTATGATCCCATACGCAGGAAAATATGCCTGTATTTGGGAGCTATTTCTGCAGTGCAGACACTGATCAATTTGCTGAACTCTCTAGGCTTTTAATAATTATTATAATTGCTGAGAGCCATAGCTGCAGGCAATTGTTTTAAAATGGACATTTTCGACCGCCCCCATTACTGAAGGATTTGAAGTCAACTGAGATTTTATTATTGTTTAATGGAATTATTCAAGCCTTGAATGCAACTTTAAGTGTAATTAGTTTTTCATGCATTGCTGAATAGCAGAAGTCTGTATTTCTATTTACACGTGTTTTAAAGCAGACAAATGATTTCTAACAGCAATCAAAACAGAAAACCATGCCTAAAAGTATATTTTGCTGACAATAGTTTCTGCACAGAAATGAACAATTAAGGACTCAGAGTTGAGAGAACAAAACACGTATGGCAATATTATCAAAAAACTTGGTGAAATGAACAGTGTTTATCACGCTCAGTCAAAATTATACCGATTCATGGAGAAAACGTGACATGACCAGTAAAAGCACCATCATTCACATTAAGCTGCTTATCTGTTTTGGTTTGTTCTTAAGTATTTGCTCAAGCATTTTAATATTGCAATGCCAGCGTGTGTAAAGTACGTCTAAAGAACCCAGTCAGTGACTTGGGTCAAAACGTGGACAGTTGTTATCCGTTTCGACTCTTGTCCGAGAGGCCAGCCCAGATTTGCACTGCACCTGTGTACCGCATCTCTGCTTTTCCTGCGCCTTTTAACGTGCAGAGAGCTCTTTGGCAGCACTGCCATTCTGCACGGAAGAGCTTATTTATTTCAGTTATAAAGCAAACTGTTTTTACTGTATTTCATTACCCCTACGCCTAATATTGCCATGCTCCTATATATCTGGGAAAACCTCATAAATCACGCTGCACTCTAAATATTCATGCAGTGACTGCTGCAGAAGCCTTTTGTCCTTATTCCATGGGTTTTAAGCAGCTCTTGGTAACGGTGTCCTCCTCGAGTGTGATTAACCCCCATATTGTTTTACATCTGCAAGACCAGCGTGCAGAATTTTAAGCATCAATTGATTTTTAACTAAGCATAAATTTAGCTCTTCGCACTCGAGGTACATATTCCGTTGCGAACAAAGTATTTTAATTGATCTTGCTGATGAACAATGAAGACAGACCTTCATCCAGTTGATTCAAGGTCACTTTTGCCGCCTCCCCGGGCTCACGCTCACAGCCCTTCTGCTATTTAAAGAGCCAATAAAGCATGAAAGCGCATCACAGGGAAAGGCGAGATGCTATCAGCACCGTGTCTAATGTATTTATTTCATTTGGTTCACTGCAGCTCTCAGACCACAGGAGGCATGTTTGCTGACCAAAATAACATCAAGGATTCTATGTGTAAGAAAGTCATATTAACCTCCCCCCCCCCCCCAAATACACACTCACACATACCTGTACTCATAGCTTTGTATGGACCATCCATTTATTTCTATGGGCAAAACCCTAATCCCGACAATGACAACCCAAATCCCTATCCGCCCCTGACCTTAACCATAAGCAGTCTCAGATTTTTATAAAATTGATTTTCCCCTTGTGTGGACCAAAAAATCGTTTTTTACCACACTGTCGGGGCATTTAGGCCCCACAGTGTAATATATGTATAAAACACACACACACACAAGTTGGCCTTCCTATCTAAATGGGGACCGTCCATTCATTTCTATACACACACACCATTTTAAGGCCAAATAAATGACACAGCCTTAACCAGTATAAGTGGATGGATGGATGGATGGATGGATGGATGGATGTTAATGAATGGAATTCCAGCCATCATGGTGGATTTTTCTGCCTGAGATTCCCTGCTGTATAAATTTGTAAAACTAAGTAAATGCGGGGTTGTGCTGAAATTCGGGCTCTTGAGCTTCTTTCTGAGTGGCTTCATACTCGGTGTCATGTGGCGCCCGCCACTCACCGGGCTGGCAATCGGGCAGAAATGAAAGCGGAGTAAATAGTGCCTTTAAAGAGACAGAAGGGACATTTTGCCACATGCCCTTGGATTTTGATTGGAAAGCATGGGCGTCTCCCAGGGGTCCCGCAATCTAAAATATTATGTTTGTTTATTCTGCTGTCCAGACATCTGAGATCCTGGCTGTTTTAAAAAAATTTGGGTGTGTATAATTATCATGTGGTGATGAGCATCGTGTGGAATCTTAGCTGATATTAAACGTACTTCCGACTTGTTTATGTGAGATGTGCATTTACCGCTTTTTTCCACTTGTTCCCATGTCATTAAATGTGAATTTGCCATGGTGTGTTCAATTAACAGACAAAACAAGGGCTTTGAATTTTTGATGCAATCTCTGGAATGTAAATAAGGCATTCCCAGCAGCCTTGGGCTCTGTTGCCATAGCTCCCACCAAAGGCTTTTGTTTTAGATCTATTTTGCAATAAACATATTTTTTTGCAGGACTAAATAAATCTGCCCCGTTACCCCTGGTTAATTTGGGGCTTTAAATGGAACGTGGCATGTTAATCGGGCAACAGCTGAGTTAAGCCACAGGCAAGAATCTAAACGTACTTTAATATTAAAACAATTTTAATTGGCTACCACATTTTATATGCGAGTCATCATTTCCTCCTCACTTTCAATTTCAGTCCTTTTCTTGGTGTGGGATTATGGTGTGACTGTCACCAACAACTTTTATCCCACACAACAAGTACAAAAAGCGCCTGCTTGATGTTTTTATTTCACCTCGCAAACTTTGTTTTCTGACGTCAAGACACTGTAGTGGGAAGCATTATAAATCACTGGAAGCTGCAGAAGAAACAGAGATTACTGCCAAACTAAATAGTACCTGCCAAATTAAAACAGGGAATCTTTATTCACTCAAGGAACACAGAGGAGTAGCTGGTATTTTCAGTGTGATTCTTGGGATTGTCAAAAAGTTCACTGTCACAGTTTTTTTTTATGTATTATAAATTGAAGAGTCTCATGTAACAAGGATGATATAATACAAAAGCACTGGATAATTTTGGAATAACAGTGACAGGGGAAGCGGCAAATATTTTTTTTATTGAATGGAATGTGTATGTGTTTATGTGAATCAATCCTATTGTGTATTTTTAGATCCATAGGTGATATACGTGCTATCCCATCCAGGTTGTATTTAAAAATCGTATTTAACAACCCGGAGTAGACATACAAAGAGAAGGAAGAGAGACAGGATTAAAGGTCGCATTTCTGAGATGCGGGATCGAAATCTCACTAAAGCCCCTCCATAGCTACTATAAAGCCAGTAGCATTTGTCTAAAAATATTCCAGCAATTAAGAAAATCTTTCCTCCACACTCAAATTCGGGTAAACCCAATTAAACTGAGTGAAAACCTAGTCCGGCATCATATCCTCAATGGAATCAGCACATCTTAACAAAATAAGTGCAGTGCATAAGATGGTCATTAAGGATGCAGGCTTTTTAGCTAGCAGTGCCAGTCAACATTGATACGATAGCTGCTTTTTCCTATTATACCGTATTACACTGCATATTCGGCCTAAGAGGAGCCTTCTCTGAAACGGCAGCAATCAGGAACCTTTAGGGGGGGAAAAACGCTGCTGTGCTGCTGTCGACACGTTCCAGTGAACTAGGGATAGTGCTGGTATCTCAGTGACCCTCCACTGCAACTTAACCAAATTAGTCTTTTGTTTATTTCAGGCATCTGGTCAATGGTTTCCTTTCATACTTTATGGCTTAATTTTATGTATCAGGTTATTTTAGGGGATGGTGGTGTGTGAGTCTGTGTGCTAACACTCTGTACCTATTATCAGAAGGTTACCAGGTCAAATCCCATGGCTGGCGCAGTGACGATATGGCGTTAAGCTCTTCACCCCAATTACTCCAGGAATGCTGACTTGTGTGTTGCTTTGGGCAAAACCAGTGATTGCAACACCTTGTTTTAAAGCTGAGCGTCAAAATAAGGATCATCGTATCTAAATTAGTGCATTTGTGACTGAGAAAATCCTGTTGTAATAATGATCACTGTAATGCTACACTTATGTCAGCAAATGCAGCTGATGTGCATTTATACTGGGAAATGCAGAAAGTAATGCATTTATACTGGGCAATGTAGAAAAGTAATGCACAAATGCTATCCACTCATTACAACTTTAACCTTTCCGGTATTAAAATACGTGTCAATTCCAGTTAATCCCACATGGTGGCTCCAGTAGTCCCCATAACAGCTATGACCTCATATCTTAATGTTTCCATAATCTGAGGAGAAGTTTATAAATTGACTGTCAAAGATGGGTAATATTGATTAGGTGTGATGGGATGGCTGTTGGCTTCACCTCACCACAGCTGAGTAGAGCTACTCGTCGTAGATAAATGCCAGTGATGTAAATGTATCTTCCTGTCTTTATGGCTTGCTCCGCTAGCTTGCTGTGAAACTGGGCTCATTGGATTTCATCATCTTTATACTGGCCAGAATTTTTTGATTTAGTGTCTTGTGTCAAATTGAAGTCTCCAGTCTACTTTCTCTCTAATGATTAGCCGCAGATATTCAATATATATGTGCACGTATACTGCAGCACTTTTGAGTGATCTGGCAAAGTGTTTCTTTCATTTCAATGAGGGAAAATGCCACAATATCCTAAACAGGTGTTGCCTGTCTAATTAAAATTGCCTCCAATTAAACACACTGTACCTTGTTGGGCATCTGTCTCCATTACGACCAGAAAATTAAACAAATCTTATACTCTTAATTTTACATTGTTTGTTAAAATAATTAAGCAATTTTATTACATCAAATCTATTAAGATGTAGATGCTAAAAAAAAATTATATACATTTTATGCCATTCAGGTACCAAATAGGTTACCCCATTTTGTCGATTTACAATTTGGTGGATCCACATTTTTCATATTCTTCTTCACATGAGTGATAAAAGGATAGAATCAGTATGTGGCAGCCTTAAATACATTTTATTAATCAATGTCTTGGAGCTCTTAAATCACTAACAGAGACAAAAAAAATCAACCCCAAAAACCAAAAATAACTTTTCTGCAGTTGATGTACAACAGAGGCATATTGGCTAAGCAAGTATGTAACTGTGAAAAATAAAGGCTGTTATGAAAATGATCCAGGTTCTGTGTTTGAAAACTGCAGGTAGATGGCTAACATTTATGCTAACATTTCTAAATACAGCTCTCCCTGTACAAGCCTATTTTATCTGTAATGCCGCTAGAGAACTTTCATCCCCGGCCAAAGCACCCCTGGTCATCATTGTGATCTCTTGACATCGCCAGTGGCTCCAAAACTTTTAAAGGCACTGAGGGTGAGAAATAGAGGCTGGTATAAGCAATAACTTCAGTTATGGATGAACTGCAAAAAACACTCCCATAACTGGATCACAAAGGCAGTTCCTGTCCTCCCACGTCACGGAGAGTACGGGAGCTTCACTGGTTTGTAGCAGGCGATTCCCGAAATTGTCCCGAATTTTTTGCAGACTCGCCAAATTGTCCCCCCACTCCCCCCGCGGTGTCCCTTCTTTAACGGCAACACTCAGATAGACAGACTGACAGGCCATGCTAACACACATTCAATTTCACCAAATACTTCATACAGTATTAGCACAACAGACATGCATAGAGGGGAAATGCCAGCCTATACTGGCCATTACAGAAACAGCTGTACATTTACTGCGTCAGTAGGAGTCGCACTCTGTACAAACTCATATGGAAGACTGTGAATGAAAGACGCCAAACCACAGAAGAGTTAAAAAGAATCTCTCCAGGAATCTCTTTCTCTCCCTGGCTGCCAAAAAGTGCTATTATAAAGCTATGATGCATGTCATGGGTGAAACTCTGAGAGGCAATCAGCGCCACAGCCAGGGTTACCTAGGCAACAGACTGCAAACAGGAAGAAAAAAAAAAAAAGGACAAACCACACCCACATACAAAGAGGTAGTAGCGGACATGGACAAGTGTGGTAGTGTTTGATCCCTAAGCAAAAAACAGTACAGTAAGTATTCAGATGCTCAATATCAGTACTAAAGAGGATACATTTGGACAATTTTTTTCAATTCGGCTTGGCTCAGTACCATTTTTCCCCAAATCCTAAATTACGAGCATCTTTAAATATCGGGATGACTTAAAGACAACTGCATTTCCACTCAGTATGAGTCTTCTGGCCTGGCCCACTCTAGTGCATGTACTTACCCTAAGTGACTAATGCAAGGGGCGACAAGCCTGGGGTCACTGCATTGCTCCGTCCATTTAAGCACCTGATTTTATCGTACGAAACAGACGCTGCCTAGATAAGCCTGCCGCTTCGAAAGAAAGGGAAAACAAAAATAAATAAATAAATAAATAAACAGCCTTGCTCCCAAATGTCATTATTGTTAAAATATGCCTCCATCTTGCTAGGCTTCTGAATATTTATGCAGTCGACTCATGATAAATTCATGGAGATCATTGCTATAGCATATATGTTTTTTTTCCCCTAGACAGAACAAGACGTCTTACTCAGCTTTGGCTATTGCTTCATGCCTTGTTTAATCAATGACAGCCGATCACATGAGCGATTTGTTCAGATTTGTTCAAGCTGCAGTTCTGCAGTATTATAAATAATTGAGTAAATCTTAAGGATATTAAAGAAAACAGTCAGATACGCAGGTGATGTTTTGAAGTTACGACTTATCTTGAGATGAAAGGCTTTATGCCGCCGCAGAGAGGAGCAGAGACGGACACTGCAATGCTAACCCCCTTCTCTCCTCTCCACGCTGTTTATTCTCCATTAAACTCCCACTTCATCCTTTGCATCGCATTCCATAAACGGCTTAAAATACTTCAGGCCACTATCGTACAACAATGTGCGCTGTTTTCACAATGGAGATGGGCTGCATAACGTAGGTTAGCTGGGCTTAGTTTCAACATGCTTCGGTGGGGAGTTGTATCATCAACAACAAATAACAACAACAACAACAAAATATCTTCTGTTAATTATGGGGGTGAGCAGGACGATGACTGTTGCTTTTTTCCCCTAAACGTTAAACGTATAGTACCATTCAGGCGACAAGTGATCCTTGTAAAGAAGAAATATATCAGTTCAGTTATTCCTGAAATGAAAAATAAAGAGAGAATATGAATTAATTATGTGGATGAAAAAACAGCTCCTAATAACGAACCATATCAAAGCTAGCAGAATACTCAAATGGGATCTGCAGAAAATAAGTGATGTTTTTCTGTGAGATTAGGGGGTGAATTATGAATTACGTCAGAGTCATGAGCATGACTGCGGCTCTCCATTCTCTCCTCTCTCCATTAAAAATTAATCTCTCAAGTACAACTGCAAGTCACCAGAAGGGACGTGATTGGCCGTAATTTGCAGAGGCCGGTGAACTGGCTGTGTTACAGTCAGAGGATTGTGTTAAGATGCAGGACGTGTGAATTATGCAGGAATCAGCTGTTTTAATAGTATCATCGCTAAGTGTGAATTCTTTCCAAATATAACATGACACGTCGGGCTAAACTTGACCTATTAACTGCAAAAATATATATATATGTATGTATGAAAAATGATAAAACTAGTATTCTATATTCTTTTTTCAGCTTTTGCATTATTCGCTTTTTTCGTCATTGTTCATATACACCTTGCTATTTGTAGATAATTTACATGACCTCTGACCATTTTCCTGTCCTACCAGTTGCCTTCCATTGGAGTGAATGTTAATGGAAAACCTGTTTTGTATTCAGTTCCAGTGAAGCTCCAGTGTCAAACAAACGAATGACCCAGGATTACAGACAGCAATAGTTAAAGGACAGAAGCCTCAATGTCCCATTTTCTTAGCATGGAACTGGAATGTATCCGTTTGTGAAAGACAGATCAGAATGGTTTTTACTGGGCTTCTCTTTGGACTGAATAGCAAAACTTCATACAGTGGAGTATATTTTACAGCTTCTTTAAGAATGTCCAAATGAAATGCGATACAGTAGGTGGGTGCTGGCCAGCCAGCCTTGAATCTGAGATACCCTTTCAGATCAGGATGTCCAGGATTAAATGAGAGACTGGGCCACAGGCAGGCTGTTGCCAGGACACCATCTTCCACCTTCTTCATAATCGTTATTCATGACCGCTTAGCGATGGAAAAGCTAAATTGGCAGAAAAATCGGCAACAATGCTGAGACATACCTCATGTAATTTGTTAACGTCTTTTTATGATGTATTTGCCCAGGTTTTCAGTTCGATGGCCAATCTCTAGGCATGTTCTACATCTGATGAATACTAATTGGGTGAATGGTTTTCTCCCTAATGCATGAAGGAAATGCACCAATACACTTCCACTGCGACTCACAATTTTTGATGGCTACAATTAACAAGTGAGAAAATGAGGAAAAAGACACTTGAATTTACCTCCCCCTAAAACAACGGTCCCCATGTTGTACTTGAACTGATTGCGAATGAATAGTGACAAATTACCAAAAAATGGTTAAGTTTGAAGGTTATGTGGAACAGTGACTTTGTGGTTCAGTGGGGGACCTGGTGCCCTCTTACAGTATCTCCAGGGTTCAGTCTCTGGCCCTGGCTTCACACGTGTAGCGTTTGCAAGGTCTTCCCGTGTCATGCAGGTTTCCTTCAAATGTTTTCCTTTTCTCCCGCGACCCAAAAACATCTGAACAAATGATGTCATGGTGAGACCGTGTGTGCGCCTAGCGATGAACTGGCCTCCCATCCAGGGAGTGCGTCTTCCACATTGCGCGTCCTGGGGTAGGCGTGGGGCTTCCTGGATAAGCGCTTATGGAAAGCAGAGGGGTGTGAGAATGGTTATACGGTAGCCCCTAGTCATATCTGTACTTTGAGGGCTAGACTGATTCATTTCAGAAGATCGTGTCCCAAATGGTCTTCATTTGCATGTTCGCCGGGTTACATTTTTACAGCTTATGTGAGTTACAGATAAGTGCCTGTTTGGATACAAAGCCGGATGTTGGAATGCTGTTGTTTTTGCCACAGCTAATGGTTTGGCAGCTCACAGCTGGAGCCCAGCCTGGTGCCCTGCGCTGCCTGGGATGGACTCCAGGGCCCCTGTGCCCTGACCAAGACAGGCAGCTAGAACACAGATCTATGCATGGATGGATCAAAATAATGATGTTCTATCTGTGCATCAGTCAAAACCAAATAGATAGTTCATTACATGGTTTATTCTTTCGAACCAGGACCGCTTGGACAATTGAAATGACATTTTTAAAAACACTCGACCGAAGATTTTAAAACTTTAATGATCTTTTTTCGACGACGGGGGTCACAGGATCGACCCAGTGGGATTTGGAAGTTTATTAAAAAGGTCCCGAGTTTGGTGCATAAGCAGAGTTACAATGAGTGTCACTAACGATAATTTAAGGGATTAAGCCAGGTCAGGTGCCCAGTAAAAATGATCCACAAGACAGAGTGAAACCAGAGAACGAATCAATAGTCAGAAACCAAATGAGGGAACTGCAAGAGTAGGAACATCAAGAAGAAACCAAAAAAAAAAATCACCAGACCATGAGAACTGATTGCTTAGGAAGATCCAACCATCAAGCCTGAGCAAGGAGACATGAATCAGGCTGAGTGCAGATATGGGTGATCACACATCGGATCATCTGCAAGTGGGCGTGGCCATGGAGAATGACTACCCATTAGAAAGTAACTGGTGAGCTGAATTCTGGACTTGATTTAACAGTCTCCGATCTGCACCCTGCCATATGCTCTCTGCTATCCAGAACAACCTACATGCCATAAGGATACAGAGTAGAATTTGTGGTCTGATGTACATGAGAATTCAATTTTAAAATGTCTGGAAAACAAAATTTTCCCATTTAGGATAATGAAGTGGAGCAGTGCTGTATACTATGTTCAGCCATATGCACACGATGTTCAGCAACATGTATGCTGTGTCAGTATCAGTGGCAGAAGGCTTTTGGAAAGACTCCTGCAATTCCAAATGATCCTGAAAACACAATGCAGTTAGCTTCTATGTGGATGAACTCATTTGTCTTTGCATAAGGCTTTACTGACAGAAAATTTGAACAAAACCAGTGTCATAACTATCGAAAAAAGGAAAGAAAAAAAGAGGAATGAGGACAATACTAAATGCACCCACATGTTTTTTGCTAATTAGTGCTTCAGGGTACTTAAATATGCATAAAATAATCAACAAACCACAAAGAACACAAAAAAATAGATTACTTCACTGAAAACCCAACTATATCATTTTGGAGGCAACTAAACGACAATAAGCAGACATCATACCCAAAATGACAGTGGGATAATCTCTGCAGTGAAGTGAGTGAGAATCTCACTGGCACAGAATCTCAGTTTAAAAGATTTACGTTTAAGAGTGTTAATCCTTGAAGAGAAGGGGAAAAAAAAATGGAAGATATTTCCTGCTGATGGTTGTGAGATACTCAGCTGATGAAAGGTCCATGCACTACAAGCATATTTAGGCTGTAAGCACTCTGCTCTCATATTCATGTTCTCCTTCAGGAAGGTGGTTCCATGCACTACATGTATAT
>JAODKF010000050.1:9237778-9264238 GCA_026779585.1 Mormyrus proboscirostris | reverse complement strand
CCCCCCCCCCCCCACACACACACACACACAACAAATCTTCTCACACAGCTTCATACACAACCAGAGTGCCAAACTCCGTTTGATATTTAAAACATTTCTCAGTCAAAAGCAGCCACATCATGGGACAGCGGCTGCAGTGAGCTGTGGATACAAATGGTCGTGATAGGGGCCAGCATGGGGAGAGCCGCTGAGCCGATCCAGGGGCAGCTTCCCGACCGTCACGCAGGGGCAGGGCGCTCAGAGCCAGAAGCAGCCATGCCGATGAAGGAGGGGGCATGACATCGGGGTCACGCGCAGTCACTTGGACAGCGAGGACACCGGCACCAACATAAAATTCAGGGATATGGGGTTTAGCCAAGCAGCAAGCGGGATGCAGCATGCAGCGGGTAGCCAGGCGGTGAGCGGGATGCAGTATGTAGTGCGGAGCCAGGCAGAGAGGGGGATGCGGCATGCCGCACATAGGCAGGCAGCAAACAGGATGCAGGATGCATCATGCGGCCGGTAGCCAAGCAGCGAGAGGGATGCAGGATGCAGCATTCGGCGCGTAACCAGGCAGCGAGGGGGGGTGCAGCATGCAGTGCATAGCCAAGCAGCACAAGGGATGGAGCATGCGGCACGTAGCCAAGCAGCGCGAGGGATGCAGGATGCAGCGTGCGGCGCATAGCCAGGCAGTGTGAGGGATGCACCATGCTGCGCATAGCCAGGCAGCAAAGGGGATGCAGGATTCGTCATGCAGCCTGTAGCCAGGAAGTGAGAGGGAACAGGACGCAGCATTTGGCGCTTAATCAGGCAGCGCAAAGGATGCAGCATGAAGGATGCAGCATGCGGTGCGTAGCCAGGCAGCATGAGGGAAGCAGGATGCAGCATGCGGCACATAGCAAACCAGTGAGAGAAAGGCAGCATTTTCATGTTTCAGCATGTGACAGATCGGACTGGGCCTCACTTGGGCTTCACCACGCGCCCCTGCGAGCAACTTTGCTTCACGTTAGCGGTACCTTTTAATATTAGCCCCTAGCCTTTATATTTAGCATTTTCCCCCTGTCTGCTTGGGATTTTGGGGAGGGTCGCTTGTTGAGTGTTTTGCTTCCTACGCTGTGTGGCTGCCAGGCTATCTGGGCCCGACTCCAGACACGGGACTGCGGGAGGCAGGCAGGAAGGGCCGCGTTTGCAAAGCTAGCAGGCCCACGCCGTGTTCTTCCAGCAGGGGTCACCAGCAGGCTGGCAGGGTGGGGTGTGTATGAGGGGGGGCAAGGTGCAGCAGCTGGCTGGGGTGACCTCTGTCACGAGGCGCGGTTACACCCCCCTTACGGCTGACTCTCTCACCTGCAGATGGGGGACTATGGAAATCAGGCATCCAGAAAGTGGCCTGCGAGCTGGTAGGTGAGATGCCATCGTGCTCTGCTTATACTCATGTTAAACGATCTGGTTCCTATGATGATGACAACCGTTAGGAAAAGCAGTCGTGGTCCGCGACGGGCAAGCTGATCAAAAAGCATCCCACGGCCGAGCTATTTTCCGCGTTCGCCGGGAATGTGAGAAAGGGCATAAAACGCAGAGAGCGTACGGAGTAAAAACGCTTAACGTGGCCACCCGCCGCCGCGAGCCGTGATGCGAAGAGCAGGTGCAGCAATTAGCGTCGAGGGATATTAAGGAGCCTGTTATTAGTGTGTGTAAACAGTGCTAACAGAGACGCCGGGGGCCGCGGCGCATGTCAGAATCAACCATCCGACAGTTTATTTTGCTTAGCAAATCATACACACATATGTATATTATATATACACATACCCCCACATACACACACATTTTATTTATTTTCCTTAACTCAAGAAAGCGAAAGGTTTTTCCCCACAAGATATTACTGAGAAAGGTAAATATTTGTGCAAGGTCACTATTCTTTTTTCTTTCAAATATCTTGACTAAATCTCAAAACAGTAAAGTATGATAAGACCAGTAAATAAAATTCTCAAATTAAATTTTATCGCTGTCCAATGACAAACATCTCGGAAAATCCATTATTTCAGGAGCTTGAAAAAAAAATGCATTTTCTGAGAATTCTTGAGCTTCACAAAATAAACCTAAAATGACATAATGACACATCCTTTGCACCACAGACAGAAACCCTTCTTTATACAGTGCGGCTGTCAATTTATGGTTTAATGCTTAAGGGACTTGTGTGGATTGTCAGCAAGGCAAATGTGCTAGATAATATCCAAGATACAAACTAATGTCCCTTTATATTCACATTTAAAAATGAAGCTAGTTAGCTAGCTAACAAGTTAAAAACAGCAATATAAAGCTATCCATACGAACACCATCATGAACACAAATGTTAACTAGATGAAACATAAATACTAGTTAAATAACATAGATGACTTCATAAAACATCTTTTCATTGGCCAACTAAATGTAAAATGATATCAGTAGGCAGATGAGAATGGGGTTATTACAGCTCGAGTTAAAAAGTCACAATCATTGAAAAGTGGCCATACGTTATTTTCCTTAGACGACTGCGATGCAAGACTGACACAGGTCATCACAATCCACATAATCTGATAAATATATGGCAATGCTTCACAATAACTGCATCATCATACATGCATTCATTGAACATTCTGCGCACCCCCATAATGCATTTAATGCATTGATAGAACATTAATCAGCAGCATGTAATTATACCGTAAGACGTGTTAAAGCATTGCATTGATAATTTCAATGAATAAAACTGTAATAACTGTATATCAATCAATATTATAACCATACAATGTTTGCTGTTAATGAACATTAAAAGTTTTGTTAGGACGATAAGGTATACTTATGGATGTTCCATAAATGTGTCATGAATGCATATATGAATGTACTAAGAATTCACTATAAAGGCATTACTAAATATTCATTTTTAAAAAGTCTATTTTTACTGAATGTAATAGCGGTCCATGTTAACCATCAATGAACCAGCTCACTCAGTATCTCAGGCAAGCAGACATGACAAGACAAACGGGACCTGGCAAATGGCAAATCCAGAGTGAGCGAAACGTAAGAGAAGTGCCGGTTTCTCAGGTTCTGTGTGATATGGCCCAGTGGGTTACCATTCCTGATAAGTGCCAAAGGATCAATACGCAATTGGCACCAGTGACTGATATAAAATCAGCCAAAAGTCTTATTGGAGTGTAATGAACATTTAGGCCACACTTGATTTTTTCATTTAAAGAAATAACAACAATAAAGTAACAATTAAAAAGTGAAGCGAAATATTCTTGATTATTGGCTAAACTGGGACATTGCAGTTTCTGGACCTAAAGGTAGCAACCATTATAAGAACAGCAGAATGTGAGGCATTTTTATATTGTATTTAAATCGGAGTCAAAAGTACTGGATATTCACACTAGTCCTACCAACTGTATTGACATAAATCAGAGTTGATATTAGGGGCAATATTGTGCAAAATCAAAGTGTCTTTGCATCTTTGCTGGCATTGATAACAGGGCAGGGCATATATGGTTACAACTATCCTTAGTTTAGATTATAGTGAGAATTGCTTTACCGTGACAGTTTGATCTTACGTGAGATTGCTTTTTGAGAACATGGAAATTTAAATGTACCCAGACGGCTGGGTTTTCTCCTTTCATGTTAGCATTAAAAACTGCACTGTCTAATTCGCACTCTTGTAGGCCGTATTCTCACTGGCTCTGCATTTGACATTCCATGCCCTCTTTCCAGAATTTTCTGAATGTATGAAACGTGTCAGCAGTCTTCAGAAGACAACGCTTGAGCCTGATCCAGGTCACACTCGTGTCTTTATCTCTCTTCTTCCCATTCATTCATATTAAACTCATCCAATAAAGGAGATCCTGTATAATCCTGCAACTTTTCCAATACTAATTACACGCTATTCCTCCTGCTTTGTGTCCCATGCCATCCTTAGAACAATCGATAATTACACACAATGCAAGGGGGGAGAATGAAATCACCCAGTGGCCATTAAAATGAAATTGGATCAAGTTCATTGCAGATTCCTGAAGCGTATATTGTAATATTTAATACTGGAGACATCCAAGCTCCTTGTCCCTTTATCTTTCATTTTTGGCCTGTGGACAGCTGATAAAGTTAGAGGTCTGAGGCAATTAATTAAGTCTCAGCGATAGGTAATCTCATATATGCTCCACGTTATTTTACAAAGATTAGCAGCCATTGCATCTCAATGTTTTATTTCCCATTGTAATTCTTCGTCTTTGAAGGTATCTCCTGGCATGGCGGCACTGATCCCATATTCCCCACTCCTCTACAGAGAGTTTTTGAAGCAATTTATAACATTCTCAGCCTTGCCAATTGCTTACACCACATTTTAAATCTTTGGCTTACAGAGGAACCACTTTCCATTTACATGGTGGTTTGTACCAGAGTATGTTTGAAAAGCACAGTGTTTGTCCAAGATCAAGCTCTGCCTCCTATTATTAAATTTCAAATTGCATTGAATAATTGGCTCAGTGCATGGGTAATTTGTGTCTGGTATTTGCAGAAGACAGTAATGCCCCTATTTTTCCCCCAAAAATCAATTGGGGATTATAAGAGATACCATGTGGATCAAAACATAAGAGATGCCATCTGGATTCAAACAGAAAACAAAATGCTGATTTTGGCTTTTTAGTTTCTCACACCAAAGGAAAGAAAAGGAGAAACTTAACGCTTTGTTAGTCAGGATTGCCCAAATTGCCTTGGAATTCTGGACCATTACAGAATATGAGTTGGTGCCAGACTCTGGGGTTGTGTGGCAATTCTCTGAAAGTCTTCCAAACTTCATTCAGTACATTGTGTAGTTAATGGTGAACTTTTTTCTCCCTAAATGAAAGATGATTATTTAAGAGATACACAACAATTAATTGCATTTTTTTGTCTACTGTTTGCCAATAAAATGAGATCAGGCTGCCGCATTTCTAACCATTACTCCTTACATCTGAACGGAATCACAAGACGACTTATTTAACCCACAACCTCTTCTCAGATGAGAAATTAAAAGCTAATCCTGTTATACTTTTAATTCAATTCTGAAAATGATCCTCGTTCCTTCGGTTCCATTTCCACTATCTCTTCCTGACCTGCCAACCTGTCCAGATAAATTACTTTTTGCACCTGCAACAAATCCTAAGAAGAAAGCTGAATACATCTTCAGCAGCAGCGTATAAAGAGTAAGACAGACCACAGGCGGCCCTGCTTTCTGTTGTCTCTACTGCTTCAGGTAGAAGTTCAATGCATGCAAGTCTCTCATTCAAAGTTTGCACAGAGGCACCGTAAACAAGCCCGGATTTTTACACGGATTAAAGGTGCTCCAGCAAGAGCAGAGACGACCAGGGGCCTTTGTATTTACTTCACCGCAGTCGAGACGCTTGAAATATTCAACAGTGTCCTGGGGCCATCCAGAGTGCAGCCAATAAGAGTGAATCCCTTGTCAGTATTCACTGATTCATCCTCCCAATTTTGCTAGAATAAAATTAAATAAATCAAACAAAAGCAAGCTGCGCATGTACATAGCAGTCTGGAAAGGGCACGACATGCTTGCTGCCTGGGCATGGCGTGTATAGAAACATGCGGCATTTGGACTGGGGGAACCTAAAGGAGGAAGTCCTCAGATTCGGCAAAGCCTCGGATTTATGACACGTCTAAGAGTAGAACACAGCCATAAAGTGACAGGAATGGACCAGGAAAGGCACTGCATTCCCCATGTTGAGAAATCCACAGTTAGAGTGGAATGGATCTGACATCAGCCAAAGTGAGACACAGCATGGTTTTCCTGTCTAATGAATTGCACATTATTATTTCCTGTCTGAGAGACCAGTGGCAGACACCCTTCAGGTCTTTGATAGAGATGTTATGAGGGAATATCATGATAGCTAGTCTGTCTGTCTGGGAATGTATGCTTTTACAAAGTCGCCAAAAGAAAACAAATAACTACTGCATCTGGTAAGATTCCCTTTTGCCAGTCCGTTCATCCAAAGCATCTCCATATCTGCTGACAGGTGTGTCGATTATATGATGGGGTGATGCAACGGTTTGCCACTCAAATTGTCCAGTCACCAAATAAAGGTAGTTTATAAAGGTTCTGTCACCAAATGGGTAATCACCATAAAGCAAAGGGGGCTCTGCACGTAGATGATCTGGGTTTGTCAATTGCGCTTTTCCTATGATGTTCTCCTGATTGTTTGAGGGGCAGTGAAGATACAAACCATTTAGATGGACATAAATGTTTCAAGCCTGTATGACACCTTTCATCACTGCAACCAGCATCTTTACCAACATCACCAGCATCACCGCGAGCACCACCATCATCACCACCATCATTACATTGTCGTTACTATTGAAACAAAGAATGGAGGTTTGGTGGGCCATTTAGTCTTTCACCAGCAAATAAGACGTTTTTGTGCAGCAATGCAAATATTCAAAGAAGGAGCACTGTATTTTTTGGTAGTTTTTTTGACTTGATGGGGCACTTAAGAATCAAAGGGAGAGTGCAGTGAGTGATTTTCAAGGAGAAGATGATGTCCTGCTGTCTGCTGTCCTCGTTACCATGGTCATGCTAACTAGCAATGTACTGGTGCATCATGGGAGGCCAGGAAGAGGTGAAGCCAGGCTCGGGGTGGGGGCTGAGGCCAGCCAGCATGCTAACCGACAATGCACTGGTGCATCATGGGAGGCTAGGCAGAGCCTCCCATTTAATTACTTTCAAATATAGACATATTGTCATACCTTGCTCGTCTGATCGTCCTGTGTGCCACGCCCCCTCGTTAACCTCATGTGGATTCCCTGTTTACCAGCTGTTTCAAGTTGTTTTCATTAGTTCGATGTATTTAAGTCCACGTCTTTTCCCTAGTCCTGTCATTGTATTGTTGTAATAGTCTTCGCCTCTTCATGTGCCTGTTAAAACCCTTATTCTCCGATCCTTCGTCTCCCTCTCCTGCTTCCCTGTTCTGTGCTCCCCAACTTATGACACATATTTTGAGCAAAAAACCATGCAAGATATCGTGAAAAAAATTTACACAATATATTTGCATTGCAGATGATCCCACCAATTCAGAAAACGCAACATAAAACCGATGGTCAAATGAATGAATGAATGAATGAATGAATGAATGAATAAACAAACATTATAGTGTGACCAGAAAATCCAGGTCTAGGAGGGAGACTTTAAAATTGAAAAGCACCTGTGCTTGGCTAAATAGTTCGGTTATTCTTGTTCTATAACTGATTTGTTTCCTTGATTGCAAGACTCATATTACATTAGTGACATATGTGTCAGTAGAGAACACTGACCAATCAGCACACAGCAAGAACTCAGTGCTTAAGTGAAATCCAGGTCCTTGTAAATGAAATGGTAGTTTGCAAACCCTGTCCTACCTCATAGTGTCCCCCCTGACATGGAATATCTGGTCACCCTATGAACAGTAGGTTACTTTACTCCACTTTGAAGGGTAGAACAGCAGTCACCCCCTACTGGATGTAAACTTTAGTTATGCTTTCCAGTTCTTTTGAGCAATGCTTTCAGTTCGGTGGCTTGATTACAGCACTCCTTGCTGCCATCGGAACGAGCCAAGTCAGGCCGAAAGTGGCAGGTTGCGGGAGATCAAATAAGCCAGGCCAGATGGGGAGCGAAGCCTCAGCCTAGACTGCGGGGCATGATGGGTGCCGGGAGGGGAGGTGGAGCTGCTCTGAGACATACCTAAAGCCCAGCTTTCACTTGTTTGTGCAGAATGCATCACTGTTTACTCTGGAGTCCCAGTCCTCTTCTTTTGAAATTACAAGCAAAATCCATTTGTCGTGGATCAGTTTGAAGAGGTTTTAAAGGCACATTCTCCCTAACACAACAACTGCTCTTTGAAAATCATGGGGGTAGCAGGATTGCAGGAGGATCACAGATAATTCACCACTCACATCATCCATCCATCCATCATGTAGCATGTTTGCTAGTTTTTTAGTGTGATCATTTATTTCTCATTCATATATTAAAGGATTCATCCATCCAACCATTATTTCCATATCCATCTAGATATTTTTGTCCGTTCATCCATCCATCCTGCCCACGTTGCTGCTCTGTGATTTTTACCAACTGACTTAGCCCCTGCAAGGTCGTCAGCAGCAGCAGCAGCAGCACGGTGGGAGCGGCTGCCAAAGCAGCTCGCCACAGGACTTGTTTCTCATTTGCAGCACAGCGATGGCTCACAGGATGCAGCACAAGGGAACAGGGAGTGAATTAACCTGACTGGTGTATGAATACAAACAGCCTCAGAACTGGCACCTGGATGGCAGAGATACGTTTGGGAGGAGTCTGCTTTGTGGCAGAATTGCAGCAGTTCTGCTCCCGTTTTACTTGGCCGACTGTTGCAGTCTGAAGGTTAGATTCCACTGCCGGTAACGAGGCAAGTACCACGAGATGTTTTCTCCTCCAGACTTGATAAATGAACCTGCTGGCCACTCCCCTACCCTCAGGCGGCTGCCTGCAGTCCATAGAACATGGGTCTCATTGGGCTATATGCTAGGCAAGGAGTAATCCAACTGTGGCTACACTTAACGCATCCTGAAACGTGTCACATCATCACGCAGTTTGCCTAAAATGTAAAATGACGCCTTCCAACTTTCTCCAGTCTCTGCAGACAGCGGGGGCACTT
The DNA here is from genome assembly GCA_026779585.1 of Mormyrus proboscirostris. NCBI lineage: Eukaryota > Metazoa > Chordata > Actinopteri > Osteoglossiformes > Mormyridae > Mormyrus > Mormyrus proboscirostris. The sequence continues at coordinate 9,255,584 of JAODKF010000050.1, read as the reverse complement.
GGGTGAGAATGCCAGTTATGTTGTGTATGTTGCTTGTGCCATGAATCGGCACTGCGGTCACACAACCTTTTAAGATGTGCAGCCACTAATGAGGTGCTAACGAGGACCCTAGCAGCTAAACCGTGGTCAAAGGCTATGGCTGAAATGGGTTTTAATGTCACCCCGGATGATTTGGCTTCCAAGTCTCTAACAAAATCCTGTAAGAGCAGATCCCAGCACATTTAGTGTAGTTTTATGTTCATGTTACAGTTAAAGTCACAATTAAAGTGGAGAGCAATGGGCTGAGTAGGGTGACCAGATAATCCAAGTCAGAAAGGACACTTTGAGCCAGGACAGGATTTGCAAACTGGTGTTTCAATTAAAAGGACCTGGATTTCATGTAAGCACCGATTTCTTGCCGTGTGCTGATTGGTCAGTCTCATCTATTCAAAGCACTAGAACAACTGAAATATTTAGACCACCAAAGGGGATTTTCAAGTTTAAAGTAGTTTACAAAACCCGAAAAAGCTCAAAGTGTCCTCCCTGACAGGGATAATCTGGTTACCCCATCTGGTAAACAGTGATGTTACTTCATATTTGTTCTGCAGCCACTGCCACACACATTATACCTGCATATTGATTTGTTAGAGATGTATTTAAGTGATATACTTGAGATAAACCTAAAAACTAGACAGGCACAGGCCCACAGTGTCTGAAAACCTCCATACTGAGGTAACACAAACTATTTCTCTGCAAATTAGCTGTATTGAACTGGAAGTATAAATTGTGAATTTTCAGATGCTTGAAGAGTAAAATCATTCCACAAACCAAAAAAGACCCAAAAGCACATTTGTTTTCAGACCTCTCCTCTCGTACAGCTGCAGGGCAGAGAGCGGGTACACTATGCAACGATACGGGGCTCCATAAGGTGATACTGAGACTGACCCGAACACTAAAATACAAATCTCAGAACTTGTTTAACTTTTAGATGGTTTTAAGTACCTTTCAGACAAATGACCCATAAACCTTAAGAACTGAAAATTACACACTTTGTAATTTTTTATAATAATGGTTGCTTGGAACTAGGTACAAATCATATTTCACAAACTTCAATGCATATTTGTAAATACAAGTAAGATGTGTAGGTAAAGCTAATTACACATTATATATATATATATATATATATATGTGCGGAATGAATGTCGATATACATACACACAACGAAACCCCAAATATATGGAACGAAAACAGAGTTTATACAAATCCCTCCAGACATCATGTGAAACGTTAGAAACCGTACTTGCTTATGTTTCTAAACTATAGTTGGGCATTTGGCTTGTCAGAGCCCAGCACACAGTGACAGCCTTATCCAGCATTGTGGCTTATAATCCATGCACGCGAATATACACATACATGCACTGATAAACGTGTCATTACAGCTTTGCTGTTTACTTTTGTCTTTAAAAAGCATTCACTTTGTAACGCTAGTTTAATACGAACAGATAAACCCATTTCTGCTATACCCTCTGTAGTGAGGCTAGCTTGCTAGCGTAGGTGAACCAATGTGAAAACATCAACTTTAGAAGACAAAAAAAATGCATATTCAGTTATATTAATTAAAAAACATCTTACTTGCCTTTATGAAAATGCCGAGAGCAAACACGCATTAAGGGAGATATCGTGTTTAACGTGATCTCCTTCCATGTCATTGCTGCGATCCAGGCCACCCGACGCCTCTTCGTTACCTCCTCTACTTGCTGTCCATATCCTCTTTTCCAAGTGGGAAACCGAAAAAAAAACTCATGTTGTGGTCCACCTTTCTGCCATTTCTACCATGTGATTTAGTATGACAGCCTTTCACACAGCACGAGTGTCCCATCTTACCAAAGACAACGCCTCACGCAAATGCTGGCACAAGAGTTGTAAATACCCAAAATGGCGATTTGACCCACAATGCACTGCGGCTATAGCGAGTGTGACGTCAGCTGACAAAGACCGCAACAGATCGAATGAACGCTTTAAAACTGCCTAAAAAGTATGTATATATATATATATACAATAAATATATATATATATATTTAGTTTTCCTTGGCCGGAGCCGAGTGTATTTTTAAGAAATGGTACAGCCTCAGATAATCTGGTCCTCTTGTTTGCACACCTCTTTTGAAAATTGAGCGTACTTCATCATGTACTCTGTCAAATGATGATTGTGCATTAGGGCCTGCAGCAGTGCTGTTGCTGTATGCATTTGCAACAGTTTCTATAAAAACCTTCATTGCTTAAAGGACAGTCCACTGGAGCTCTCACTTTTTCTGTCATATTTAGAGTTCTGACATCCCAGTGACACGCCCCCGCATCGCGCGCCTTGCAGTAGAAGACCTTACGACGTTGACCAAAGCAGTGCCTATCTGTAATTTCACATTCGTTGTATATATCATACTTTTCATTCAATATCATCTTAGCTTTTAGCGTACGAACAGCAGTTCTTCAAAATATAAATTATACAGACATTCTATGTAAGGATAGAAATTGTCTATCATATAAAACCAAGGATAATTTAAAAAAAAGGAAAACTTTTTAGGCAGTTTTCAGCCTTCACTCGATCTGTTCACCAACGGCGATTCTATTAGCTTTAATTCCATTTATGTCAGCTTTGATTCCATATATATCAAATATGAATTAAATGTTTCCTGTTTGGCATGACATTATATATACAGTATATGTGTGTGTGTGTGTGTGTGTGTGTGTGTGTCAGAGAGAGAGAGAGAGTATGTATGGGAGGGTGACTTTTCCTGTGTGCTCTTGGGGAATACTCTGGCTTACTGCTAAAACTGGTACAGAAAATGAATGGAAGATGGAGGGATGGAGGCGTTTTTCTTGCGTTCCCAGAAGCTGCTCACGATTCTCTTTCACCCACAAGATGTTTTAGTGCTGGTTTAAACACCCGTCTGAGCTTCGCTCATATCTGTCATATTTAGTCAGTGTAAAGCTTGTACCTACATTATATGCACACCAGCCTGTCCCACATCTCATTCCAAAATCATGGGTATTAATATAAACCTGGTTGCACGTTGTTACTGTAGTAGCCTCCACCCTTCTGGGGAGGTCTCCTATTGGCCAGTGAAATGTTGCTGGTGGGATCTGCTGCCATTCAGGTTGGGGATTGTTGTCGGTTGATCAGGTTCCTTTCTCTCACCTTACAAGGCCTGCAACATTGAAACTGAACTTGCAACAATTTCTTGGTGTTGACCAGGTCTGCACTAGTAGGGTGGCTTGTCTTTGTGTACTCTAATGACACAAACCTCTTTTGTATGACCAACCATTCTACGCCAATGGGTGTTGCTGGAGTTTGCATGCTTGTGTGCTTAATAATATACATCAGCAGTAGGTGTGGCTTAATTAACCAATATCTGTAATTACTGGGATGTCCACATCTGTTGTACCAAATCTGGGGTGTGTATGAGGGAGATTTTGGTTCGCTAAATAACTTGCCAAAATTAAGGTACCCCAGTTTAAATGGACTTTATGTTCATTCACTTATATTTAGCCCAGACCAAAATCCAACTTTAGGAAATAGGCCTGTGAGTGTGGTAAGTGGAGTGATTTCTTTATTTTTGACAAGTTTTTAATGGGATTCACAAAACACATTTTTTCCCCGCCGGGCCTCTATCTCCGGCCATTAAGGCTGAGAGGAGAGTGCGGCTGCTGTACCTTTCACTCTAATCACTGGCCTCTGTAATGGGACAGCAACAGTATTACCACTTTTTTCAGTATCTGGACCTCATTGTAATCCCTGGTTCAACTAAACGATGAACAATGAAATCTTTTATCAAATTAAATCAAGTCAAAACTTACTTGTATAGCCCATTTAAAACAGGCACACTACATTATATATATATATATATATATATATATATATAGACAGACAGACAGACAGACAGATAGATAGACAGATAGATAGATAGATAGATAGATAATTTAGTACAGTACCAAGAATAAAGAAATAAGCAAGTGTCTCCCGAAATTAATCACTGAATATTAAATAGTTAACTTGCATGTGCTTTTATGTTATTCATTGCTAAACAACAGAATGACACTTCATGGGGTACTTCACTGAATTAAAAGGACTGTTCTTTAATCATGCCCTAGTCTGAATTTTACCTCATGTTTACATTTCACAGGCTGTTAACAAAGCGATCTGTATCAGAACTGGCTGCATTAATGAGGCTGCCGCGCTAGGCGGAGGGGTTGCCTTTGTGGTACGGTACATACTGTAGCGATGGCACTTTCATACACCTGTCTGTCTCAGAGCTCCGCAGGTCAGCTCCCCGTCACTGGGGAGCACAATGTTCCTGGGGGGTGATAAGCTGGACACATGGGGGACTATGCCTGTGTGGTACATAGCGATGGCACTATCATACGCCTGTCTGTCTCAGAGCTCCGCAGGTCAGCTCCCAGTCACTGGGGAGCACAATGTCCCTGGGGGGTGATAAGCTGGACACATGGGGGACTATGCCTGTGTGGTACATAGCGATGGCACTATCATACGCCTGTCTGTCTCAGAGCTCCGCAGGTCAGCTCCCAGTCACTGGGGAGCACAATGTCCCTGGGGGTGATAAGCTGGACACATGGGGGACTAAACTGCCTTTAGACTCTGCAGACCAATCGGTTCACAGTTTTATTCTGGTCAGTTTTACATCATTTGCATGTTCAAAGAAACTCGATAATTATAGCTCCACATACTGACAGCTTTTGCAGATCTTGTATATATTTCCAGCTGGGTCAGAGTCCTCCTATCACACATAATGATGTTTCTGTAGTCACTTTTTGCCTTTGCATTTTTTTTTTTGTTTTTACTAAAGATGGGTTACATTTTTTATCATATCAAGGGTTATCATGGGTTACATTTTTTATGCCTGCCTTTCAGGGTGCAGGTCTCCCTTTACGGAACGTTACCCAATGTCTAAAATTAGCAGGCAATACTTGATACCTTGTGTTGACTGAACTGTAAGTATATGTAGATGGAATGTCTGGACTGGACTCCAGTGCTGAGCGGAATGGGAATAACCAAGGACCAGATCATTGATCAAAGCGGGTTTGAGCAAGACGCAAAATGAATATGCTAAGCTAAATCAGAACAGACAAATACAACCAGCAGTCTGCTTAAAACCTAGCTGAGACAGAACCTAAAATTGAACGTAGTAAAATTGAGCACAGAGACCTCAAATAGACCTGTACTTAGTCTAGCAATCTAAGTGATTATTGAGGGGAAAGTACCCGGAGGTGTGAATGTCTGTGAAGGGCGACTATGTCTGGGTTAGGTAAACTTTGAACTCAGTTTCACACCAATTGTGACACTATCCATATTTTTTTATTTATTTTTAGCTACATAGCACCTTCAGCATTGTGCCACTCCAGTCCTTCAAGATGATTTCAGCCTTTATTTTAAGGAGGACTGAATATTTCACTAAGAACGATCCTTAAATGAATCATTTTGAGTTTAAATTCCTCTCCATAAAAGTCACAAGGGCTTTGCAGCTGCCTCTGTTGAGGGACATTTATTAATTGTGTAGTTGCATTTTACATTTGTAGGCTACTTTGCATGTTTGCATTTCGTCACATAATCAAATAAAACAATGTGATGAAATAGCCCATTGTTTACGATCACTTTTCTCAAAGACATTACACGTTTATGTTGTTTACTATGCCAAATAAACAATTATTGCTTCTCAAAATTAAGCACTACCAGAAACTTTTTTATTAAAGTGGACACCATTCACATTTGCAGTAATAAACAGCTTCATATGTCATGTTAACAATATTAATGAATACCAAAAAAATACAGGACCTCATTTTGTTCAGAGCTCTCCAGGATATGTTCTCATGTTAAATAACCTCACCATCAGAGCTCGATGGTCGTTGACCAGCGGCGTTTGAATTACAGAGTGGCTTTCACGAGAGCCCTATTTTCAGGTGGCACTACGAAATCTCAAATCACATGCGCGCGCATACATACAAGTGCACAGCACTGCAACTACATTAACTGCAGACAGTTAATGCCATCAGTAACATTTCATAACAGCACAATAACGACGTAAGTATCACACAAGAAGTGAAATAGCCTAATCAGGGCAAACAAAAAAACAAAATCACAAAGAGGGGCATAGGTGACATATTTGTGCTTGTCATACACACCCTTTTAACAAGATATCACTTGGAGAAAAAAGCTGAGCGTTATTTAGGTAACTTGTTTTTAACCACAGCGAAATAAAACAGCCGTCTGCGGCTCGCAGCTCATATTTATACTATAATTTTTTTACTTCTGGAACCTTAAAGTACGCAAAATGAAATATAACCAATAACGTAAAAGTGGACTTTTTACAGCTCCCCCTAAAGGTCTCGGGGGGCTATTCCCATTGGAGCTCATGCCCCCCCCACCACGGGAGCCAAGCCCCCCTAACTCCCCCGTAATTCAAACATGTTCTCCAGCAAGCCGCACCATTTTAGCGATGCTACTTTCTTAGCCAAGGTGGTGTTTTGAAATTGATCAATATCTATAGTCCCATATTGAAACATGCCCAACCCAAAGACTCGAAGGAGCCCGACTGGTGAAACTTTAAATTTAATCAAAATTAATAGTCAATGAATGAAAGACGCCTTGAATGAAAGACCTACCTACACCATTTTCTTAAAGCAAATGATAAATGTATGCATCAAAAATATGTGTCAAAATCATGGTGTTTGTGATTATATTTGTATTGCTTTGTCTTGAGTTTCATTAATACCATATTTGCAGTATAACATTCATGCTATGCAGATTGCCCTCTTGTACAGAGCCAATACAGGTATGCAAACTGTATGCAAAGTAAGCAATTCTGTGTGTGTATGAAGTGGAGTACTAAAAAATAAATACATTGATTAATCAAAATGTATAAAAGCAAGAGGGATTCCTTTGTATCGACTTTGAGTAGAAGTTCATTCCGCCCCTGAGGGCCATATTTAGCATCCGGCACAAAGTAGCATCAGGCGTGATGCGAGTGTCTCTGCTAGCCTGTGCCCACCGCTGTCGTCATGTTCCCGTCCAGTGCCCACGTTGTTTAAATAGCAAGCGTACTAGTGCCCATCTGAGAGCTTGTGAGTGTGTCAGTTTTAAAAGGTAGAGTCGGGTACAGTGTTGGCACACTGCTATTTCGAGGCGGCAGAAAGCGATTGTGCTATTCACCAACAAAATCCTGGTCTAACGTTAGTGGCGCAGTATTTCACGGTTATTTTAAGGGTGTCTTATCAAGATAGCAACATCCGCCTACACAGGCGCGTGCACTGCACAAGTACACTGCTTGCTACACACACAGGGATGCGCAGCAGTGCACAAATGTGCAAAAGATTTTAAAAATAAAAAAGATCATGTGAAAGACCAGTAATGTATACATCAAAATATTTTAAGATATTTGTCCAAATGGTTTGTCGCAGGATCTTCAGCCAGCTGAGCTGCATGATGGTTCATGGTTCATTTACTGTATGGCTCTTGCAGGTGCTTAATGTAAACTAATCAAATATTTTGCTAAATATTTCATCCTGTTCCCACCTGCTTATAAATCTCGCCCTGCTCCCACCCACAAAGGAAAAAATTGCTTATGCTAATTTTCAGGTAAGGAATAAAAACAGACCTGTAACCTCAACAAATACGCCAAGTTCAACCATTGACAGTTAAAACAGCCTGTTTTACACACACAATAGTAGGTTGGTCATATATCATCAATAGGCATATATCACCTTAAAACAGCATTTGCTATAACAGGTTGTGGATCTGCACAGACAAAATCCACACATTTGTGTGTTGTTTCAGTCTTTAGTGCAGCCCCCACTTTTGACTTGCAGTGAATGTCAGTGCTGTCTGGCCCTTCGGAACTGAGCACACGTGGCCCTGAACTGCCAGCCCTGAGCCCAGTGTCTGATAGCACTTTGTTGTATTTGTCATCATGGGCAGAAAGCAAGTGCTTCCCATTGTGCTCGCTTACAATGACCAAGATGGCCAAATATCTGATTTCCCTTCCTTAGTTTTACATTAAGTAGTTATAATTTTACATTCGCCTTTTCTTAAGCAGGCATTTACACCCGCTGGCATTAAAGATTTCCATTCGTGTGTGTGACAAGGGACATTCAAAATGCTGACATCCTTCTCAAAGTTCCAGGATGAGCTGACTGCGTAAAAACAAAATTAGGCATAGTAGTGTAGTATCCTTACATTCTGTGACTTTTTATTCACTCATGAGCATAAATAATAATTTGATAAAATAACAAAAAGCATATTTGATGCTTATTTGCTTTAATTATTTTTCCTGACCCTGCAAACATATCAGTCACTTTAAAATTAAATATTTGATTTAATTCCATAAAGAATATTGTTCCCGTATCGCACTCTATTGCTACCAGAACACAGACCTCTGCAGAAACCCCGACCTCTGCAGAAACACAGACCTCTCATTTTGTGGGATCCTGCTGCTGTCCTTGGTGGTTTGCTCTCTCTTGCACGTGAGCAGATCAGTTTCCTCTGCAGAGAAGCGTTCTACCTGGCAAATCTGCTGCTATAATGGCAATCTGCTGGGTGAATGCGCACTTGGCTCTTGAAGGGAATGGGAGATGGCACCGATTAGTACACCCATGACTAATTACGATACGAAGTACAACCATTTTGGTCCAGCAATAATATCTGTGCCATTAAACTAACAAAAGCGGGGCTGTTTCTCAATATGCGTACTTGTGTTCTTGTGTTCTTGTGTTCTCATGTACCCGTTTTACATCATCTCCCAAAGCCAATGATCAGTTCAAATGCGAAGAACAGAAGTACAGAGGATGGTAAAAATCCCCGGATGTTGTTCTTGCTCCGCCCCAAACATCAAGGATACATTGGCTGCATCCTCAACAAATGAGACAATCCCATGATTCATTGCTCCCCAAGTTTGTTTTTGGGAGGCAAGTTATAAAGCAGGGGAGTAGCTATACATTCCGTCCCCCCCGACAAAATGTCGCCTTGGAGCTCCATGCCCCTCTTACTTCATATGCTTTTACGTATTCAAGGGCCCCTGTAAAGTGTTGGGCCCCCCAAATCCATGCCCCCCACCTGATACCCCTGTTAGCAAGACCCCCTTTGCCAAGACCACACGTGCAATCTTTGTTTTTTTTTTTTGTCATTGAGAAACACCCTGGGTTGGCCACACCCTAAAAGATTTCACTCCCTGCACTACGCACCTCGTGCTTTAATTCATAAAAACTGGGCCCTCAGAGTTCCAAGGTGGAAATCAGATTTGGTCTGAAGCAGGGTTTGATTTATAATTGTTCAGACAGGGAACAGTAAAGGTTTCTGATGTTAAGGACAGACGTGACCTTGCTGGGTTTTAGTGTCCTCGAGGTGCAACACTGCGTTTCTTCCATTTTCTGTGCCAGACCAAAGGTCCTGGGTTTTCTGTGGAGTCAGGGAATGTCGTGTACGAGGAGAGGAGGAACTGATCCAGAACCTACCTACCCCTGCTGAGCTCCAATAAACAAGCCCTGAACACAATTTGCCAGATGTACTTTCTGGGAGATTTTGCAAAATAACTTTTTTAAAAGATACTAATTAAGATTACATGGCTATTATTGAATACAGACCAATTAGTATTCCTAAAGTACGGCATCATAAGGACTGCATTATTTTTTCATTGTTTTATAATATATTGTGTTTCAGGGCCGCATGATGAGTAACAAGAAAACAGAAAATGCCTGTGCCGCTTGGCATGGTTTCATTCTTTACTCTTTTCAATTTGGAAATATCACCTTTGCGATTGTTTTGAGGTTATATTCCGGGTCTCTTTATCGAGTTAATGCAATATCCTGGCTGCGTCTCTCCTCACATTGTAATACTGAGGATGTTCTGATAGCGGCCTTTCTCAAGGTTACCTTGGTTACCACTCAGCGCTCATGAAAGTTTTCAACAGACACCTCTGCAGTTTCACTTTGTCGTAGCCAACAGGATCAATGCTTGGGCAAGTCAACATTAACAATATTTATATGACAATATTATAACAATATTTAAGTTTACAGGAGAACTGTGTTCCTACGTCTTCCATCATGGCTGCTGCTTGTTTCATTCTTTCTTCAGTGGTTTTATGTTTGGTTTAAATATAAAAATATTGTAATACGTAATTGTATCCTTCTGTTTGTTTTCCATCTGGGATGTAGATGATACTGCAGCACAAATTAAAAATGAGAATGCAAGTAAAGAGAGGTTAAACACTTGCTATTTTCCATCAAAATGTAAACTTAAAAAAATCAGCGACTGATTAATCCTACCTTGATGCTTATGAATCTTGCTGAATACACTAATTAAATCCATTTCGTGATGCAGAGTTCCCTTCCCACAGCCCCAGGGGCACAACAAACCCTGGCTTGTTATGGAATTATCCGAAGCTGAATTATCAAGCGCATAAGTATGCTTACAAGAGTAGCAAAATCCTGCATCTCATTCAAGTTCTGCCCATACTTTTCTCATTGTTTCACCGTTTAATTATCAAAACGCAAGGCGGTCGTCTTTCATGTACAGGAGAATTGAAGCCTTTGTGTCAATCCAAGAAGAGCAGCATCAAGTGGAATCAGAGCTATGAGCTCTGATTGGGCTGGATGTCTCGGCTCTTCAGTTTTGTTTCAGTGGCCCAGCATGCTTTGGGGTAACAGCTGACTATTTGTACACACATCTATGATTACCCGTGACTATAAATTCCCATCCATTACTATATACAAGTATAAGTAATATGTTCACTTCTGATGGTTTCATTTCTTTGATTGTTTGTATTATTTTATGGATAATTGTTTTTCTAACTGGTTTTTAGTTGTTGGCTTTTGTTTCTGCATTTGTCCGTTCTGTTAAACTAGATGTAATTTGTGCGGTCAAGTTTATCTGTATAGAGAAAATATCAAATGGAATAATCTTTTAATTTTTTTCTATTATTTAAACCTATTTTTGTTCACCCTTTTGTATATGTGTGTAAAATTCATTTTTGATTGGGCATTGCCCTGCGCAGCACCTGCTAAAAGCTCTTTCCGTGTCACCAAAACTGAAGCACAGCTCTTATTGACAGACTGAAAATGAAGCAATTGAGCTGGTGTTTGTTAGGCTTTGAAGTCTGGATCCCATATAAGCAGAAGCAGCGGTGAAGGTACGCTGTGTCTTTGGTTTGATGTTGATGAAAGCAAAAAGGTGTCTGAAGGTTAATCGTCGTGCAAACACTTTTACAGTATGTCCAGCTAATTTCAACACTGTAGGTATGTATAGTTATACAATGGAACTGTTTGAGAGTGACATTCCTTTACAGCATTTTACTTGTTACCCAATATTCCTATCAGAGCTATTACAATGCATAGTGACTTTTCTGCTATGAAAAAGCGTCTATAATTCATATTTTTATTCATTCATTCATCTCATTCATCTCCTAATGGTTTATCCTGGATCAGGAGGCAGTACAGGGCACCCCAGTCCATCGCAGGGCACATGCATACACGTGATATAAACTATAGGCAATTTAAAGACTGCATGTGTGGGCTTCTGCCCACATGACATGGATGGACATATAACTCCACAGACACAGAACAAGGTGCAATTCAAGGCTGCAATGCTAACCAATAGCCCTCACTATTTAGACACAAGAGCAGACTGGAAGTGGTGCGCAAGGGTTAGGGCTCCTTCAAGCTGAGCATCAGCGCCCCAGCTGGGACAGGCGTTCTGCTCTTTGCAACGGAAAGTGACAGGCCTGAGGAGCGCAGTCTGCGTTCTCGCTCACTCGGAGCCCCGCAATGGGATCCAGGCCTTCGGTTACGTGCCGTTTCACAAACCGAGTAATTGTGAAGCCCGGGTGTCTCTGCAGATTGCAGGACAGGGAGTCCCGGATCAGCCCCGTCATGCCCGAAAGTGCATGGAGCTAAAATCGACTTTATAGGGTCTTCAAGGTTCCCGGAACGTCGCTCATCATCGGTGGCTCTTGCCGACAGAGAGGCTGCAATATGACACGCGGAGAAACTCCCTCTCCTTGTGTGCTCCTGAAGCGCTGTGTTCATTAACGTGTATCGCTGAACTCTCTGATGTACTGTAGACTATTCAGTAAATAACATGTTTTTACACAGGGAGCCCATCCCATGAATCACAGGCCACATGTAGAAACCTATTCTGACCCTATTATTATTATTATTATTAATCTGCCTTCCAACAGGGATTTTTTAAAGCTTTTTCTTTAAATGGGTGTTGTTGCTATAATGTTACGCTCACGGTACGCGTCACCCCATCACAGTCGTTTTCAATCAGATGTTCCATATCCAGGGCCTTCTGCCTATGAGGCTGCCTCAAGGGCAAAACAGTTTCTTTTGTGATACGTACATAACCTTGGGGTGGTCACATGACACAGACGGCGAGCGGCGGGGAGGCGGCACAGGGTCTCGGCAGCATCTCAGTCCGACATCTGGCACGTAGGGAAGGGGAGCCTCCCGGCACAGACGGTCCAGAGAGACGCTGACGGCTGGGGGTGATGCGTTTCGGCCCACCCCCATCCGCAGGAACTCTCCAGAAACCCAAACAAAATGAAATAACCTCCTTCTGTATTTGACTGTGGCAGATTTAAACGGCCAAGGCAAGACTTTCAATTCGCATACAGCGATGAATATCATTTAAATTCTCCTGGGCTTCTACATGCAGTGTTGCATCGTTTGCATTGTCTCCACATGGGACACGCATGAAATACTGGCTGAATACAAAGATAGGATAAAAAAACATCTATATGTTATTATTTTGTTTGGCCCTTTTATTCTATCCAGACTGCTAATTTCTGATCTCGCCTGGAATGCGCATCATTTTTAAGTCCGCAAATTTTGCATTGGGTAATCTGTCTACATTTTCCACCTGAATAAACTCCTACTCTGCTGTCACTATCTGTTTAGCTGGGTCAGCTTTCAAAAAGCTCAATATATGTGGACGGGTGCGAGATCATTAAAAAAGACCTGTTTGCGTGCTAAGGTGGAAAAAACCTCCGCGTCGGCAGCTCAATTGAGGTGACGGGAGAGGGCTTGCAAAAGGTCATCGGTGGTACGTCTTTAATTTAAAAGGTTATGGAAGACATGATTGCATAGCATTGCGGGGTAGTGGGCAGGAGAAATGCTAGCACTTTTATACCTGGACAAAGCAACATGAATTAGTCAAGGTGAAAGTCGAATGAGTAGGATGTCATTTTGAGCGTGTATCTGACATGTCACATCATGTGCGGAATTTCTCAGCTGCTAAAGTGTCTCCCTGTAATTAGTATTACGGTTATACAAAAGCAGGACCTCATGACCGGAAATGCCGTATCTATTACTGGCCAGCTAGACTTCACTCTGGACGGGATTCGTCTCAGATCCATTTCTCTTCATCTGCCTCGGGGAACATTTTATTTAAATGTTGATCAAAATATGACTCTCACATGACTCAAAATGTCTTGCAAACATTTTCACCCCTGGGGTTAGCAGTTTAATTCTGTATGCACTTTCTCGGTATTTCTGTTTTTAAATAAGCTGCAGTCATTTGCCACAGAACTCAGTCACGGAAAAAAAAAGTGTAGCATCAAGGCTATGATGATAAAAGCTATTTAATGAGCTTTGCCTGAGAGGAAAGAACCAATTGCAGTGAGTGTGAAGTAGTAATGCATGGGAGCTTCTCACAGAATGCCTCAGTTGTCTTTGAGCACAGAGATGCAGGCTAGAAGACGTGCCTCTTTTCATTTGAGCGATATTGAAGGTATCCCTCCCTGAAAAGCATTTTTTACGTGTTTTACCATGTACCCTTTGTACTGCAAAGCAAGACTTTAAATTAGAGTGAGAATCAGTCTTCACCCAGGAGGCCTGTTTCAATTTGAAGTTATTAATTGTGGTGACAATGGGTATAAGATTGATAATAAATTAGCCAAACGATGTGATTGGAATTCAAGGTTAGGCAGGACTAATGTATTAAACTGATTTAATCAGAACATAAATTTAAAGAGAAAAAATTTAATGATAAGCTAATAAAACAGCAAAGGAGGCTAAAGCACAGGAAAGAACAACGATCCTCTGTGTGTTCATTGCTGTTTGCCCGAAGACGACAGGGGGTACAGCTTGTTATGACAGGAAGTGATGTAAGCTCATTGCTGGTGCTGCTGTTATTCTGTCAGGCAGGCTGTATGGCCAGGAAGCTGAGGAAACATGGATTCTTACTTATCCAGCAGGAGGTGAAGGTCAACCTGCATCCTTGGGAGAGCTGGTGTGAAGGGTCATGCTTAGGGCCCAGTGGTCATTCTGTCTGCCATGCGAGTCAAACCTAAAAACTCCCAGTCATGGACCCATGGCCCAAACCCGTAGAGCTGCACATCCCTGGCCCAAACCCATCAAGCTGCACATCCCTGGCCCAAACTCATAGAGCTGCACATCACTGGCCCGAACCCGTAGAGCTGCACATCCCTGGCCCAAACCCATCAGGCTGCATATCCCTGGCCCAAACCCATAGAGCTGCACATCCCTAGCCCAAACCCATAGAGCTGCACATCACTGGCCCAAACCCATAGAGCTGCACATCACTGGCCCGAACCCATAGACCTGCACATCCCTGGCCCAAACACATAGGCCTGCACATCACTGGCCCTGACCCATTGAGCTGCACATCACTGCCAGGTAACGAATGCTTTGCCAATGGACAGCTTTTGCTTGTGTCTTAAACAGTGTCATGCATTTTTTTTAAGTATGAGTGACTTATCAGCTGTTCACACCCACATGGAAGACACGGATTAATATGCTTGTACGGTGACATTAGACAGGCCCTGCATCTGCTGCTATTGTTTCATCATGTCTCAAAGTATTGTATAGTCCTGTTTAAATCTGACATTGATTGTATGGTGAAAGCAAAATAATTAGAATGTGGAGTAAGACAACTGAATATTATCAAATATATGCTATTACCCTGGTTTTGTAATGTAAATAATTAAATTGAAGGGGATTTAAACACTGCACGGAAATAAGCCACTGCTTTCTGTCCAAGCAGCTAAAATGACACCAAAATATTAAAAAAAAACTTTATGTTTAATATATTGAATTGATTTTTTTTTTTAAATCACCAGTTAGAAGTGTTAAAATGTTGAGCAGCTTTTAGTAGAACAATTCATTTCCGTTACGCTTAAATCAGATATGCTGTTGAGGTACGTATATTTGGGTCACGGTGTGATTTTGCAAGCAGAGTTTCGGAGAGATGTCTTTAGCGGAAACAACAATCGGAGAGATCCAGGTAAAGCTAGAACATACATATCATCATCAGTACAGCAATAACTCACATTATCCCTGTAATGAATACTAATAATGATCCATCCATGTTCCGTAACTGTCTATTCCATAAAGCACAGGGCACACAGGGTGCACATGAACAGGTCGCACCACAGACAGGACGCACACGCCTTACATCAGCAAAGTATAGTCGACGTACAGTTCAGACACATGGTGAGTTTTTCCCTGGAGGAAAGCCATGCAGATTCAGCAAGAAAATGTAACCTAATTAAAGCCATAAGCCTGGAGGTGAGCAACCATAGCGCTACCCACTGCGGCCCGTCCACCCTCCCCAAATATATCAGAAAAAATGGAAATACATGCTAACGTGTAATAATAACAACAGCAGCTCTATTACAATAATATTACAGGCAGCACTCACAACAGTAACATTAATAGCTGTAGAATGCAGCAAAACACAAACAAATAAAATGTTTGTAGAACATAAAACACAAGCTGAATGTAAAATTTTCCATCCCCAATCCCACATACACAAGCAGCTCCCATGACTAAATATTCATTGACTTTCCCAGAGAAACAAGTCACTAAAACTCATCATTATACGGATGTTGCCCACATTCTGTCATCTTGATGAAATATGCAATTTCAGACTGAAATTGAGCTAATTCGCGTGATGAAATGAAAGGAAACGATCTCCCTGTACGTAGGCTTTTCGGACCAGTAGTTAGCGGATAAAACACACAGCAAGATTAATGGGTTTACAAAGCCATCATGACTTAATCAATAGCTTTCAATTTTGCACAGGGTGGTCTTACATCTTACCTAACAAATTCAGCACTATTTTAATACCTGAATTCAATCATACCATTCACAACTAAATATAATACCTGGGTACTTACACTTCTGCTCCTCCTGTATTAATGCATATTATTGTGGCTTAAAGATTGACAGCCTAGTCTAACTTTCTCCATGAGTCGACATGATTTCAAATGCATCTGATTATCTTCCTGCCTCTCCTGCGTGGACTCCACTGTCCTTTAGTGTGTCATTTTCATTATTGACTTGAGGATTTTGTATAATCTGCCGTAGGGCTGATGAACTACATTCCAGGATGGTCGTCTCAAGAAAGTTTCCACCTCTCATTGCACCATTAAGAGCTCCAAAAGAGAGTTAAATGGCTTCAGTCAAGACAGTTTGTTGACCGGGCAGGATCAGTGCCCACATAAATGGAGGCATGCAGATCACGGTTCCCGTGGTCCTTGCTCAAATGGACCCATTTCATGGTGAAACGTGCCCTGTCGTCTCCCTCCTTTGTTCAAACAAGCGTGTGCTGCACGTGCAAAGGAGAAGCAAGCACATGGTTTGCGGTAATTAATAGGAATCTGTTAATTCTGTGATGTGAATTGTCCTAAATGGATGATAAACCCAAAGATTGCAGAAATGCGGGATGATGCCTGCAACTGTTTACGACCACTGCGTGTTTATCGAAAGAATTCCTATCGTTTCGTCCTCTCCCCTGGCGTCAGAAGCAGTCTCTGACTGAGAGTAACTTCATATGTTATGCCACAGCCTTTGACCACAGACAACTCTAACCAGACTTGCTAGCCTTAAAGTAGGTTTCTCAGAGAGATGTGAGCGTATGTGTGTCAAATAACAGCAGGAGTTTTTCTGCCGCTCCTGTTTTTACCTTGTCTGTCCCGCTAAAGCTACAGTCAGAGAATGAGGTTACCATCTTTATGACCATCTCACTGACTTCCACTGCGATTAGCTGAGCTCGGCTGATAATCCCAGGTCAGTGCTCCCCCACTTAGCTCCTGCGAATAATTGGCCCGATTGATGCGTCGGCAGCAATTTCCGCCGTCTGGGCGACTGTGGGTGCACGTACCATGGTGTGAATCGCTACTGAGGGACACTGTTGTCAAACCAGGGATGTCATCACTACGTTAGTAACAAGAGGTGAGCAGTCACACCTCCCATATCCTGCTCCTATGCTTTTCGCACTTTGACTGGGAAGCGAGATACTATCGTTCCTTCAGGTTCCCGGTTGAGTTCGATTAGTGTAATTAAAATTATAGAGACTTTCTGGGTGTGAGAATAGTACATAAATATAAAGTTTAGAATATACTATACTCTACTCCTTCAGATATTAAAAAGGACTATCAGAAGAGGCCAAGGACAATCCATCAGGATGGAATTATCCAGTACTTGATTTGAAATGATATAATGTACTCAAATGATATACAGTACTCAGAAGGAGATTCTCTAACTGTTGTGGTTTTAGTTTATGGAATCCCTCACAGTTAGCGTGCTGTCACCTAGAGCTATAATCTACATTAAGAGCAAACATTTGGACCTACATATTTACTAAAAAATTCAATGATAACATTTAAACATAAACATATTCATTCAAATTCAAATTTCAAATTTCATTCACGACTTAATCCATCCTTTCTATCCACTCTTCTTGGAAAATCAACCATCTCCCATAATTACTAGTATTAGTACTTGTGCAGTACAGGGTCAT
>JAODKF010000050.1:9215872-9235626 GCA_026779585.1 Mormyrus proboscirostris | reverse complement strand
CCCTACAGCAACTTGTAGCCCAGGGGCCCCTGGCTATGTTAATCCGGCCCTGAATATGTCAACAAAATCCTAACGGTCCTATTCAGTCACAACTAAATAACATGCTGTGTGGCTCATAAATGAAAACATCTCGCCGGAATAACCTAATTATAATGATACGTTTATCACGAAAAAAGCACAATGCCAAGACGCAGTTCAAGAAGCGTGAGAAACACCTGAAGACAATAAGTACACATTGCATAAAGATACACTAGACCAGGAACCTTTGGGTCTAGCCGGTTCTGGAAGTGTCAGGTCGGGGATGAGAGGACTCACAAGCAGAAAGAAAGCGTAAAGACGGCTCAGAAGTCAGGAGGAAAGGAGCCGGGCTTGTCGGGAATTACCGGCAAGTTCAAGCCGAGGAGGAGTCCACACTCCGTCGCCAGGCATGGAAATGCACAAAGGTTCCTACACAGAGCTAATGTGTCGCATCATAACGCTGACACATGCTGTGTTCCACTTCCTGATACTCAGGGGGGTGGAAAATGTCGAATGGGCTTATCTTCCGCTTTATTTATTTATTTCCTGCGGGTTCCTGCCCGCGCTCATATCTAAATTCAGTCTTTTTCTTTTCCAATAGTCTTCCCTCGGAAACGGCATCTGTTTAGAAATCAGCATGTGGAGGAAAATCCTGTAGCATGGTGTCAAGATCCTAGAATAATTGAATGCAAATGAAACTTGCCGACGAGAAGAGATCGTCAGTGGACAAAACCCACATCATCACAAGCAATTAAAATGGAGAAGCTCCGTAAATCCTAAATCAATGCACTGTTGTATAGTTCCTCAAACCTATGTCAACACTCCCTGCTGTGCTCGTAAAATGTGGCTGGAGCACTTCTTCAAAGCCTCAGTTAATTGACACAAGGAGGATATTTTGAATTGCTGATTCGCCAATTTGTCGTCCTGAAGCAATTACCTCAGCCATGGCACAGGGTAACATAAACATTATCATGCAAATTGCATCATGGTTACAGTCAGGGGATCATCCAGATTAAAAGTTAAATTTAATCACTGCAAAATTTCTACTAACCAGGTACACAGGATTCAATATACAAGGAGAAAGGCAGCACATACCATCGCAAACATCGAACATTTAACCTTTATTCATGGCTGCATAAATTAAAGAGAATAACTTTTAGCCCATGATACAATCCTCTTTGCAGCAAAAATGTTTATTGTGACTAAAACGGTTTTGCCTTTATTGTTTAATATGTATCTGCCTTTCGGTCTCCAGCATTTTTCATTTTTAATGGTGCATTAATTTCAAAATCACGGTGTGACTTGGAAGAGACAGCAAAGGTCGACCTGGGTTAATTGACTGATTGAGCGTATCTGTGTGTGCTGAGTCATTATGGCAATGGGGAACAGCAACTCTCCTGTACATTGTTGTTAAGCGAACAATAATATGGACATCCACCCATCCAATTACTGTAGAGGCAGACTGCAGCTTAGCCTCTGCCTGCTCATTCAGCCTGGTCTGAGTATTAGCTGATGCCAGGAAGAGGTGGCAGTGTGACTGCTTATAATCACCAAAATAAACATAATGCATATTTGGTTGCCTCAGCGGTTTCAGCAACAGAAGGCATGCATTTCGCACTTCCGTCACTGTATATGTTAATGACATGGGCGTGGCCTCTCTCGTCGTATCATGTGACACAGGGACTTCGCCACAGGGACTTCATGGAAACGTTGTTCCTTTTCGGGTTGGGACAGGTAGAGTGGGGTAGAACCTTTAGTAGCAGCACACAAACCAAAGTACCACAGCAAAAAGTGATCCAGGTTATAGGGTTTGCATTGGAACAGGCCAGGTCATGTCTCTCCTTCCCAAAAAAGTCAGTCACCATACTGACCGCCCCATTAGTTCTCAAATGCCAGACACGCACCGTGGTCAGAGGCACTCACCACCATGCTCCCATCTTCTGAAGGGGCAGGAGCTGAACAGGCCCATCACTGAGAGGATGCTGCCCAGATCTGGCAGGGCTACGGAGTTCTCAGCTAAAGGAAGTGATCTGTTCTACCAACACTTACAGAAGTCTATTTTCCAAAAAAATACTAGTAATACATATTGAAGAACACATTTTATAAAAATGAAAGGATTAATATGTATATTTTCAATGTATGTTGCCGTTTTGAGTTAGCACTTCCACAAACTCTATGTATCTCAGAAGTTGTTTTGCGATCTGATTTAGTTTACATTAGTTGGGAATTTCTGTCTTAAGGCTTTGGTGTTTTTTATCCAGGGGAACTACTGGGGGTTTGATCTGTGGGTGAAGCACCATCCTAGATGGTGAAGCACAATCCCAGAGGGTGAAAGTTGCCCATTTGATGGACACGAACAGCATTTTTATGAGGCTGTACTTATTCTCCCAGGCTAAAAGTTTGGGGAGGGTGTTCTCAGTCCAAAATAGCATCACCCCATAATGTGAGCATGGTAATAAAAAACCTTCTGAAAAACAGCCTATGTTTTAGAGCTTGGGTCACAAATAGGGAGCTATTATGCTCTATCTGGCTTTGAAAGTGTCTCCTACCCTAGAGGAAGCCCAGACAGCGCGCCCCCTCCTTGTACATAGCACAAGGCTAGCAATAAGATCTTCTCAGTAGTATTGTACTTCATTCTTAGAAGGGTTTAAAGACTCCTCCCAGCCAAGCTTAATAAGGTCCACAATGCCCTGTGGCCTTCAGACCTGCAATCTTTCAAATTTATGGATTTATAAATCATTGGCCTCAGTTTTATTAAAGCCATCTATTTGTAGGTGGTGAATGTTAGTTCCTGTTCAATCTGTGTGTGTAACATAAAATATGTGCCTTATATGTGTTGTCTTAACCGAATATATGCTGTATACACAGAATGTTGAAAATTAGGTGGTTGAGGTAGAACAAATCAGTTTGAGCCAGTTCAATCACCCCCAAGCCCTTGTTAAGATAAGCCAGTAAATGCTGCACTGCCACAATCACGTGTTTCTGATCAGCCGTAAATCCACTGTGTCAGTGTGATAGAGGAAGGGAGTCTTTTTTTATGCAGACATACTCATGATTCAGACGCAGACAAACTTATGATCCAGACGCAGAAATACTTATGCTCCAGACGCAGACATAGTTATGCTCCAGACGCAGACATTCTTATGCTCAAGATGCAGGCATGCTTATGCTCCAGACGCAGACATGTTTATGCTCCAGACGCAGACATGTTTACGCTCCAGACACAGACAAACTTATGCTCCAGACGCAGACATAGTTATGCTCCAGATGCAGACATGTTTATGCTCCAGACACAGACATTCTTATGCTCGAGACGCAGACATGTTTATGCTCCAGACGCAGACATGTTTATGCTCCAGACGCAGACATGTTTACGCTCCAGACACAGACAAACTTATGCTCCAGACGCAGACATAGTTATGCTCCAGATGCAGACATGTTTATGCTCCAGACACAGACATTCTTATGCTCCAGACGCAGACATGTTTATGCTCCAGACGCAGACATGTTTATGCTCCAGACGCAGACAAACTTATGCTCCAGACATAGACATACTTATGCTCCAGACGCAGACAAACTTATGCTCCAGAAGCAGACATGCTTATGCTACAAACTTGTGCTTTCACTAAATAAATTACTGCTGGTCTACAAGGTCAGTGTTTTAGGAACAGCTTAATAGTAGAAATGGGACGTGTGAAAGGCTTTGTGTGTTTGGACTCGGGGCCTAAAAGCTGCAGGTTCAAATCCCCTGAATGGGTGAACATCGGGTCCTCAAGGCCAAATTCTCCAGGGGAGCTGGACACTGACAGATCCTGTGCTCCGACACGCACAGATACCTGCTCCTTACCTGCGTATGTGTCTGTGTGCCTCATGTGATGATTTTTGTATTGCTGAAAATGCAAAAAAAGAAAAAAACTGCTTTTATTTAAAGCAAAAAGGCAATCAGGTACACATAAACATCTCAATACTCAGTAATAGACAGCATTCAATAGTACAGAACATGAGGAAAATAGACAGTAAAACAAAGGTTAAATCACACTGAAATATTTCCATTAAGGGATCACAGTTTGACATTAGTTTACACAATAATAACTACACTAAGTATCGACTCATTAAAATAGATTTATGTGTTAGATTCATGGTTCATCTTTCAGATGCGCATATATATTCCTATATTTTCTGGTTATGCTGAACGTATCACATTCCTGGTCTAGAGCATAAAGTAGATGCTGAATTGTCTGGCTTATTATAACCTTGTAATCAAATTAAGTGCCGCATACGCCATTATGCATAAAAGAACGATTATGGAAAAGGAGGATATTCCCACAGTTTCCTATATTTCAGTAATAGATCTCCTGAAATGCCATGTAATTGCCATGTAATCCCTTGGCAGAGAATGTAGCGAGAGGTCTACTGCACGCAGTATGCCAGATCCTCAGTGGAGACCTTGGAGAGCACAGATCTGTCTGGTGGCTGCTCCAAGATTAAAGGAAAAAAAAATTGTATAGCTCAAGGTTATTTCAAAGTTAGCTCAGTGTAATTAGAGGAAAGTGACTTCTAAAACTCTAATTAGTAATAAATAGCGAGGAAAAAAAATCAATACTTTAGTGCAAGTCAACATTTTCAAGGATATTTATAGTTGTTAGAATAGCAGAACAGATTGCACTAGATGCTGATTAGTGCATTGTGTTTTGTGTTGATGCTGATATTGCCCTGTTGGGCTTTGGATCCCTGACCCCTGTCCCTCTCTGTGCCCCTGATGATGGTGAAGGGAGGGTCATAGCACAGGTAACGCTTTTTCAGTTTTTTTTTTCCCCCTATTTGATGTGATGAGCAAAGCAAAGAATATACAGAAAATGCAAAGGATGTGGAAAGAATTACCAAGGCAGGTGCGGCGAATTGCCAAGCAGAGTCTGTCCGTGAGAAAAGGCCAATGGCAGGGAAGGAGGAGAAATATCGAGGGACAAAATTTTACCTAAGAGCAGTCGCTCAGTCACATACAGGTCTGGCATTTTATTGTGCCATAGAACAAAGTCATCAGAGCCTCATTCCTGCTGCTTTGTCTTGTTTCACACAGAGATTCATACTGTCTTTTTGTGACAGAATTAGCTTGCATTGGCATTAAAGAATGTTTTCCTGGACTATACATTACATCAGCTAGATGTCTGGGCAACTCTCCTAACTTTGTGTTAATATATCAATTCATCTTCAGCAAACTGATGCTCTGAAGGGCACTTTACCAGAAAGCCGGAGGCTTGATGTAAGAGTGCATGTAGTCCCAACCCTTGATGTGTGAGGCTATAATATTACCTGCTAGGCCTCTAAGCTACCAAGCTGTACATAATCTGTCGACACGAAGGAGGTGATAACGGCAATACTGCTTAAGAACGTGATTTTTCATTCTCGTCGCTTGTCTGAATTAAGCCTTTTTCAAGGTTTGGATGTGCATCACAGAGCTAAACGACGGGATTATCCGTCCGTGGCTGAAGATGCACATCATTTATGGTCAGGAAATGGCTTGTGACGCTGGATCGCTGTCATGCAGGATCATGGATCAGAACTTTGACTTCCATTGAGTTTTTCCACACCCACTGGATTTTAATGGCTATTTGTTTTGCATCTCTCTAAACTACAAGCGGGTGAAATTGCATGGGCCATGTAAGGACATGTTCACGGAGAGAACCTGCTGCGGATCGGGCCTGAAAAGCCAGATTGCATGCTGCCAGGTCTTGCTTTCATTTGGCTTTCTGTCTGCACTGACAGGTGTTTCATTCCAGTTAAATGTAAATAGGCAGTTCAGGGATACAGATCTGGACGTCTGAGTCAGCTGATCATAAATCAGAGCAGACCCAGACCAAGTTTTTCTTCAGTAGCTATTTTTACATGCCCAAACATTGTGAAATGTGATGTTAAATAGGTCATTTCATCTGAGACTAAAAAAATACTCTCTCTCCTTCATCATTGAGTTAACCTCTGATTCACAGCCATTTTTCATCACAGTCAATGAGATCCATCTGTGTAGCTAAAGTTCCTCAGTGCACCTCTATGGTTTATAAAGGCGCCTTATTCAGCTTGGGTACCAGTGAGGGAAAAATATTATCTGTGGAATTATAGTGGCTCATAGGGAATGGATTCTGACCCTATGCGGATTGTATTTCTCATGTCTATTTTGTCTGCTGTGCTTGACACATTTCTCCTAAAGCGTCCCATTTGGCTTTTAGGATTTATGATTTAATCTGCACAGTGGATCTGAAATGCATCACCTTGCATGCATTTATGCTTGAAGCGCTCTCTCCTTTAATGCAACACTCTGATCGATGAAACGGCCGGCATGTGCGCAGCTTGTTCCCAGTTGATGCGTCCAGCAGCTGTGGAAAATGTGGAGCGATTGCGTTAAGTTGACGCAGCACCCTGTGAGACTCTGGCCAAGGTTTGACAGCAGAGAATATTGAGTTCCAGGACTGCTCGATGGACCTCTGAGTGGAGAATACGGAGTAGTGTGATATTTCTTCAGTCATAACAGACTTGTGGGTCACATTCTCCAGTCGAGTGAAATTGGACCTGCCATATCAAGTGCCTCGATCCAAAAGATCAACAAATATAAATGAAAATAGAAAGAGAAAGACAAAAAAAAATAATGAAACAGTGTTAGTATTCAGCGAACTCTGTCCAGCTTCAAGTAGGGCATCTAATGGAGTGTGATACAGTTTAGCCCTAGATGGAATCCATAATTTTTTTTCAGGAGTTTGTTTTTTTGACAGAACTGATACTCTTCTGGGCCTTTCCCATCCCGAAAGCTTTATCTGATTTGTATCTTTATTCAGCGTTTATTATGTAACAAAATATAACTTGCAGGACTCTGACTGTGTTTACCAGTACAGCGGTTTTCCGGAATTTTTCTCATGCTAACATGCTAACAGAAGGAGACACTGGTGCTGAATGCGGTGGTATTGGTGGCCTGACCTGTCTTAAGCTTTTATTGGTTTTAATGGTCAAGGGACAGTAATCCAATTCAGCCCTGGAAGCATTTAAGGTGTATTTTTTTTTCTCTGCCTTTTGATTACAAGGAAAGTTAATAGATGTACCTTGTTCTGATAGAAACATAGCTGTGAATAAACACCGGGAGAGGTGCATGTTCCCCAGCTTAAGTTCCGGAAATTCTGCCTTAATATTGTCTCTTAATGAATCTTGTTGGAAAGCAACTGACTGGCTCCTTTCTTCTCCAGGAAACTTTCCACCACAAAACAAATACTTTTGTAACTGTATAGGATGCCTCCAGTTTAGTGATGAGCGAGAGACCATGGCCTAAATACTTCCAGTTATCAATATGTTGTTTACCTCAGTTCTGTGCAAACACGCATCTAAACGCTGATGTCAGCTAGCAGGCTGCACACATCACATAGAATACGTTGTATCATCTGAAATGCCACATATGGCATTATATAACCAAACAAGATGTACACTGTATAAAGATGTTATATAAACTCTATATTAGAATATCAGTCTTCAAACAGCTGAAATATATATATAAAAATTAAACAAAACAATGACTCACTTCCTAAATGTGTTTTTGCATCCCTCTAGATGAGCTCTCCCATGTGTGGATTTACATAGAATGGTTAGCTAACACAGCTTAGCTTTTAATGGACCAGCTTATGCCTTCTGTACATGATTACGTGCTTCTTAGCTGCCCATTTTCCACTGCCAGATGTTATAGATAGATGTATTACAAAGACAGAAATCTGAATGTGTGTGTCTGTCATGCCTCTATCCCCATGTCTCAATTGTCCTTTACAGATTGTAGCGTTTCGACAGTCAAACTCACGTGAGACTATCGAGCTACATCTGCATTGCGCTGTGTGTTGATTGAAAAGTGTGTTAAAGCTTAACTACTTCCTGTCAGGCATTTACTTCTTTTTGCACGACTTGCTGGCTGCTACATATAGGGGCTTTGCGGATGAATGGGTTCCTAAATACAGAAAGCTCAGACATTGAATAAAAAAACTAGGCAAGGGGAGGGATATCAAAGGGATCAAAGGATTAACATAAGGACTGCTAAGTCTGAGTGTAATGGGTAAATATGAAATCCTCCTCTTGTAATACCTTACTTCACCACTAGGGCCGCTTCAGTTGCTGTGTGAGCTTTTATTACGTGAAACACTGCAATAGCTTCTTCCACCAGAACCGATCTGTATATGGCACAGAGATTTATTTATTCAACTCTACTGAGTATTATCTGCCTCAAAAAAAAATTTGGACAAAAGTATCTGGTATCTGCCAAAAGAAAAAGAAAACACATTTCGTTATATAAAAGCCACAAAGAACAACTGAATATGTTTTTTTTTTCAAATGACTCCATAGCAAAGTGTTTTGACTGAGGAGAATTAAAATGTCGGTCAGGATTCCCCATGGTGATGAACCCTGCTTGGGCCTGGGGGCACGGGGCTTGATCACATGTATCACTGCGCAATTGGGCACTATGGTGATGACCCCGGGTTAACTGGGAGGTGATCACATGTATCACTGCGCAATTGGGCACTATGGTGATGACCCCTGGTTAACTGGGAGGTGATCACATGTATCACTGCGCAATTGGGCACTATGGTGATGACCCCGGGTTAACTGGGAGGTGATCACATGTATCACTGCGCAATTGGGCACTATGGTGATGACCCCTGGTTAACTGGGAGGTGATCACATGTATCATTACATAGGTGATGACATGGAGTCAGGTGAATTGTTGGTGTATTGCTGTTTTGAGGCAACGGAAAGCAATTGTGTGATTGACGAAATCCTGGTCTAAAGTCAATGGTGCCGTTTTTCACTGTTATTTAAAGGGCACATTATCAAGCAGGTAGCATGTGCCTACAGAGGTGAATGCACAGCACACATACACTGCTCACTACACTCGCAGCTATGCAGAGCGGAACACAAACATGAAGAAACGGTAAAAATAAAAAGATTCGAAAGTGAAAGATAATTACTATACCCTGCATCCCATACTGTATTTGAAAAATGCCACAAAAATTGTTTTTTTCTCAAAATATAATGCCTAAAACACCCAAACTTGCACCACCATAGTCATGGGAACAGTGACCATGGAGCTGTCGCGCAGCATAAATGTAAAATAAGGCGGGGCTTGTGATACGTGGCTGAAGTGCGTCTGTGTGTTATGGAGAGCAGGATGGGGTAGGTGTAAGAAAGAAAGAAAGAAAGAAAGAAAGAAGCATGGGGCCTGGGTGGCATGTGTGTGGAGTTTGCATGTTCTCCACGTGTCATCATGGGGTTTCCTCTGCCCCCCCCCACCCCAAAAACATACTAAGGCTAATTGGAGTTACCAAATTGCCCATAGATGTGCGTCGCTGTGAATGTGCCCTGCAATGGGTCTGGATGTCCTTTAGCGAGAGTTAGGAGACTGAACATTCAGCTACTAATTTCAAAGGTGTGTGTGTAGATCAGTCCAGGGAATACTACGTCCCTTGCTTTCATCTGTGGTCACTTGAGGCATGTGTTCCAGGGCTTGTTTACACTGTGTTTCACGTTACACAATTAACAGACAGAACCATTTTGCTCATGTAAATTTGACAGTCTTCACTTCAAGTGGTCATGTAAGTGATCAAATGAAGGGAAAGGCCTTCAAAACTTCTATTAAAGCTTAAAGTGAATTGGATTCGTGTTTGGGAATTTGGGGATTGTCATAAGCATAAATTGGTGTGAAACAGGCAGTCAGAAGAGGTCTATAAACCTGTGTGAACAGACAATCTGCCCATACAAATTTGAATCATATGCTGATTGCAGATATTTAAATCTTATCCCCTGTGACCTTTTCAATAAAAATGGCGGATCTCAATATTGAAATTTTGAGTATCTGCTGATACTGATACAAGTCCAATTAATAAGCATTAAATGAGGTATTTGTATCAGCAGATCTCAATTGACATGGAAAGCTACCTGCATTTAGTGCTGTGTTGGCATTGTTTCAGTACGCTAAGAATGGGAAAATACAATGGTCATGTGGTTCAAACAAAAGCTATGCCGCTATACGCTACAGTAAAAAATCCACGGTCAACCTGATGTCCACAAGTCTGCTTCTTTGTTTTATTACGTAGCAACTTTTGCAAAAAGAACAGAAGTATTTCCTAAAGTGCAAATTGTGCTCTGTTGCCAACTTAAATATAATATATATAAGCATACCAATAATATATATAAGCATACCAATAATAAAATATCACTGTACACCCTGACTAATCATTTTTAGCCAAGAAGTACATGAGTGTCCAGTATAAATCATGCAATGGAGCACAGATAAAACTTTTGAGTAATAATTAAGTAGACTTCAGAAAGATTGCAAGTCAGAAGACAACTAGTTTGTAGAGTTTTGTGTTTAGATGTTAGAGAAATCAGCACTGGCTTAACATACGCTGGCTTTATATACACTCTGCAGTTTTGCTTTTCTTCCTACAGTGTAAAGTTCAGTGACCCCTTCACAATCACAAGGGTTAGGGGCGGTATTTGTGAATTACAGGCACATCCAACCTCAACTCATAACCGTCTGCTAGCCTGGACAGTTACAAAGTCTATTAATTACCATTTACTAAATAAACAAACCTTTGCTTTGTCATTTCCTATCTAGACCTTTTATATAATATACAAACCATTGTATGTCTGTAGATGACCTACAAGGATTGTGATAAAAGTTTAAGACGTTTTAAGAATCAATTAGGCATACATGTATGGGCAGCTAGACTGAGCTTGAGTCCACATGTAAGCTGTACTGGAGCAGGAGCTACAGAACAGCTACACAACTTAACAGCAACAACTTCTAACAAAGAAGGAACCTAAGAAAACTATTCAAGGACCAGAACTGCAACATAAGAACACCAGGGGAGGCAGAGAGGCTTCAGATTAGTAGACGGAAATTCATGGAACAGATGGGTGTTGAGGAATTTCATGAAGGTAGAGAGGGAGTCAGATAACTGAACGTGGTTCAGCAGCTCATTCCACCACCGGAGAACCACACAGGAGAACCATCTGGAGTGAGGCTTCTCGCACGGTGGAGGGAGTGCCAAGCAGCGTTGGTTTGCTGACCGAAGGGGGTTAGATGTGATGTAGGATCATGAGTGTATCTGGGTAATGTGTGTGTATTTCCTAGAAGAAATACTGCTTTGGTTCTCAAATCTCTCCTCAGGGGCACTCCTGCAAATCCATGTGTTTTTTAAATGTTACCACCAGCTCACTTAATTACCTTAACTGGCTTAATAACTTGATGAGGTATTGATTAGCTAAACGCAATATGCTAGTGGTTGGGTCAAAACCGTGGGTATATTCGTGGGTTAGTGGAAATGCTTGGGTGAGTTTAGGTTTTCATGGCTAAGCTAACAAACTTTGAAAGGCATGAAGATAATTTAAAAAAAAAAAAAATCTGTGGCAGCCTACAGTTTTTGCACTTTTGATAGCATTAAGGGACAACTTAGCAACACTGTAGCATTTTGTTGCGATTGTAAGTTTCACATTCATTTGGTTTATCTTGCATTATTCATCATGGCTGCATGTGATAATCGCTCATGGGCTTTGATCAAAAATCTGCATTGAGACATAAGTAGACAAACTGCCAGGCGTCTGCATGGGGTCACGTGGCTTCAATACTTGGGGTCAAATGGGTTCAGTGCTTGTCACCATCCTGAGTGACAGAATCTGATGAGGACTCCAGACAGAATGCAGAAACCCTCCATTTGGATCCTCACCTCCAGCCGTCACCTCCCAAAATAAGGGTATTGGTGCACACACTTTTGTGCAACAATTGTGACATGATTTTGAGCAGCAGGCTTTTATTAATTTTAATTATTTATCACCTTTAGATTAAATTCAGTGCCAATTCGCTATACAGCAATACAACTTAGGGCCAAACTGTTAGAACTTCTGCTTGGAATCACTTCAGAAAACACATGATACCCTGACTACAGATAGCAGTCAGTTTTAAAGATAGATGAACATTTTCAAGACTGATTTGTTTTGTAATGAATTAAGAACTGTCAATTTTTCCTGTAAATGTAAACACTGGAAGAGGATCAACTAATCCTATTTAGGATATGTAAATATAATAATCTGATATATATGATAATGCTTTGTAATGTTTACTATGTTTTCCGTAAAAAAAAAAAATCGGGTTTGTCAGTATGACAGTTGATAAGCTGCGCAATTCTGCACAAATTAAAATCTATTGAATTTAATTAGAAGTGTTTGACTACTGATCTGCACTTAGTCATGATATGTAGCTCCAGAGCTGATAAAACCTCCAACTTTGATCCAACAACTCGCTAAATGCTACAGTCAATATATCCTTTACTGTGTTTAAAATGATTACTTATGTTTTAAGGGTCAGACTCTGTATTATTAATATTCATACAGTGCCTTCATTTTTAAGCTGTTTGGGCCTTTCTTTGGGCAGCATTCCCAGCTCTCAGTTAATTAATTGCACGGGCAATGCAGCCAGCTTGGAACAGGGGTGGCACCATCTCTGGAGAAGGAGGAGATATATGAAGGGGTCTGGCTTTTTAGTGACAGGCTCTTGGATAACAATTTGTGGACCTTTCACTTTATATAACATTTGGACTGAAAAACAGTGAGATAATTAATACAAGTGCAGTTTCAAGCAGATAGCTGCCTCTTTAAAAGGTCTTTAAATACAAAGTACATATCGATAGTTTAATCAAAGTGGACTTTTTTATTATTCTGCATTTTAAAATGATATACATTCTAGTCACTGTGACGTTGTACGGGAATGGTGGTGTGGAAGATGGAATGATGGATGGATTTATATCTAGGCTAGTGAAAATCTTGACTTCTGTTTTATTATTGGTTTTAAATGTGCTCCTCTTTTTAAATAATTGTATCTATCAGGCAGAGATTCATGGATTTTTCATGTCCAGAAAGGCAACAGATGTGTTACAACTGGAAGCCAATTAAGATTGAAATATAAGGACTGAGGATATTCATAAAATACATTATCATGCATTTGTTTTCTAAACAATGTAACTGGTGCATCGGTCACGAAAAGTACAAAGCTGACCTGCATCAGGAAAGAGGACCAACAGACACAAGCTCAAGCTCAGCAAAGCTTGGCCTTGAAAATGAGCACCTCAGAAAAAGGCAGAGCTTCAGCATCCTCAGAAAACCCTGAACACTGCTGAGCTTCACATAGCGGCTGTTCAGGGAGGTTCTACCG
This sequence comes from Mormyrus proboscirostris, assembly GCA_026779585.1. Classification (NCBI taxonomy): domain Eukaryota; kingdom Metazoa; phylum Chordata; class Actinopteri; order Osteoglossiformes; family Mormyridae; genus Mormyrus; species Mormyrus proboscirostris. The sequence goes on along the minus strand of JAODKF010000050.1, from coordinate 9,222,383 downwards.
CAGAGATGCCGCCTGTTGAGGTAATGCAGAAAGGTGCCTGATACTGCTGTATGGCGTACAAACCTGGACCCCTGTGCAAAGGAGACAGTGATGCGTGATTCCGAGTGCTTTACATTTGGATGAATCCACAGGATGCTTTCAGCCCGTGACTGTCTGTTGGTATGGGTAGCTGTCTCCTGGGATTCATTACAGTAGGTCAGATGACCGCTCTAACGCTCAAGAAACATGAGGCCGTTTTAGAGGATCAGTTGCACCCTGTGTGTAAATACTGTTCCCTATTGATGTTCCCATATTCTAGGATGTAACTGTCCTTACATATCCAGATAAACAAATTCAAGAATGCTTCCATGGACACCAAGATCAATTTAAATACCATCCCAGTCACTAGCTTGAAGCACAATTGAACCTTGATGGGAAAACAACATGCGAAACAGATTTCCTACTTGATCCCTCACAGAATTAGAGGGATTTTTGGTTGAAGAATTGCATGTGTAGTGGGATTCTGGACATCAGGAACTAATTACTGTGATTTAGTAACGTCTGTTCAGCCACATCTTGAAAGTTCTTCAATACCTGCAGAAGATGGCTTAGAGGTTAGTGGAGTCCCATAATGTTAATACACAGCAGGAGCCTGTTTTGTCTGACATTTGAAGAGTGCCTGATTCCTGGCTAATGGTTTTCACGTCTAAAAATGAGGCTGACCTTAGTCAAAGATAAATATATTACTGTTGTCCAACTTATTTTTCTATTTATCTTGTTTCTATTTATTTATCTTGTTTCTATTTATCTGTATTTTTACACTCCTAATGAGTTACATTGAATCTGTGAGGTCTTTGTCATAAAGCAAAGATCCCTTGTACCTTCTAAATGGGCAATTTAGCCATTGTCGACTTTAAATGTAGCTTTATAACATAATAAGCAAAATAAGACCTTGTAATTTAGTTTTTAATAACAAATAATGAAAAATCTATATAATAAAAGCCATGGATTAGAAAGATAAAATGTACATTTAATTCAAAACCCATCTAAACCTGTAGTGTCACATGGATTTATTTCTGCACCCACATTGAATTACTCAGTGACTCCATCTATATTGTATAATTCTACACTACAGTGGAGATTTTTTGGAGTTTATGAATAGCCCCAAAAATGCCTGTTATGTACGCAGTAGCAAGGTGATTTATTGTGAAGCAGTCTGTGCTTGGTGTGACTTGCTATTCTTCACGTATAACAGAATATTATGTCACAAACTGCCTTTGAACGTCCCGCTGCTAAAGACCTTGAAGGTATAACAACAACGTGAATCATCTAATCTGAGTGCTGAGTGATAAATGCAGATTAGAGGCACTTTAATTGTCTGTCTGTCAGTATGTCTGTCTGGGTCTATCTATCTATGTGGGGGCTTCAAAAAAGCTCATGGAAAAATGACATTTAAAAAGGACACTGAAAGGTATATACTTAATTTTTTAACATAAGCTCCATCAAGGCCGAGACACTAAGCGATGATACCAACCATTAAGACCATCCCTAAAGAACTGAGGGTACGGGGACTTTAACCATGCCTGTATAGGCTTGGCTACATTATTAACTGGATAGAACTGAGTGCCCTTTAAATGTTTTTTTTTTTTTAAGATTAGGAAACAAAAAGAGGTCAGCAGGAGCCAAGTCAGGGCTGTATGGTGGATGCCCAATGATCTCCCATGGAAACTCTCGCAAAACTGCCCTTGCATTTTCGTGGTGGAGAAGAACTCGCTGGTGAAGCTTTCCTGGGTGTCATTCTGCTAAAGCTTTGGCCAACTGTCTCAAAACATCTCATAATAAGCAGATGTTTTAGCTCTTTGGTCTTCCCGAAATTCAGCAAGCAAAATGTCTTGAGCATCTCAAGAAACTGTAACCAAGACCCTGTACTGGTCTTTTGTTTTGACTGAACCACTTACTCCACTGGGTAGCCGTTATTTTGGTTGTGCTCTGTCCTCGGGATCATACTGGTAAAGCCATGTTTCATCCCCTGTGACAAGTCTTCAAGGAAATGATTAATTGTCCTGATCCCACGTGTTTAAAGATTCCAGTGAAAGATCTGCTCTTATCTGCAGCTGAACTGGGAACAACAATTTTTCGGCCCCATTGAGTGGAACGTTTGCTCAACTGCAGTTTTTCAGTCAGAACTGTAAGATGAACTGAGATGTCTTGGGTGTTCAGCAACATCGAACATCGTATATATATATATATATATATATAATTTTTCAGCAGCTTATAGGACCTGTGTGCTGTGTGGTCAGTTTAATGAAAGAGAAATAATTACGCGAATAAGTGCAATCTTTGTAGACCGCAGCAATTCATCATTGTTCATTGATTTTTTTTTTCTCCTGGAATAATTGAGAAGCAAAGGGATATAGTTCATTACGCAACATCAATTCCATGTTTGAAACAAAAACAAAAATAGAAATAACATCAATATCAGCTGAAACCTGTACTGCCCAAAACAATTATTACCACCCAAACCCAGCAGCTCTGAGTAATAGCTTTTGTTTGGTAATATATTTGACAGAAAATTAGGGGAGGTTGGTTTCGCTATATGTGTAATATACTGTCACTGGTTTGCTTCAAAGATGACAACAGTCAGTTTGATGGTCAAAGTAATTATTTCTTGCTTCCAACGTGAATAATTTGTGAGGGTCAGAATAGTTTCTTCAAGTGCAAATGGTCAGAGGATATCTTACGATGAAACGCTTGATGCCTTTTGATAGCTGCCCCATTCAGCAAAGGAGGGAAAAGGGAGAGTTTCTGATATTGAGAGCAATGGTGCAGCAGGCGTTTCATAGCACCGGCGGCGCGAGTGTGTTCCCTTAAAGGCAATGAAGCCATAACTATATGCAGTGAAATCTTTAATCCCCAGTACTGCCTCTGGAATCTAAAAAATGGACTCAACTTAAGCAACAAGAAAACTGCTCTTTTGGCCGTTCTCTCTTTAGATCTCTCATCTGTTATTCCATGGTTTTCTCGACCAGTCACATGCTTTTCATTGAGTTATATCTCAACCATCTCCATGTAGGCCTCTTTTTGCATTGCATGCATTTCCATGCTGGTCAGAGGACCGCATTCATGTGGTTCTTACAGGTGTGTGCTGCTCTCTGTCTCTTCCAGGGACCTGATGCCCTCCACACTGGAGGGTCAGATCACCATGGAGAAAACGCCCAGCTATTTTGTTACCAACAACGCCCCCAAGCGCATCCATGCCATGGCTAGAGACATCAAGCTGATCATCGTTGTTCGTAACCCAGTGACCAGGGCCATCTCGGACTACACCCAGACTCTATCCAAAAAGCCAGAGATCCCAAACTTCGAGGTTCTCGCCTTTAAGAACCGGACCCTGGGGCTGATCGATGCCTCGTGGAGTGCCCTGCGGATAGGCATCTATGCGCTACACCTGGAGAGCTGGCTGCAGTACTTTCCACTCTCGCAGATGCACTTTGTCAGCGGCGAGCAGCTCATCGTTGACCCAGCGGGAGAGATGGCCAAAGTTCAGGATTTCCTGGGGCTCAAACGCATCGTCACGGATAAGCACTTCTACTTCAACAAAACCAAGGGTTTTCCGTGTCTGAAAAAGCCAGAAGACAGCAGCACCCCCAGGTGTCTGGGTAAATCCAAGGGCAGGACTCACCCCAAAATAGACCCTGATGTAATACGACGGTTGCACAAATTTTACAAGCCCTATAACATGATGTTTTACCAAATGACGGGACAGAATTTTCAGTGGGAGCAGGTAGAGATCTGGTGAGAAAACACTTCTCTCCAGCTAAGAGGCTCCTCAGTAGGTGGATGCACCAGCTGTATCTCGTTAAATGATGTGAGAGTGTCTTATGTCAGGCCTCATAGCTTTCATTGCGACTCAACCAATGACATTACTGATCTCATCTGACCCTATGCTGTAGGTGTTTGTGCAATCATGATGTACATACTATACACAAAATATATTTTTCATTTGTAAACTGTACATGATTTTGCTTCTCTCTCTCTTTTTTTAAATAAAGAGTTGATATATAAATGAAGGCATACGGCCTGCAACAGTGCATGCAAATAATTAAGTGTCCTTAATAATGTATGTGATTTGCTACTGGAATACTGTTCATAAAATTCAGTTGTTGTGTAAGTTCACTGTTCCTGAATTAATGAAGAAAGACACCAGAGAACAAATACCGGATGGAGTAATCAAGGTAATCGCTCCTTGATTAATACTCCCACACATTTCACTTTATGATTGTTATTGTTTTGATACACATTTGCCATATGTTTATCAGCAACGCCAGTTTAATATCTTATGTTATGGCAGTTCATTGCTCAGCACTTATTTTTGTAAGCGTTTCACCGCTGCAATGAAAAGAAAACTTATCTATGAGAAAATAATGCATCACATCGCGGAGTCCCTCACAAATTGTGACAATCAGCTTAATCTTTCAGCGTATGAACGGGCTTAGCTCAGCGCGATGCACAGTGCTGCTTCTGGGGCGCGTTGTTTCAGCCATAGACGACTGACGTGCCTTTCGGGCTCAGGGCTTGTCAGTCTTTCACACAGGACGGCGCCGGCCTGCTGCTAAATATGTTAGCACAAGTTTGATGCTCTAATAACAATAAAAATTATAAAAAATAATAACAATGGTGAAGTTACAAAAGGTATCATAAAATATTTTTCTATAGAGGGGTAATGGATTGCACTATTATCCATATACTGTAGACAGGAGTATCACACCTGTGAAAGGGTTCCCAGCTTTTTTTTCACCCGAACTCAGAAGTAAGTGAAGGACTTTAATGTGAAGTTTCTTTTCTCTTGTAAACGTAACGGCAGAGGATGAACTGTTCATTTCACAAGTTTGAGGAATATTCACACCAAGGATACCCTCCAGAAATGCTGGGTACAGTCCCAGTAACCATCAGCTGCTTTAATAAAGAGCTAACGCAGTATACAGAATGGAGTCTCTTCTTTCGTTCTCTTCTGCATGAGTGCATATATAGACATATATTACAATAACCTGAACTTTCTTCCCAATTTATACAACATTTTGTGTGAGCAGGAAGGTAAAACTGGGAAACTACTGCTAAGAAACCTAAAGAAGCAAATGCCGTTTCAGCAGCACACGCTCCTGGTGGCCAGCTTACAGTTGGCACATCCTGGCACTGCAGACATTTTTTGTGTTGAAAGTCGAGTCGGTGCTGTACATTCTTTGTATTCTGGGGGTAACACCACACTATCTGTCCTTAGGAGATAAGGCGACAAACTTAGGAAATGGGAACTGGGCAGGAGAAATCAAATGAGAGCTTTTCAAAAAAAGTAATTAACAGTCTCTCATTCTCTTTCGACACAAATCAAATTAAAATTAAATGAGGGTTTTTCAATTGCATCTTTAAAATGTATCTCAGAGGTGGTTCTGAGTGTAATTATGTTAAGGAACACTAGCACTTCTGAGCCTCGTGTGATTTCAGTCTTGAAATTGCCCGGCTAAGTTGTTGAGCGGCAGTGATCCAACCAATCATTTCACCCTACTGTTGTGTCATTGTACTTACTGCTCTGACCCTTATTGGTTTTTTGTCTGCTTGTTGTTTTGACACAATACAAAACGTGTTTGCTAAAAAGAACTGGAATTATACTTGCAGTGTATTGTAGGGAACATGCTCCAAATGCACACAGTGACATACCATGGGCGATTTAGAGACGCCACCCGAGCACCTGGAGAACATACACGCAGTAAAATACCATGGGCGAGTTAGAGACGCCACCCGAGCACCTGGAGAACATACACACAGTAAGATACCATGGGCGAGTTAGAGACGCCACCCGAGCACCTGGAGAAGATACACGCAGTAAGATACCATGGGCGAGTTAGAGACGCCACCCGAGCACATGGAGAACATACACGCAGTAAGATACCATGGGCGAGTTAGAGACGCCACCCCAGCACCTGGAGAACATACACGCAGTAAGATACCATGGGCGAGTTAGAGACGCCACCCGAGCACCTGGAGAACATACACGCAGTAAGATACCATGGGCGAGTTAGAGACGCCACCCGAACACCTGGAGAACATACATGCAGTAAGATACCATGGGCGAGTTAGAGACGCCACCCGAGCACCTGGAGAAGATACACGCAGTAAGATACCATGGGCGAGTTAGAGACGCCACCCGAGCACATGGAGAACATACACGCAGTAAGATACCATGGGCGAGTTAGAGACGCCACCCGAGCACATGGAGAACATACACGCAGTAAGATACCATGGGCGAGTTAGAGACGCCACCCCAGCACCTGGAGAACATACACGCAGTAAGATACCATGGGCGAGTTAGAGACGCCACCCGAGCACCTGGAGAACATACACGCAGTAAGATACCATGGGCGAGTTAGAGACGCCACCCGAACACCTGGAGAACATACATGCAGTAAGATACCATGGGCGAGTTAGAGACGCCACCCGAGCACCTGGAGAAGATACACGCAGTAAGATACCATGGGCG
>JAODKF010000050.1:9185130-9211017 GCA_026779585.1 Mormyrus proboscirostris | reverse complement strand
ACCGGGGGGGGGGGGCTGGAGCTGACCCCAGGCAGCAGCAGACTGGGGTACATCCTGGATGGGGTGTCAAGAACACAGGTCACATTCATGCATGCTGCACATAATCAGACACGCAGCTTAGAAAGGCCCCCTGTTCATCATAGCCATTACAATAGGTCTGCAGACAGTGATAAGTATGGCATGGTTGTACCCCCCCCCTCCATGTATGGAATGACAGGCCACCACAGGACTCAAATATACTGACAGAGAGACCACAGGCAATTTTTTTTTGGACTGGTGGGAGAAAATGCAGTACTCTGTGGAAACCCACGCAGGACATGAGCATGTTCCACAAAGTCTGGATTCAAACACATACCCCTTAGAATGCAATGCTGCTGCCTGCTGGGCTACTCTATCACCTGAGCAATGCACAATTTCAAATTCTCTTCCCAGTACATTCACATCCATTGGAGATTTATGTAACCTTCTTATTATTCATACTGATGAACACAGGACACATTTTTTGCTAACTGAATTACAGAAGAATTGACTGTAAAAAAAAAAAAACAGATCTCAAGAAATGTAGAGTTCAAGGAAAACCAGTGGCTGTTGTCAAGCATCGGGATACTTTGTGAAAGAATTGGGAGCATTAATCTGATCAATGCCTGACGGGGTTGGGCCCAAAAGTCTTCTATTTTCTGCCCTACCTTCATTCAAGGCAGTTGTAAAAGTCCTTTCCACTTTAAATTGCTGTAAAATGCCAATTACTGCAAAGGCCAATGGAATAGTATTGTCGAAATGATGCGTATTACCATGCCTGCTGATTTTTTTATTGACTTTTCAATTCAGACCCGGTTTATAGATCTGCCTTTATCGACAAAAGATGTGAGCTGCTGTTATACATTGAGTAAAACATGACTGTATGCACTGGAGGCAGAGATGACTGAGGTTCTGCATTACTTACCATAAGCCTGTTTACCATGATGGTGACACATTAAATGCAATACAACTTAAATATGAAGCCTCTCTTGGTATATAGCTTCCTGCATAGTTTTTCAAGCTTTGACTTCAAACGAAGATGGATCATGTGACCTCCAGAATTATTCGATTTTAAGTCGAGTCAGTTTTATGCCGTCTTATTATTATTTTGATTAAGCTTACTGTAATGAAACATATTTCAGAAAATATGTTCCTTATTGCTGCCTTTCTCTGTATTTACCTGCATGTGAATAAAATACAGCAGAAATTCGAGGCAAAAGGCACTGTGTCTGTTTGTCGCTCTTCTTCATTTTCAGCCTTTGATGGAAACTCCGCCAGTTTCAGTCTTTTTCTAACTGCTGTCAGGGGCTGTACTGCTCATTGAGGAGCCATGATTGACAGCACCGGTACATCAATATTTATCAATTCACCAGCAACATTTCCTCACACCCTCTGGCCTCACAAGTGCAAGGGCCAGTTAGAATCCTGCTCCCACAACACCCCCCACCATGTAAAGTTTTTATATTCTGTCTGTGTTTGCACTGGTTTCCCGTGGATGCTGTTTACTCACAAAGTCAAGAAATATGCAGTTATTTGAACTGATGTTTCTGAATTGGCCAGAGTGTGTGGCTATGTGACTGGCATAGCTTACGGCGTTTCCCTGCTTTGTGCCCAGAGATTTCTGGGACTGGTTCCAAGGTGAACCCATACTGGGAAAGCAGTTACCCTTGTATTATAAGCAATGCAGATATTGCACTTGATTGTAGAAATTCATTATTTTTACTATTCTACTTCATATGTAGTATAAAATACTACTTTTTTTTACATTAATGGGTAAAATGAACAACGATGCTACAGATTATTTTCTGTGTTTGGGTCAGAAAGCTGATGTTCCCTGTCAAAGGCAGAATGAAAAGTAACCGAATGTGTGCTGTCGTCTAAAATGCAGCTGTTTGGTGAAAATGCCTGTTTTTGAAAATGTCTGATTGATGGAGTCAGTGTCACGCAATCTGGTACAGGTCACCTGCAATAAATCAAATGTCACTCGTGATAAATCAAACCGCAAGTTTGCTTGTCCAAATCCAGCTGGTGCACATTTCTACTTGACTGAAACTGATCATGGACTGTTAAGAGCTGGCGATTTATGGTGTAATCCAATATTCATTGTGCTGCAAGGCAACTGCAGGCATCAATCAGTTATACAAACAAATTTAGCTCAACATTTCGCCAACATTGTCAGAAAATTTCAGTTGAATTGTGACAAAAATACACAAAATACATTTCCTTTGTCATTGTAATTACTACGTTAGAAATGTCAGAAGACATTTTGATTTGAGAAATATAAGCTTTTGTATATATCAAAGACATATATGGGAAAAAAATGATTTTCCTTTCGTGTCATAAAGTGTTTTAGAGTGATTATTTTTCTCTGGACGGATTCCACCAATAGATAGATATAGATATGTAGACAGATAGATACATATAGATATTTAGATAGATATATAGACAGACAGGCAGACAGATCAGTCAATATCTGGAAACCAGAACATTCTACCAGTCTTTCAAAAGAAGTTGATTAAATTATCCTCCTGGATTGTTAAAAATTTTGTCTATGAAAAATACAAACTGCACAATGTGCATAGTAAATACAAATGTCATTGTGGTGAGAAATAGCCGATCTGAGTTAGTTCTCAAGGTCCAGTGGTCTCTTTCCTGGAAGCAGGATACCAAAGGTGGGCCAGTGTAGACCTGAGTACACTGAATCGTCAGTACAGGCACAGTGTGTGGGCTCTTCCAGTGATCTGACAGAAGACAAAACCGAAACGAAAATGAGAAACTCGCACAGCTATTGAAAGTCAGCAATGACATTACTCCAGTTTTAATAGCGTCGATGTACGGTATGAAAAAGTATCACGTTAATGCTGTTCCGTTCGTTTTCTTAATCACCTTCAGCAGTAGTGTACTTTTAAAAGAAAATCTGAGCATCACCGGGTCAGATTGAGACGGGGCGTCACATTCCCTCCAGTCCATTACTGTCCAAGTTGCTTCACTCCCACAATTTCACAGGTTCCCACTAGTTTTATTGCTGCCCACACCATTGTACCAAGACATTTCAACAACTGACTCGGCAAAGCTCACCACAGTCTTCTTGTTCTGTGTCAAAAACCTTAACATTGTTCAGCCACACTGCAAGACCACCAGGCAAACGAGTTTACTAGCTCATGTGTATCTTGCATTGTAAGACCACCTGGCAGGCGAGTATACTAGGTATGTTTTGCAGTAACTTTTAATTTACCCCAAAAGTATCTTTCTCAGGCCAACAGGTCGCATTTCTCTCAAGAAGCTGTCTCATATCATTGTCGAGGTTCTCTCAGCTCTGCTGTCCTCTGATCTTGGTGCTAGATTACAGTGTATGAAATTCATCAGTTTCCACACTGCTTACTAGAGATGCACCTGCACACGAACACATTCTTTGGAAATGCACAGATATTGCGTTATAAACAGTTATTTTGTTTTCTACCCGAGGTTTTGCATTATTCAGCAAAAGTCAGCTCCATGACTGACATGTCTGTGTTTCTTCAAATCGATTCATATCATTCTGGGGGGCTACAAGGTATAAATGAACATTGTCTGTTTTCACTGGCTAGTCATTTCAATTACTACAAATAATTTAAGAGAGATCGCTATATTCTGTAGTCGACCCACCAAGCTAGTGCACGATCGGCAGCGGGCTGAGAGCTGACCTTCCCTGGCTGTCAAGCTGGGAAACTCGCATGAAGAGGGAGGAGTTGTCTGTCATGTGCAAATTTCTTTTGAACCCAAATACAAACGCAATTAATTCTCAAACCCGCTACTCTCTTCAACTGAAGGGTATTATTCTTTACTGTAAAGAGTTTCCATTTCCAATGTAAAACAGAATATTTTGATTTATAAATTTCTTTTCCCCCTAGTCTTTTGATCGTTTCACGTCGCACAATTATTAAAATGTTCAGGTTGTGTGTGTGTGTGTGTGTGTGGGGGGGGGATAGGTTCAGACAGGCACCACATTGCATTGGCAAACAATTTTAATGGGTCTTGCAGCATAAACCACACCCACTTCTGGTCATCTACCCAAATGCAGATATAGAGACAGATAATTTTGTTGGTTAGGAGAAACAGACACAGATATGGACACAGACACGGATTCATATGTGGATAATGCTTATCTATAATGCTGCTTACCCCAAACAGGGTCTTTTGCTTTTTTGCCGCAAAAACATTTTCCTCAAGGCAGTATCTCTCCTTCTGATCAGCATATGAAGGAATTGGACCTGCAGATTGTCTGACTTGAAGTACTTTCATTCATTCATTCATTAGATGGTTTTCAATTGTCTTTGAAAATTCAGTTTTTGCACTGCATAACACTTGGAAACCCACCAAATCGACACTATTTGCAACCAGTGAAGGGAAACTAACCATTATCTTGCAGAATAAATACTCTTAAATAAGCCCAAAAACCTTAACCTTTGATTGAGAAAATGAATTAAATGTGAATAAGCATAGCCTAAAATCATTTAATTTGCAGATATCCATAATATCTACCACTATAAGCTATGAATGAATATATTTTGCCTTTAGATTTGAGATTTGATGTTGATAAATGCATGCATTTAAACTGGATTCAGTGCATATCTACAGTATTGATTTTCATGAGGTTTTGTTAATGATGCTCTTTTCTTTATTTTAATATAAATTCATATGCATTATTCCTTCATATAATGATGCTCTTGTGTTTTATGCTATTTGCTAAGTTACTAAAGGTCTTCCCCAGCTCCACACAAAAAGTCATTTTCAAAAAAAAAAACCTTTATAATCCATCGAAAATCCACTGAAGATCCACTAATGCTGTACGTGTGTCAACATGGCCCAGCGGAGCATGCGATGTAGGACAGCGAGTGCTGCAACTGACCTGCAGTCACAGAACTGTCCTCTTGTTATTTTCTCATTAAAGCAGAGCAGGACAGACTGTCCAGATAGCCTGTTCTCTACTGCAGTAATTGAATATGGCTTTTGTTAAGCTGTACATGCTATGAGTCAGATCGCTAACGCGGCGTTTAGCACACGCTAATCTCTCAAAACGAAGGGGGGGGGGGGGGGAGTGCAGTATACACTGAAAAATTCAGGAGCTGTAAATCTCATATAGACTCCTAACAAAACTTTTTGGAGCTCTTACAATCATATACTTTGTAACAATATATCTGCTGTAATTTTGCCTTCACATTATACAAACATATTTGGCATTTTGGTTCCCACTCAAGCGATAAACATCTTTTCCATACCTGTCAAAATATATTAAAAGTGAGAAGTAATCAGCCTCCGATCTGACACATCCCCTCCAGTCAAATCGAGTGTGAAAGTTAATTCAAATCTTATGGCAAAAATTAAAAATTTACGTCGCTGAAAAATGAACAGCAGCTGTTTTTTAAATCACTGGCAACTAGATAAAAAGAATATTGTCCATACAAATTATTATTATTATTGCAAATATGTATCATATATAGAGTGATATGTGCTGCAATGTCATGTGGTAACAGCAGAAATGCATACATACTTATTTTTACTTATTTTATTTATATGTGCATTTGCGCTTATACCATGAACGCAGAATGCATTTGACGCATAAGTTTTTTGTTCTAACAGTAATGTTGAATGCTTGATAACTGAGTCTATCTGTCATGACCTGCTCGTCCGATCCTCCTGTGCGCCACTGCCACCTCGTTACCTCGTGTTAATTCGCAATTGTAATCACCTGTTACCTGTTAAGTTCAGCCTGTCCTGTGTATATTAGTTCGCATATGAGTTTGTATCCCCAGATCCGTCACTGATGGGCATCGTTGTGTGTCCTGTTCATCCTCCATTAAAGCCCCCCCCTTTTTTTTTTTTGGATTTTCGCCTTCCTGGGTCGTCCTTCACCGCAGTCGTCACACTATCCAAATCTCTGGCCATCTTCTTGACCTTTTCCCCCCACAGATTTTTAATGCTTTCCCATGTTTTTTCCTTCGTCAAATGAGTCTGTAGATATTGTTGTAACACTGACTTGTTTTTCCTGGTAGCTTGGATGATTTCACCTTCCTCTTTGTTTGGCACTTTCTACTGTGTCTTCTTTCTTTCACTCTGATTCCTTTAGCTCTTTGACTTTAACCAATGTTGTTCAGATCCACCTTGGATGACTATTTTGTTTAGTTCTCTATCCAGCATCTTAAATTGATTTCCAGTGTTTTTTTTTTCCAGAAGGTAATGAGTATATTTTACATTCACTGGAAGTCAGACGGTCTTGTTGCGTCCAATACCTTCACATGAAGCTTGCATAAGTATTTCATGATTTGTTTCACAATCTGCCCCAGTCCATGTCTTTTTCATTACTTGTCATATACTTGATTTCTAATATTCTAGGAATATGAGGGAGGAAGATGATGCTTTGGTTGAATGAAGAATATATTAGCAGTGGAGATGCCACTGGATTTACTGAAGCTGATGAAACACCTTCTCACATGGTTTCAGTTTCTAAAAGAATGCTGGCCAGTTGCATTTTCTACCTTCTCCTTTCTTATTTCCAGTCTTCATTCATCAGGAATGTATCTAATTTACATGTTCTACCTATTTCAGACAAAATTGGGTCATAAAAATTTGCAATTTCTTCTTTGTCTGCATCTGTTTTTGGGCCATAAGCCTGTATAATTGTCAGATTCAAGGAGAGTCAATGAAACTGAACTAATATCAATTGGTCATTCATGGCATTGTACCCAGTTACAGTCTATCCATAGTCCTTCTTGGTTATGAAAGCTTCTTTATTGTTCATTTCACCTGAATGAAAATACATGAGTCCAGTCCATTAAAGCTTGTTATTGCCTAAGATGCCAACTTGTAAGTGATTCATTTCCATTATCTTCACCTCCTTCAGATTTTCTTGATTAATGCTTCATAAATTCCTTTCCCCAATAATGATTCCATCTTTGCAGCTTTTTTCCTGGCAAGACATCACCAGTAGACAAAGGGATTTTTAATCCAGCAATGTCATAAACACTAACCGTACTTCAATGAATCTCTAGCTCTTCCTCAATAACAAGGACTTTCCAGAACAAAGATCCACACTTTCAATACTGTACTGAATCTTTCTCATTCTTCTGTGTTTTTACTTGTACATAAGGCATTTGAACAACCATTTCCTCCATGTAGTTTGAAATACCATCATTGCCATTGTCACCACCACAATCACCTACTGCCAACACAGTCCTGAGTTGCTGCTGTCCAATATAGGAGGTGAGTATTTTCATTCATTCAGGTCATCTGCTATGACCTGTTTGCAATGTGCTACCCCAACAGGTGTTAAACTCCAGGAAATATGGATGCAAGTGCCAAAAATAAACTCTGAGGATAGAAACTATAGTGAAATCTCATAAAAAGAAACAGACAGGGGACAGATTCAGAGGTGTATTTTGTATATTAATGTTTGTCCAACCCAATAAGCAGTTAGGCGTGACTGTAGCATAAAATCTAAGAGAGGTAATGATTAAACAATTGTGGATGGCAATTAAAAAGCGGAGCAAATTGCTAATCTGGGAAAATTTGGTACAAATGTATTTGTCTTCCGTGGAAGCAGTGATGGCATGCCAGTCTAAGCAGCTGCACAGCTGAGCTTGAGTGTCTTTAAAAATAATCCTGCCAAACTGGCAGAAGCCTTGGGGTATCGGACCACGTCTCCCTGTCCTTCCCGGCACTGGCCCTTGTTTTGTCACATAAGGCAAACTGCATCGATGATACAGATGCACAGCTATGAACCATCATCTCGGCGAATGCTCTTAATATATTATTGTTCCTCCTCAGCCCAAAAAAGGTCCGGCACCCCAACCTGAAAGGCTTTGAGAGAAACTCTTTTCATGCTGGGGTACTATTCATGCACATATATGTTTGTGTACACGAACGCATATCGTCTCTCTCCCCGAAGTAAACACATCCGTGTCCCCCGATGCTAAAAAGTCTTTTTTTTTTTTTTTTTGCTCTTTCTTCCATCTCCACTTCCTTCTCAAAATAAAACCGCCGTGGAGCAGAAGCTGCATCCAAGTAGCACCCTTCATACTTGGCTAATCTCAACCATTAGAGATGCCTTTGCTTTTTAGCAGTATTTATGATGTTGCATGTATACTGTAGGTCACACATAAAAGCAAATTCACATTAGAAAGCATTCCCCGTGCATATACAACGTCATTGGCTGATTGTTCAGAATTAGCATGTAAAATGTAACCTTCGAATGACACTGTGTCATTCTACTCTCTTTTCATTATCATACTCTTTAAAAATCTTTATATTTTCCCGAGTGAATTAACCTTCAATGGATTTTTAAGTCTAAAAATGCTCAGCTGACTCACAGATCCAACAGGCAACTTATGGTGGAAGCTGTCAAACTCTGTCTGTTATGGACTGCTGAGCGTCATGAAGTGTATTCTATATTCAAAAGTGTAGAGGGGCTAAATTAAATGCATTCACTGTGTGCACTTTACACACAACAAGTTGTCCTATGCCACTGCATAAAAGTCTCTTGAGTCAATTGTGAGATGGTTGTTATACCTAAAACAAAAATGGCAGAGTTCATTTTTCCTTATTATTACCATTACCACGCTCCATTTCAAAGCATAAACATTAAAAAAAAAAATACTAGAACAACAAATAACTTTGTTTGCCCAATATTCATTCAAAACAGAATCATCAGCTACAGACTGATTGACAAGCAGCTTTCTCTGTCCAGGTCTATTGACTTTGTGGTAGCTTACTTTTCTGGATAGTGGATTACAATTTCATATCCTCTTAAGAAAAGCAAGAATTCTAAATTTTCATTTAGCAGAAATTCATCCATCTGTGCTGGAATATAATGTGGACCTTTTATAGACCCTGGAAGCTAATTTTACACGTAGAATTGAAATTGAATTCACTTTAGCACCCAAACTATTTTAATGGAGTGTATTATTAAATCTATTCCATGTGACGTTGGACATCGGCAGGAAGAGGGCGACCAGATTCTCCTCTGAATCAGCAGGTAGCTTTATTCAAAGCTTAGTTTCATTGCGCTTTCAGATTAAGGCTGATCCCTTGGTTCTGCTTGGAGTCCAATTTCCAGGATTGCAGGGTTTTAACTTCCTGGCATTTTCTTCCCAGTTCCATATCTCCTGTTTGCCGGAGTCCCCATCTCAGGTTTGCAGCTCTGTTTGCCAGGGCCTTTTCTCTGGCCTCCCAGTTTTCATTCCTTAGCATTTTGTTAATGGCTCCATGATTCTGTTAGCTGGGGTCACTGCGCAGTGGTGACGCTTTCAGTCTTGTTTTTTGCAGCTCTGTCTCAGGGCCTTTTCTCTGGCCTCCCAGTTTTCATTCCTTAGTATTTTGTTAATGGCTCCATGATTCTGTTAGCTGGGGTCACTGCGCAGTGCTGACGCTTTCAGTCTTGTTTGCAGTTTTCTGTATTAGCCTGTATTTTGCATGTTTTTGTATTTCAGCCTCCCCCCATCCTGCTCCTCTTGCAACCCCCAATGGTCACCTCCTTCACGTGGAACACTGTCCAGTGGACTCACGAACTGGCTGATGGAAATCCTTTCATTGGAACAGTGTGCTCCACAGTCTTCTTTGCGTCCTGTCAGTTATGGAAGTAAATAAAATACGTTTTATCAATCAATCTGAGTCCCATTGCATGACAGTTACTTACTGTACTGCAGCCTGTTTTATATCTTACAATAAATACATTACAGATTACAGCAAGATGGGGTATAAATATCCTCAGTGTAAGACACTGTGCTCTTTGCATCAATATTTCTAAGTTTATGATCTAATACAGAGGTCTCCAACTCTGGTCCTGGGGAGCTACTATCCAGTAGTTTTCTATCCTACCTGGCTTCTGATGAGCCACAGCTATTCCTGGTATTTACCCAAAAACAGGTGTGGCTCAACAGAAGCCAGGTAGGATAGAAAACTACTGGATAGTATCTCTCCAGAATTGGAGTTGGAGACCCCTGATCTAATAATACTGATGTAGTATGTGGGGAATTTTGATTTACAACTTGTTTTGAATTATGATTTTATGAACACATCTATTTGAGACTGTAAATAAACCTAGTTGAATACAATTTGATATGACTATCAGAAATTGCACAGTATATTTTTGTTAGCTGTGCCCTGGAGCTGTTCTGCTAGGTAAGATTAGTAAGCAAGGTTTTAATTCAGGCTCTTTTTGAAACAGTAACTTACTGTATAATATAACAGCATTTTCAGCAAATGTGACTGGGTACGTTTGTCTTAATAATGAATGAAGTTACTCAAGTGAAGTCATACATGCACAAATGGGGTGGGGGGGATTTCTTAGGTAAAGGGTCATAAATTACTTTGACTGGGTCACAGTAGGTGGATCCTGCCATGGATTAAGTGGATGGACTTCAGGAATCTCAGGAGTCTATTAAGAAGTAAGAGTCATTATCATTCAGCTGGAAACAAGACACGATGATTAATTATTAGCAAACCCAGAATTATGGCGAGTCAAACAGCAATCATGCATAGCCACCTCACATGGCGCTTTTAATCACAAAACTTTAGAGAACCTGCTTTATTTAAACCATAAATCCTCTTTCTTTGTCTTGTGCGCCGTCAGAACAGACCGGTGGTTGGTTTTGGGTTGATAAAATACTCCATGTTGCTAATACAGCAAAACCATGTATTTCCTGTGGACACGCAGAGTCGAGTAATTAAAATAATGCAGTTTGTTCCTTTTTTATAATTCAATGTCAATTAATGACAACAGTTTACTTACATTTAAATAATATGCAGATAGACAGACAGACCAGACAGACCATTAGATAGATAGATTTTCCCCTCTTAATTCGAGATGTATTATTTTGACGACTGATATTGAATTACTTAATATATGATTATGATAGAAGCTTTATGTGTTTGTAAAATCATTAAGGAATGTGTTTGTTCCTGTGTTTGGTCTCCATGCTCATTGTTAAGGTTTTTCCATTAGCTGCTCCTCTCTGTCATACTCGACTTTGCCACCAAAAGCAGTGTGAAAGTGTGGTTTCCCATGTGCTGATGCCTGCATAATAGTATGTGGAGATACATTCGCCTCCATCTAGTTGATGTCACTTCCTGACATCTTTGGAGAGCGGAGAGATAAATACGCCGGCAAAGCCATCTGCAAGCCACAAGCGTGGTCTGTGTCCGGCGGTCTTGTTTCCGAAGCTCTCAGGAAAAGCCCGATCAATGCTCTCTCTGACAATTTCAGCTGGCACGTCAAAAGCCATGAATTTTACACTTCATTGTTTTCTCCTATTATATTCTTAACTGAGGAAGGTTATAAAAAAATATAAAATACATACATTAGACTATGGCAGCGCAGTCTAGGAACATTTATTAAACTGACTGCAGGGATTACAGTTTGCGGGGAAGTCAACTGTTCCCTAGGTGACTGCATACAGCCAGCTTCCATGGTCAGATGACGTTGCACTCGAGTGAAGTGCGCAGTGCCGTAGCTGTGAGCTGACAATGCTGCCGCAGACTGCTGCAGCCCCCATTCCAATAATGGCATTTAACAATAACGACACCCGGTAATGAAGTTTATTAAATATTTACCCTTCCAGTGTTTTCCTCAGGCCTGCCTTGCACACTGCACTGTCACTGCAACTGGAGTCGTCTCAGAGGAGCTGACGCGTAGCTCTGCATCACGTATTTGTGAATGCCGAAGCTATTTTTGCTAGCCATACAGATCTTATAAACCTTATATTTTAGCATGCAGTGCCATGGAAAAGTATTTAGCGCCTGTCAGATTGTCTTCGTATTTTACATCGGATATTGTCAGATCGCCACCAAAAACTCAATAATAGATAACTATGAAAAGGACACATTTTTGATGCTAATGTCATTTACTCACTAAAGAAAGTGGGTCAGCTTCCAAAGCCCAATTAATTGGCTCCTTATATCCAATACCTACTCGCAGTACCTTTGGCAGTAATAACTGCAACTGGATGCTTCCTGCGGTTATCGATCAGTCTCTCACAGGGCTGTAGATGAATCTGGACCTACAGCGTTGTGTGGTAACGGTTCGACTCAATGATATTTCAGAGTTTACGAGTGTGAACTGCTCACCTTACAAACCCAGTGGGGTATGTTGAGGCTATGGAGAGATTCATGCAGAACTTTTAGATACAGCAGACTCTCATTCTCCAACAAGTCCCCATAACCTCGCACCATTAAAAAGCTAAACCTTCTTGTGCCAAGATGACTGAAATAAAACAATAATTATCCATCCATTTTTGTCTACCCACTTGTCCTATTCGGAATCACAAAGTTCCGAAGCCTATTGCAGAGGCTACAGGGACGACGCAGGGAATAACCCAGGAGGGGGTGCAGACCCATCACAGGGAACACTCACCATTGGTCCCAGAGGTGTGAGGAAATAGAGTTAACCATTGCACCACTGTGCCATCTCCTAAAATTTCATATTTTATATTAATTTGCTAAAATGTTTTAAAGAATAAAAAGTGACAAATTTACCATATATTATGTAATATAGTTTGCTGAAAATACAATATAAAATGTATGCAGCAATGAATACTGACATATTACAAAAAAAGCAGATTACTAAATACTGACAATTGTCGATACATTCTGCAAAAGTCACACCCCAGGTATGACTCCTGGATCTGCTTCTATGAATTTTATCATTTTCTTCATCAGAACAGGGGAAATCCGATTCAGGTAAAGTTTAATTCAATTTGCAATGATCAGAAAGAGCCATTTGAAATCGGTGTGGAGAATGTGTTGACATTGTACTGACTGACTGCTACATTTACCGGCATTTGTTATCAGGTAATGTAACATCTGTCAACCCTTGTTCGGTGTATCAGTGAAACCACATCCTCTGCCCTCCTTGGTTCTTATACCACATTTCATTGGTGACTGTCCATTGGTTGCATGAAATTTGAGATTACAATACATTACAGATTACAAGACAGATTACTTTCATCTGGAAAGGACTTCAGCAAATCACCAAAGCCCCCACTCCATTAATAACCCAGGCCTTGCCAACAAAGGAAACTCCACTGTAAATCTGAAAAAACAAAGGGACAGTCCTGACAGCACCCCCATTGTGCACCCCCAGTGTGCACAGCCATCAGCCATCATCCCCACAACGCTGGCTGGGGCCACTACAAAGGGGGCTCCGAACGGCCCCCTCCCTTCACCACAACAACCCTCGTTCTTTCTGAGCGAGACATTAAGAAGATGCTCAAGCTTCAGAACCTCTTCCAAGGAGCCGTCCCAGACTCTGTCTCCCCCATCACACTGAAGCATTGTGCTGACCAACTGTCTCAGGTGCTCGGACATCTTTAACACTTTCCTGGAAACTTTCCACGTGTCAGACGGCTTCAAAACCGCCACCATCATTCCCATCCCCAGAAAGCCCAGGGTCACACGACCCATAGCCATGACCTCAGCAGTGATGAAGTCATTTGGGCATCTTGTACTGTCTCATCTGAAGGCCAAATCATACTTCACTTTTCCACGTGTGCTTTCAGTTGCGGACAAGGGGACGTGATATAAATATCGTCATCAGGGGTTGGCTGCAGACAGCGTGTCCGTAGCCCAATTTTTTATGACGGATAGCTTAGTGCTTCCATGATATACCAAGACAGTAGCATGTGGTGTGTTCTGCTAACTGGATTTCATAAACATAAGAATATGCCAAATTTATAAAGATTACTCACTTTTGGACGTCTCCCTATACATCTCATTAATATTTTAGCTGTACTTCTTATCTTCTTATCAAATCGTGGGCGTAAGTAAACATCTGCACAGTACTGAAAAGTCGGCATCTGGATAAATGTTTCACCCATTATATAAAGCCCTAGTGATTATTGCACATGCATCACATAATCACGATTAAATTGCAATGTGATATCGTACAGACATACTGTGAGGAATAATTTATTATTATTCTCATATATAATATCTCCTATTATGCAACATTCATTCTTGTATAATGGCAGTATTGCACTACTGCATTACATTTCTGCTCTCATCCAGGCTGTACCCCAATATCGTGTGCTATACTGTACCTTCTGGGATGAGAATACACCCTGTAGTGGCTGATAATTACTTTTTTTGACAGAGATAAAGCTAAATTTGTTCTTGGTCAGTTCCGGCTCTAGTAAAATGTACCCTTCAGTGCAGCGTTGGCTGATCAGCAAAGGAATCCCAGTCCTTTATAGACAGTGTTGAGTCTGCATACAGTATAAAGCAAATAATAGGCAGACCAAGAGTGTAGGTTTGACAATACTTCCAACATGAAAACAAGTTAACTTTGGGAAAAAAAAATCTTATTAAAATACAGCTAACTGACTTAATTTGAACACCATATTCGCTCTGTTAGAAAAAAAAAACAGCCCAGTTACACTGAAGCAGAACAGCGCACTCTACTTCACCTGAGTATTAGACACATCTGTGGTTTTCTCCTAATTAACTGAAGAGTGCTGTGAGGACCTTGAAGCCTTCGGTAGGGGTTTGGTTAGCCGTTTCCTGGTCTGGTTGTTTCCCGTGTTCCTGACCTTTTTGGCATCTAAGCCCTATTTCCTGACCCTGTCATTTGAATTTCATTTGAACTGCTTTTCTCTTTCTCTGAATGTTTTTCAACTTCACTTGCATTTTGGGTTATATTTTGGTGTTTGTCCTTCATGATGAATCATTTAACATTTTCTCCGCTTCTCATGTCAGAAATCTATTATTACATTTCATTAAGTGGTGAAACTTATGGAGGAAATAAATTTCTCCTCTGCCAGTGGCATTGCAAGTCTGAAAATAAATCTTTTGTATATCTGTCTATTTGAGAGTGTGAGATTTTATGCTAAACTTTTTTTCAGCCCAGAACACTATGTTCATCATTTCTATCTTAGCTATTCCTTGATAATTATAAACGCCGCTATTATTATAACTTTCTCTTTTGAGAATCCTTGGACACCACTGGTTTGACTTTATATTGAGCAAGCGGTCGCCCAGGGAGTCCCGAATGAGGCACATTACCTGCATTGTGAGGGAGCGTCAGTTGCGGCACTATGGCCATGTGGCACATTTCCCTGAGGGTGATCCGGCTCTCAGGATCCTCATCGCTGAGGACCCAAGCGGCTGGACCAGGCCCACGTAACACCGGGCTGTGGCAGATAGACTACTATTTCTGGAGGGTGGGACTGGACTGCGTGTTGACTTGGGGGGGTTAACCAACTGTGATCCCAAGGTGTTTCATTGTGTGGTTGGTGCAGCGTCATGCTGTACCGAGGCATGCCCCCCCACCTGACCTGGCTCTTACTATCTGTATGTATATATGTATATCTGTCTTTGCTGAGATGTATAATATGTAGAATCAAAAACACCGTACCATAGTGTTAACTAAAAAAACATTTACTGTATGGCTGAATTGGAGTATATTATTAAATTAAAACCACTGACAGGTGCAGTGAATAACATTGATTATCTCATTACAGTTGCACCTGTCAAGGGCGCCATTATGTAACAGTCAGTTCCTAAAGTTGATGTGTCGGAAGCCAAAAAAAGGATGTGATAGACTTTGACATGGACCAAATTGTGGTGGCTAGATGACCGAGTCTGAGCATCTCCAAAATGGCAAGTATAGTAGGGTGTTCCCCGTTTGCAGTGGTCAGTACCCAGCAAAAGTGGTCCAAGGAAGGTCAACTGGTGAACCAGCAATGGAATCATGGGTGTCCAAGGCTCATTGACGTGTGTGGGGAGTGAAGACCAGCCCATCTGCTCTGATCCTACAGGAGAGCTACTGTACCACAAATTGCTGAAAACGTTAAAGCTGGCTATCATAGGTAGGTGTCAGAACAGAGTGCATCACAGCTTGATGCATACAGGACTGCGTGGCCGCAGACCACTCAGAAAACCCAAGCTGACCCCTGTCCACCACAAAAAGTGCCTACAATGGGCACGTGAGCGTCAGATCTGGACAATGGAGCAATGGTAGAAGGTGGCCTGGTCTGATGAGTATCATTTTCTGTTACACCATGTGGACGGCCGGATACGTGCGCATCATTTATCTGGGAAAGAAATAGCACCAGGATGCATTATGAAAAGTATGCAACCCGGCACCGGGATTGCGATGCTCTGGGCGATGTTTTGCGGTCCCGACATTCTTATTGATGTTACTTTGACACGTACCACCTAAACATTACTGCAGCCCAAGTACACCCCTACATGGCAGTGGCCTCTTTCAGCAGGACAATGTGCACTGCTGCACTGGAAAAAATAAGCTCAAGGTGTTCAGCTGACCTCCAAATTCTCTAGATCTTAATGCAATTGAGCATCTGTGGGATGTGTTGGACAAACAAGCCTGAACCAGGTCCCACCTCACAATTTACTGAACTTAAGGCATCTGCCACCACAGGTGACCTCCAGGAGGTCTTGTGGAGTCCTTGCCTCAATATGTCAGAGCTATTTTGGTGGCATGAGGGAGACCTACATAATATTAGGCAGTGGTTGTAATGTTGGGATGCTGTAATGGCTGATTAGTGTATTTGTTATGTGTGATTAAGTTATTAAAAAATCTAGGCAATGACTTGTTCATTGTATTTAACACATTAACAAAGGGGTCTCTAACCTTTTGTGGAATTTTGCCAGGATATATTTAATGTTTGGAATAAAAATGACATGAATGAACATGCATATTTAACACCACCTGTTATACCTAATTATGTGTTGCCTATGCATATGTTTTTTTTTTTCCTTTTTTCCCTATAAAAATATGGAAGGATAGCTTCTTAAGTGAAAAAGGTTGCCAGGCCTACTTTTATTAATTAAAAATGCCATCTTGTGCATAATGTAAGCACTTTATTAACATGACTGATTATATAGGAATTGTGTTAATCTTGGCAGCAAAGAATAAATTAAAATCTGAATATATTTTATGCACATATAGAAACAACGTAAATTCTGATGAAGGGAAGCAAACACATATTCAGTATTGCTTCAGTTCACAGTTGTTTGTTCCTACAAAAACTAAGCTTCTCAGGGCATTTTTTTTGGTTTATGGATTAAAAGAAAGCAAAACATTTTAGGAGCCAAGAACATCATCTAGAGACTTGTAGATTTATTAGTCCAACATAAAACAACTTGAACATGACTGAAAAAATAGCTAGCCTTAAAATATTTGTAATACTTTGCTTGAGAGGGCAAAGATTATAGTATAATCTTACATTATGTATTAACCTGAGACCAAGTGTTTGTTACATATTGATGTTCGTTCATAATTAATCATCACAGTCCATGTATTACATGCAGTTGCTTCATTTGTTCATAATTTTTGATTGAGTAGCAACTGAGTGACTAAGTTTCTTCAGACTCCTCAAATAAAATGTCACCACAATATTCTTTAAGTAATCTGATCAGGATCGAGGTATTTCTTTAATTAACAGTTCCGTCAAAGCCGATTCATTAAAAGCTCATTTGAAAACAATATAAAGTGGGCCGCCAGGATTGTGAAATCCAACATGAAATATGAAACGTCCAGTGGCCCAAAGCAGGTTACACTTGGCTGTTTTACTGCTAGGTATCTAGGACTTGCCCTTTTTGCATTACACTCCCTCGGGACAAAACATTCAAATGGTTGCTCCTTAGTAACATAAAAGGAAATGATCCATGACAGGTGACCATTTGGTTTTACCCCTAGATGCTGCCTGCATTACTGACAATGGTGGAACATGAACATGTGCGGCAGTCAAATAGATTTTGCCCTTTTTTTGGTCACATCTCCTTACGAGAAAGCAGTGTAATGACTAATGGGGAGGTCTCACAGCGGGGTAATTACAGGATAATGAATGCACCTGTGCATTCCGCTGTACCTACCATGTCAGCGAAAAAAACCTGCCTGAGTTATTAAGTGCACACAGAGCGGGAGAACGATAGAGTCAGGAAATTATCACCTATCATAAATTCTTGGCAAACACTGGCTAATTGGCCATGAAAAGGCCACAAAAAGTCACATTATTGCTCCTACTCCTTCATAATATGGCATTATTTAATCAAAGTGTGTCAGTTATGCATCGATACATGTAAGATTCCTTTTAAAATATTGGTAATACAGTGTATACTGTAATGGACAGGCATGGCATGCAGGCTGTTCCCATGGCTTCTGCGCATTGCTTCACAATATTGGCTCCAGGCTCTCCATGACCTTGGAAATGATTTTTAATGCATAGCTTTAAAAAAAGCAATAAATATATAGATGTCCCTTTACTTTGAAACATGAAATAATGGTTAAGGAAGATAATGAAATGCACATGAAGGCAGTATAATATAATTAAGCCAAGCAGCAGAGGCTGGTTCCGGATCCGGTTCCGCAGGCCTGGGAGTCGGTTATATGGGTCTGATGGGCTCAGCAATGTGTCTGATATGTCAGATTCTTATGAGGAATCCAGTGTTTGGTGCCGCCAGCCACCGCCTCCGCTCTGCCTGGACCAATTTCATGGACAGCACTGAGATAAGAGCTCCTACTCCAACCTGCAAGGCATCTGCCTCCACCAAAAATTCCCACTCGCGGTGTGAGAGAGGCAGCCATGGATCTGACTCTCCTACCAAAGCTCCAATCAAAAGCACTCAATCCCAGAAGCCTCAGCAGCTCTCTGACAGAGCTTGACTGTTGCCGCTGCACATTGGCTTTGACTCCATCTGGATTCCGGTGGGAACAGAATATACTCAAATAACATATATACTCATGTAACAAATAAAACTAAAGGACTCAAAACTCATGTGTTTCCCCAATTTCGCATACTGGTCACTCTCCTAAAGAGGGCTGAGTGTCTACTGGATGTTTAACTTGGCAGGTCACACCAAAAATGAATACTAGCATGTGTTTTTGATTTACAATGGGAATGCCAGAGCTGCGTTCACTGGCTCATGTAACATTACCAAATATTCTAAGTGCCCTCTGCTCATTTAAAAGCCATCTTGTACTCATCAACCTTCCAAATCCAAATCAGACATAACCATTATGAAGGCTGAGCTTTGTAAACCTGTTAAATCCTTCCTTGATCAATTGGAAAGGATATTTATTTTCAACCAGCTTTGCAGTGAGTCCCATTTAATTGTAATAATCAACGTTAGACCACCCGGGGATATTAATTCTGTAACCAAGGCTTCTGATTTGTGTCCATAGCTAGACCAGATGTGGGCAGTGGTGGCTTAACGGTCAGGGAAGCACACTTGTAATTTAAAGATTGCAGGTTCGAATCCCTGACCAGCAAGGCACTAGTGAGGTACCCTGGGCAAGGTACCGCCCCTAATCACCGTTCCCTGGGTGCTGAATTAGCTGCCCCCTGCTATGTCACATACAGGGGTATGGGTTAAATGCAGAGGATACATTTTGTTGTTGTATGCTGTGGTTTGTCAACAATGACAATAAATCACTAAATTCTAAATTGCTGGCCCAGTAATATAGGCAGTTGGGAGGGAAGGTAGCATCCTTCCACTTAGAGAAAACCTCCTTGAAATCTTGAAATGGGGCAGCAATGCTCTTCTCCTCTCATGTGTGACTGGCTCCCTGCTCACCCTCCCAAGCATGAACCGTAGAATGCCAAGAGTAAGATAGGCATAGCCCCTGGCTACCAGCTGCCCCATGGACCAAAAATAATACATTTTGTACCACTACAGGAACATAGAAATTTGAGTTTTTAGATTTTGTTGTTCTGTAAGATGCACAGGTGAGAGAAAGCATGCAGTCAAAGTACAGGGTCAGCCATTTATACAAGTTCATAGGATTTCTTTGGTTTTCACATACAGTATGCTATCTTTATTCTCCTATGAGATACACACACAAGTGAAAGAGCATCTTGGGGTCAAGGCATAAAGTTAGGAGTTTTTCCAGTACCCCGGGAGTAGCTAAGGGTTAGAGCCATTCCTGAAGGATCTGATGGTGATGTAATCATGATGCTGGCCACATTCCTCAACCTTTCGATCATGGTCTGGGGGGGCTACCCAAGGAAGCCACATAGAGTCCAATATGACAGGAGTATGAAGGTTCATGGTAGACTTGAACATTGCAAATAAGTATTACATACATGTTAAAAACAAACTGTAAAACAAACAAGAACACAGTTAAATTACACTCATATAATGCTACATATATATGCCTGTGGTGGAATTATGATGGTGTGGAACACTATCAGTGTGTGCAGTGTACAGTATATGTACAGTTCACCATGCAATCATCACACTGTCCACTGGGGCGTGTTCTACCAGAAGGCAAACTGTCAGCCTTGCAGTACCTTGCAGCGAAAGCCTCTGCTTTCACCAGAAACGGGATTTCTGTCTGAAGTTACATCCAGCTATACCAAAATTAATGCAGAGGTCACTTTGCAGCGGAGACAACACTCCCAACTGGATGACCACACGCATTCTAGGCATGGTGAAGAAGTTCCTAAATACATGGTCGGTCTCAATGAAGTGTTGCATCTCATTTTTTTGCCTGTGACATAAAATCATCTAGTCAGAATGAGTAGGTAATTAGGGAATGAAGGCAGCCATCATTTCTCTGGAAACTAACAGCCATTTTAAAGGTTCAGATAACGCCTGCTAGTAGGCAGTGGCTAGGGAATGGTGATCCACCCACTGTTTGCTGCTATCACGTGGAACTTGACAACATGATCAGTGGTTCAGGATTACATTACAGCTGACTATGATGAGGCGTGAGGTATATAGTACCAGTCAAAAATTTGAACATGCCTACCCATAGAAAGGTTTATTGTACTGTTGTTCTATAATTTATAATAAATTATAAAGACATCAAAACTACAAAATAACATATATGGAATTATGTATTAAGGACTCAGAAGGCTGCCAGTTCAAATCCCTCCATTGGGCCCTTAAGCAAGGCCCTTTACCCCAATGGACTGGCTGATCCTGCTGTCTCCTCTATGCCAGGTCCATGATGCGGCCTCCTGGGACGCTTTTCCAGCCGTCCTGAAGGAGGTCCCGCATATACTGAGCTCTCATTGGCCACTTTTCCTCCACTCTCTGGCCAGACTCCTCCAAAACCATCTCTGCCGCGCTTAGGTCAGGTGTCCAGGTCATGTGATGCGACACTAAATCGGCGACTTGGCAAACTTTTGACTGGTTGTATATGATCATTTTATGCTGCCATTGCTGTTTGAGATTGTCTGAGAATCTGTCTATCCTTCGTAGCCGGCAACAGTCAGCACTTGTACCTGTGGGTAGTGGCTAGACATCTACCTCATACTTACAAAACGCAACAGACCGCCTGTTTACAGGACTGGGCAGAAGACAAGAGAATGATTTGGAATTTGAAAAAAGTGAAAGTGCAATATGGAACACAAACTTACTCCATGTAAAGCAGTCTACAGTAGGTGTCTGATGAGGTCGGTTTCAGGTTTGTAGAGGCAGGTAAACGGCATTTACCTCCGTTTATGCTCCGCTGCCCCCCTGAATTGAAGTGTTATCTCTGTGAACCAGAACCATGCAACCCTGAAACCTCTGGCTGGACCAGAGTGATTGTAACATTACCACTGTGAACAGATGAACCACATAATAATTATTCCCCATTACAGCTGTAACCACATACTGCACAGGATTAAAATTCATATGATGCTGCATATACATATGTATTTATGCATTTGCATAATTTGCACTCATGAATATAAAATATAAATAATGTATGTTCACACTTATAGATTAACACTGCACCACTTTATGGCCAACACAATTTTTCCCTTAGAGTCTATAGTGACAGTGTTACTGCTTCTGTTTTTGCTGCTTATTATTACAAGCAAGTTTGCCTATGCAAATTCTCAGGAAGTTCTCTTATTTAAATTATAGGTATATTCCTTCTAGGGCGTCTCTGTGCCTTCTACCTGATGCTCATCCTGAAACGCTGTACTGGAAAAGCAGTTAGAATACAGATGGAGATGGATGGATGAATGGATGGATGGATGTATAGACAGGTGATCAGACGGATGGAGGCTGAATAAAAGGTGATGTGGCTGGGGAGAGGGAGGTCTGGGTCTCTTTCCTAAAGCTGCTACCCCCGCGACCCGGATCCCGGACAAGAGGGTGGTGATGGATGGATGGATGGATGTTTGTATCCAGGTCAGGCTAAATATATTTTGCTTACATAAAATTTAAAATTTCTGCAGCCCGTGCAAGTCCCTATGTTACCACTTGCCCAGTGCCTTAACAATCCATGTATTGACCTGCACAGCGTTAAATTATCCCAAAAAAATGCTGTACTGTTGAACACGTAAATGCTAATATTCGTTAATCTCCAATATGTAAATTTCATTGTACTCTATTATGAATTTGAAATACTATTTTTTACATTGCTTGTGTTGTGAAATTGAACAAGTTCAACACAAGTTCAGGTTTTAATGATTACAGAAACTCTGAATCATGCAGCTTTGACCCGGATCCACTTTCCCCATATTCAATATTTTTTGGATTAGCTACAACATTCAGCTTCATCTATGGTGAAAAGAACAGGTACCTGCTGTGGAGAACAGTGTTATCTCTCCCATATTAAGCATTTCCTACAGGTGCCCAACTGCCCAGTAACATCTAAAATAGACCAACGTTTGAATAATTGTGCTGAAGGCAGGCATCCATCCATCCATCCATCCATCCATCCAACCAACCAACCATCCATCCATCCATCCATCTTCTGTGCCCACTTGTCCTATGTAGAGGTGCAGGGGACCTGAGCCTTTTTCCAGAGGCTACAGGCACAAGGCAGGGAATAACCCAGGATGGGGCATCAATCCATCACAGGACACACACACACCATTCACAAATCAAATAAAATGCATGTCAAATTCTACTGGTCTAAAAACAGCTACAGTCAAGCGTTTATGGGGATCTACATTAAAATTACTCTCAGCTACCATTACAATATGAATATACGTCAGTGAAAGTCTACGTGGGAATATTACTCTGCAACCCATCCGTTCTGCATACATGTAGCAGAGAGGCCCATGTTGGGTTAGTCAAAGGCCCGACGCTATGCAACACAGTGACTAGGCTGACACGGAAGCTGAGACACAAGATAAAAAGAGCACAGGAAACCCGATTTCAGTCATAACGCAATTTTGATAAAATATACAATTACAGAGTTTTGCCTTTGTATGGCATCACAATACACTAATAAGAAAAATGTTGATCAGGTATAACGTTAAAACATTACACATTGGTAATACCTTGCATGCCAAAAATGACACTTTTGTGCCTTCCATGATAGTTGTATATAAAACCCAGTTGTTAGTGACAAAATTAAGATAAAGGATTCCGTAGCTTCCATTGTGTTCGTGGGGTGTTTTAGCATGGGAGTTGACTTTATCACATCTTAGAATTGCCACCTTCGGTTTCCTAGCAACTGATGCACGTATCTGGGGAAAGTGAGAAAGAGCTGGCATAATCGCCTAAAGTATTTCAAAATGTTTTAAGTGGTTATGAAAAAAAAATCAACATGGAGGCTTGATAGGCCCATCAAAGTGTAACACACAATACGGTCGGGATGTGCATCTGAGTTCAACGCGATACACATCTCCATGCATTGCGAACAATCCGATACGTTAAAGATACATATGAAGCAACTACTAATGCGATGATGATATCGTTCAACCCTTAATGTGACGCAGTGCAATTCAACACATTACGATATGATGTAAATAAATAATACTGAAACAGTCTATAGAGAGGGAATCAATGTAAATAAAATTATTAGTCAAGAATTTTTGGTCACATCTCAAAATACTGATGCAGAGATGTTAGAAACGATGCATCCAGTGTTCATCGCAAATTGTACCCAGTGCGGACTTTTCTAATTTGTGCCAATCACAATGTGAACCTCTGTGCTGGTGCCAATGCATTGCTATCCCTACAATGCAGCACTGACAGAGAAGTATTGCAGCAGTAATAGTCATTTTGGAACGGTCACGTTGGTCACGATCACACTTTTTATTCTGGCCGGACGTGCAAGCGGCTTGCAATGACGCCGCCTGTAATTTAGTTTTACGGCTAGGATTTTGAGAAATGTTTGTAAAGGGACTTGCTAAAAGGAGTTTCCTGGACGATACTCGATCTGTGTGGGACAATTGATCATCATACTGTCTATATCTGACAGAGCTTCCTCGATGTTTACTGTGATTTTCGAACAAAAATATGTAGGTTAAATAAACTGAAACAGAATCTACTATGATTAAGATTATAACTTGAAAATTGTCCCAGTAGTGTTGTCTTTGCAAAGTTTCTCTTTTCCTGTCAATTCAGGTCCATATTCATATTTGTACTGCTTCATTAAACCTTTTGAATTTGTAAAATCTCTGGTTTCAAACCCTTCCTTTCTAATAAGAAGATGCCTTGTAATAATGCAAATATTCTAATGCTAACAATTTTTTTCCCAAAAACATGTGTGACCATTGCATCAGCAGTGACAACACAAAACAGTAGCTAAAAAAAAGTTTGTTTGTTTGTTTATTGCATTGTTATTAACATATAATAGCAATTTTAAAAATTAACTGCTGTAGTGTTTAAATCTTAAATAGCCTAACACCAGGGGGGACATTAACTCCTCAGGAGCACTGTCTACATTGTTATAGTTTATTTTTTATTCATTATTTTCTGTTTTGTTCTCTGTCACACATATGACCTATAAATGTTGCTTCTGTTTTCAGTTCCCTCTCCCTGCCTGTAATTATTGTAATTACTGTAATTGTCTCTTCAGTGACTTCACACACAGTTGTATACTCAACTCCAGCTATTAGCTGGGCTATACAGATCTATTTGATGAATCACTCTCACTCTCTTAAGCTGCACTAGCATATTGCTCAAATTTGCTTCAAAGCCTTTGGTTCATATGCATTTGTCATTCTGCAAACCTTTGTCTTATATCTTTGATCCCCCTCATTTGCCTTTTTGTCCTTTGAAATCAAACCACAGACAGCAAAGTGGTTTCTTTGATTTTTTTTGCTAAATCCCTGAGTACCTCTTTAGTAGCATATAGGTCGGTGAGTGAACTGTCCGTCAAACTTATACCACGTCTTATTGTGTCTTTAATCGGGCTTCCGTCCAACTTCATGATGAAAAACAGCATCAATTCCTGCAACATGCCAGTAAGATCTACAGAAAATAAATAGCCTGCTCCAGTAACACTGTTTATTGAAGGGATGCATTACTATTTAAAAAGTGTGCAGGTGTGAGTACTATGCTGACCTTAATTATGTATTTTGCAAATAAATGTTGCATTTTTGTTAAATCTATGCTCTGTTCTGATGGTTGAGTTTGCCCACGATAAATTTAGGCAAACAAAATAGCACAGTATACTGAAAATCTGACCGCAATACCGCCAAAATCTACCCTACACATTTTCCCTCCGCTCCAAAAAATCTTTATTGAAAGGTCATCTTTGTATGACTCATTTCAGTGTAAATCAGGTTCTCCACATCTGTAGCTGTTCTTTCGTGTGGCACCACTGACTAGGACTAAGCGACACGATTAAATTCCCCCATAACTTTTGCCATATTCCCCACAATAAACCAGCTACCTGTTTCTTATTGCCATGAGCCCTTAGTATTCGAATGAAATTTTGATTGAATGCATTCCGATACTTACAGAGATACTATTATGTCATAATAATGCAGATTTTCAATAATTTACCAAAAAAGATGGATTTGATGCATATAGGATTGTTGGGTTGAAATTGTACATATTATCACTCATGTGTATTCTCATGTATTGTGTAGGTGCTAGACAGTAATTTTCCAATCACGTACAGCAGACAAGGCCACCCCTGCTGCACTCCCTGTTCTTCCATCACGTGCAGCAGACAAGGCCACCTCTGCTGCACTC
>JAODKF010000050.1:9174360-9185008 GCA_026779585.1 Mormyrus proboscirostris | reverse complement strand
CACACCCACAATGTAACCTGATCATTTTTGTTTACTCTGTAGTATAAATAAATCCTGTCGAGGAGCCACACCTTTGTGGCTCACCCTGCAGTTGGTGTGGTTACCTTTGCAGCAAGTAAAACAGCGTGTGTCTCATACTCTGTGGGTCAGCAGCCGGGGGGGGCTGATCACTCTCTCCGACAAGCATTTATAGTTAAATATATTGTCAGTACTCATGTTGATAGCTGTCTGTCTAGACGAACCCATGTCACCATTCTTTTGTGTACAAAATCCACTAAAAGTTTAAGCTAAGAGCTAAAATCACATAATAAATAATAAAAGGTAAAAAACTGTATTACTAACCCGTATGTTTTGGTTAGATAATCTTGAGGTAAAACAGGAATATTCAGACCAGCTGTTCTATGATTTCAGATTCAGGGAAAATGTAAGCAGGCAGAATGTGGCATCTGTGTGTGGGTACATGTGCCCTAGTGAGCACTGTTCATTTGTCCTTAAGGTAAACAAAGTCACTTATACTGGCACATAATTCTTACTTAAACAGTTTTCATATCGCACTGCTTTGTTGTGCTTGATTCTCCTGTTACTGTAGCTCTGTGAAGCTACAAATAGAAATTGGGCACAAGGTGGCTT
Organism: Mormyrus proboscirostris; assembly: GCA_026779585.1. Lineage (NCBI taxonomy): Eukaryota > Metazoa > Chordata > Actinopteri > Osteoglossiformes > Mormyridae > Mormyrus > Mormyrus proboscirostris. The sequence goes on along the minus strand of JAODKF010000050.1, from coordinate 9,184,378 downwards.
GACTTTGGCTGCAATGATCTACTGATATCTATAAATTTATAGAAGGAAGCACTAGATGTTCTGCTGTACCCCCTTTAAATCATTAACAAACTACCTAGCGGGAAAAAAAGAGCGACCTTCTATACTGTAATTCTTTGTTCCTGTTTGCCACAAAGTGGTGAGATGAGACTGAAACTATGTGTAGGAGACTGCAGGGTCCTGGTGTTATTTCCTGCCGTTATTACCATTCATTGCATTATGACAGACCAGAAAGTGCTGTCTGGCCAAAGCAGCAAAGAGAACAATGGCACAATGGCATCGTCCTATGTCACCACTTCCTTTTGGAGATTGCCAGCAATGGGACAGACATTTTACATCAAATAAACACAAAACAGCTGACTGAAACCAGAGGGATGGAAATATCCTGTGTGTACAGTATATGGAGCCTGTAGTTTATGGATTGTTTATGTACAAGATACTGTAAGGAACGAGAACAACAGATTTAATCAAAATGCCAAACCCAGGTCACTTGACACATCCAATCCATAACGGGGCACAAACCGGGGTACCCCCTTGGGGGGATGCCAGTCCATCACAGGGCACACAGACTGGGGAAGCCATAGATGGGATGCCAGTTCATCACAGAACGCATACTCTCAATCCTACTCTGCAAGCAATTTTACAGACACCAGATACCCTGTGTGCAGGTCTTTGGGCAGAAAGCACACAACCTTGGGAGAACATGCAAACTCCTCAAACACAGAAGATGCACCATTCAATCCTTCTTTGTTATAGGAGAGAAAAAATAGTGCTAATAATTAAGCCATTGTGCCACCCTTATTCTGAACGTTATGTCATAAGTCCTTCAAGATGAGTATTCGAGGTAATTTTAATTTCAAAGATAACATTAAAAAACGAAAGCCTGTACGCTTGGAAATGTGATTTTGTATAATTATTTTACTATTTCTTCTGCATTTCTGCATTTTTGATATTCTTTCAAAAGGAAGCCTTGAACACACTAAAAAGTACAAGAAGTGGGAAAAAAAATAAATGAAATCTTTGTGTGTGTTCTGAATGAAATGCTGAAAACATGCAGTTGTGGAGGCGATGGATGGAGCTTGTCCTCTACAGAAACACATATCCCTCAGTCACAGTGGGGCAACGCAGACAGAAAACAAAGCTTCTTATAATGTGGGGTTATGGATTTATGATCGGAACATCACCGATTCAGATCCCAGCGACGGCATTTCTCTTGTCCTCATATCTTAAACAGAAAGTGAACTGAAGACTATCCAAACGTAGACCTGCCAGCGTGTCAAATTATAACACTCTTAAAGTTTCGTCTGTAGCTTCAAGTACCTCCAAGTGAGTCATCCTGGGAATAGGTTTGCCCATGAAAAACCGTCGTGATCTACAATGAACAATAATTATTTCGGCAGAGAGATTTGAAAGTGACGCCCCCCCCCCCCGCAGTGTTTCACGGGCTGGGCCCCCTCCCAATCAGAAGGCACAATATAGCCAAATCACCCACCATGATGCAGTTAATGAGTTCACATCACTGCTAAATCCTGAGACGAGTCTTCTATCTGTGTTTGTGACTCTATATAGGGCACTTTCACTAAAAGTATATTTAGAGTAGTGCACAATACTGGCGTGCAAAATCACAATAGCAAATGAGGAACAGAGCAAGACTTCATTTGGCAAATGTTCCTCTCCATGCACCTTCCAGAAGTGGTGCTTGGTGATGGCAGCTTCCGTCCAACTCGATACAACAATTTGAACTATGTAATACAGCTTAACTCATTTGCTTTAAACCCATGTCTAATCTGCCATTCCATTATTTGAGAGGGGTGCTGAGAGATTTACACAACTTACAGTATAAACAGTGCCTTCCTCAATCAGAATAGCAAATTTACGAGTAAGTAAATAATAATTCCTCTGACAGACCATCAAGAGATGCCATCAATGTAATTGTACTGTGTTTTTTTTTCTTTTTTTCAAAGCTTTGAGAAATTTCTCAGAAATAATTACAAAAGCAAGAATAAACTATTAATTACATACTTCAGGACAAAGAATCTGGTGAAATTCAGGAAGCAGTGACTTTACTGAACATAAAGGTCACCAGGGTGAATCACATTTCAAATGATGGGTGGGACTGGAAATCCATAATCTTAGAACTAAAGATTTTTCTAGTTTCTACAGCAGTTTGCAGCTATGATACAATGTGTGTTACAATGCATCATTAATTAAATATACCAAATGCTACTCTGCCATGTCTAAAAATATTTGCAATATTTGCACCTGGCACATAATTATACAAAAATAATTTAAGAAAAATCTATAATAAAAATTAGGGCTGTCAAAGTTAATTTCATTATAACGTGGCTAATTTTTTCAACGCCATTAACGCATCGATGCCATGATGCCATGCCATGAGTCGAATGGCAGCTCGAGAAAAATAATGAAGAAAGAAATAGGTATTTGAATGACAGGTTCAGCTCCAAAACTCTGTCAGACGGGGACCATTACAATTGTCTTGTAAGTATGAGGTTTGCACAATATCTTCATAATAGCAGTCATAATCATGCAGTAGTTTTATGGATTATTCATATCACAAATTTATATATCAAAAGTAACAAACTGAACTGCTATATATAAAATACACACAGACACACACGGTGTGTGTGTGTATATGCATATATAAAGCAGAGTCCATCTCCCCTGATTAGTGAGGACACTGCCAGCATTCCTCATTGCTATCCCTGCAGGAGATATAGGGATCTTTTTTGAATTAATCCCTTCCTGATGTATTCAGCCTGTTTATTGCTGAACTGTTGACTCTTCACTCTACTGATTGACTTCTGCTGGTTTCTGAATCATTGCCTGTTTTCCGACCCTGTTTGCTAAATGTGTTTTGGACTCAGTTTGCATATTGCTCTGGATTGGTTCCTGTACTTGGCTGGTGCTTGGGCCCTTATTGTGAATCATTAAACTTGCTTGCTCGGCACTTGGATCTAGGAACTGTGTCAGTAATTATAGATCAGATGCAAAACTATCTTAGGGGGAAACTTTGGCATTTTCCTTGCTTCCTTCTTTTTTTTGCTCCCTAATCGAAGGAAGCTTGCTCTTCAGCATTGGTTGTGAAATCGTCGCCAATCTTACATTTTTTTGTTTTCAAACAAACTCATTCGTCCTTCTCCACTGAGACCAATCTTGCAATTTCCAAGAATGTTTAAACTGCAAAGTGGTGCCACCCTTCAAGACGACATTGTCTTCCATTTGACATAAACATTTCCAGAGGGCATCTCTGTATTAAACCTATATAGTATCATATGACAATAGATTGTTTTGCTTGCCATTGCAGGTGTAAACTCTGCCTGAACAACTGATCCATGCTTTACTGTAGTGGGAGAGTTTGCTGTCCAGTCCCTTAATTGACTACTTATTCACCACTAAGACTATCAACCCTGAAGTGGAAAATTGTTCTTATTTCATTTTAATTGCTTCTGCATGACAAAATTGTTTAAAATTGTTTAAAGACCCCGGCATAACTTGGGTATGAACATTCCTTCATTCATCTCTTCCATCCATCCTTCCTGACATCTTTCCTTCATTTATCCATCCATGTTCTATACCACACGTCCTACACAGGGTCATCGGACTCCATAACCGAGCCCAGAAACACTGAGCTCAAGACAGGGAGTTACCCCAGGGTGGGGCGCCATCCTTTATTCCTTTATTCCTTTATTACTTTTCGGACAGTCAAAGCGTTTACGGCAGTTTATAGCGTCTTACAGTGGGTGCTGGCTTCTGGTTAGGGATTTCATGGTCTGCAATCCCATATTTTTTTTTGAACAGGGTAAGAATAAGCAGCTACAGTATGACTGAGAGGCTGCCCAGTATGGGGGGACCAGAGGGACCGTCCAGCCTATTTGAGTTGGGAGCCTGTGCCCAAGACCACATGGTTACTGGAGAACATCCTGGCCAGGAGAATGATCACGTGATTGTTGGCCCCTTGACCCCAGGCTTTGCACAATTATATGTCACTTTGGAGAACAGATTAAATAGGTAACTAAATGGCTAGGAGACTCAGCACACAGTGCAGCGGCTAAACAGCATGGATCAGAATCAGCACCTCAGACCAGAAGAAGGTGGACGGATCCTTGTATGTGAGAGGAGAGAGTCTGCCGTGGTGACGAGTGCCTCAGGATTTTGTTTACAACGGAACAAGAGACAGAGGCAGATCGGTTCAGTGGCTGCATTTTATAGTAGCTGAGCAGGTCTGTGGTGCAGGAGACCGAGTTAAGCTATCAGATGAAGCTTGCAGTTTATCAGTCGATCTGCTTCCTTATCCTCATCTATGATTATGTACTATGGGGTAACAACCAAAAGAACAGGGTCACGAGTATAAGCTGAACTGAGGTTTCTCTGCTGGGTTTCCAGGCTCAATCTCTGTGACAGGATAAGCTGTTTTAAGATCCGGGAAGGACCTCAATTGAACTACTGCTCCTTTAGATCAAGAGTCACCTGGTCAGCTACAAAGAGAGCTGTTCTGGGCGCATCCCATTAGGAGGACAAAGGTACAGATTATATCTGCCCGCTGGATTGAAAATGCCCAAGGTTCTCTTCAAATGTGCTTTAGTTTATAGAGGAGGCAGTTACCCACTGGCCCAACTATGGAATACAACTATACAGTGGAAGCCCCTGAATGCATGCAGGTCCTCCAGAGCCCTGCTACCTGCACGGTACTATGCACTGATTACAGAGTGTCCCTCATTCTACCCTCATGGTGCTATGCACTGATTACAGAGTGTCTCTCATTCTACCTGCACAGTACTACACACTGAATACAGAGTGTCCCTCATTCTACCCGCACGGTGCTATGCACTGATTACAGATTGTCCCGCTATACCCATGGTGCTATGCACTGGTTACAGAGTGTCCCTCGTGCTACCTGCACAGTACCACATGTGACCACTAGTTCAAACCCAGCCTCAGCAAGTCTGTGGCTCCTTGAGCAAGGCCCTTAACCCCCAGCTCCCGGGGTGCCACCACGGGTGGCAGCCCTTCGTGGACAGCTTACTCTACAAAAAAAGAGCAAGTTGAGGGAGGCGTGTCCATCATGCTACCAGTACTATGCATTGATTACAGCATGTCCCTCATTAAATGCTATACATCAAGAGCATGCTAGTCACACCTTCGATGTGTGAGTTCTGGCTGGAAAATGTCCCCCCATCTGCCTTAAGGAACTCCTCCAGAAATATCAAAGGATGCAATGGTTTTCCTTTGAAAATACTAACAAACCAGTTTCTGGCCAGACCTTGTGGTTGTTTTTTACTAATATAAATATTGGTTTTATTGCAGAATGCCAATTATGTCGTCTTTCTCAGTATATTGATGGACTGCTGGGCAATCAGTTTCCCAGACTGTCAGCCAATATTCATTTTACTGGTGGGGGGGCTGAGTTTCTTTGTTCAGTCACCCTGGGCAGAGTCCTCCAGCAAGGCAGATTTTTTTACCTAAGGTACTCTATGTTCATTTTATCACGGCATACTGTTTTGAGACGGGGACCATTATATCCGTCTGAGTATAAACGAGACCAATTGTGTATGAGCCTCGCTTGCATTACCCTTGGGTGATGTCTCTCATATTCAGGCATTCACTGTAAACTTTTTGTGACCTGGAACGGGGGGCAATGGAGCAGGAAGGGAGAGTGGGGACAGGATAGGTTTGTGCTCAGAGAGTCCGTAGGGTCTGACTGTGGGCTCTTTCCCGTTCAGCGGGGGACTGAGGTGCGATCACCGGAGCGGGGGTCCGATGGCCTGAGAGCAGTCTCATCAGCGTGGGCTGCCGCTTCCCTGCTTGGGGTGAGAAGTGGCGCAGAATTGATGGAGTCCCGGATTACTGGATGTGAGGCCTGCAGCCCTAGAGCAGCCTGGAAAGAGGTTTCTGGACCGACCTGCTCAGCACATGCTGTCATGCTGACCCTCACTTGTATGTGTGGATGGATACATTTTAAGGTATTGGAAATGTTTTCATTAGCGTTTAAGTGTAGATTTAAAGACTAAAAGTGAAGAACATCTAATATACAGTGGTCAGCTACGCCAAAGCTTTGCTGCTAATACTGCGAATGCACCGTCACCTTCTGTTTTCAGCCGGGACCTTGGAATGGACAAAAGAAGCAGGTAAGAGGAGCTCAGCAACCTTATATGCAGTATATGGACATAGCAAACTGGCGATATCAGGAGGACCAAACCCATGGGGTGCTTTAAAAACGAACAATGAAATCTTAAACTTAGTCCTGAACCCAAATGGTAGCCAGCTGTGGGTAAAACCAGGACTGGAGTTATATGGTTAAAAAGTGTGCAGCAGCATTTTGGAAGCACTGTTGGCGGGCTAAGCTTGACTGACTTGCCCCAATGTGCAGAGAATTAGTCATCTAAACGAGATGAAATTAAAACATGCAGTTTCCCTGTCCTGATAAGAAATGTATGGCTTATTTTTTTTAATTATCCTGAGCAGGAAAAAGACATTCTTAAAAGCATTTATTTGCTTATCCAGTTTAAATTAGAGTCAAAAATGACACCAAGATATATGCCACACGGCCTTACATATGTAGACAGAGAACCCAGAACCATCATAGCTAGTGTGCCCACTGTAATGTCACCATTTGTCTCTTCCTAGGTGCACAGCTTTGCAGGTGCACAGCTTCACTGGTGCACAGCATCCCAGGTGCACAGCTTCGCAGGTGCACAGCATCCCAGGTGCACAGCTTCGCAGGTGCACAGCATCCCAGGTGCACAGCATCCCAGGTGCACAACTTCGTATCTTAGCTGAAGGCAACACAAGCAGAACTAAGTCAAAAACACAGGACACACACCAAGTCTTTCAAACTTAATATTTGTGGTGTTACAGCACTGTTACACAGAGCATTCTGATTTGTAACCTCCTGGTCCAAGTGCCTTGCGAGACTGAGACTGTACTGCAAATGAAGTACTAATCATTGTCAAAGTACTAAGCCTAAATGTCCCAGGGCCATGTCCAGAGATAGATAGATTGGTAAGACAGATAGATACTGTAAGATAGAGAGACAGAGATAGATTTATTGCCGTTTGCACAGGCACAGGTCAGTACAAGTACATTGGAATTCTTGTGCGGGTCTCCCAGAGTCATTTTTATAAAATAAAATAGAGAGACAGAGGAGAAGAGACAATTAAAGAAATATTTAATGTAAAAATAAATAAATAAAAGCAGCAAACACACTAATTGCAGGACGGAGTAAGTGGATACACACTGTGTACAGATGCAGATACAGGATACAGAGTGCATGGCCTGGGTGGATGAGTGAATAATTATACAGAAATAATATTAAGACAGTATATTGTACATAAAAGTGGAATATTGCACGTTTGTTAGGCTGTTGCACTGAAAGAGTTATTTGACTACCTAAGAGGAAACAGAGGATGAGAGTGAGGTTGTAGTGCTCTGATGTGTCTGTTTGCCTCTTTGCAGTGTTAACTGTCCAGCTAATGTCCACAGGGTAAGTGGGGGTCTGTATTTCTTAACCACCTTAATGTCCTCAGCCATCTGTCTGTCTGTGGCTGGGAAAAAGCTGTTGTAGAATCGTGCTGTAGGTGGTGATGCTCTCTGGCCTGTGGTGCCTTAGGTTGTATCCAAAGTTCTTCCTCCTGAGCAGGCAGAATGCTGGGTGACGTTGATCACTGAGTATGTCCTGAGCTTTCCTCCTATAGCGCTGTGTGTATAATGTGTCCAAAGAGGGGAGGTCAGAGCCTATGATCCTCTCTGAGGTTTTTACAGCTCGTTGCAGAGATTTCCTCTCAGCCTATGTGGTATTTCCAAACCACACAGTGATATCGCTGGCAAGGACACATTCAGCGAGTCCTCCATAGGCCTGTGTGAGGGGTTGACGTCTGAGTCCTCCATAGGCCTGTGTGAGGGACTGACGTCTGAGTCCTCCATAGGCCTGTGTGAGGGGCTGACGTCTGAGTCCTCCATAGGCCTGTGTGAGGGGCTGACGTCTGAGTCCTCCATAGGCCTGTGTGAGGGGTTGACGTCAGAGTCCTCTATAGGCCTGTGTGAGGGGCTGACGTCCGAGTCCTCTATAGGCCTGTGTGAGGGGCTGACATCTGAGTCCTCTATAAGCCTGTGTGAGGGGCTGACGTCCGAGTCCTCTATAGGCCTGTGTGAGGGGCTGACGTCCGAGTCCTCTATAGGCCTGTGCGAGGGGCTGACGTCTGAGTCCTCTATAGGTCTGTGTGAGGGGCTGACGCCTTTTTCAACGGCCTGGTGAAGTAAAGCCACTGTTCTGTCTTCCTCACAGTTGCCAGAGTGTTTTTAGCACAGCTGGAGAAATTAAGAACTGTGACAAAACTGTGAGCCATTTTGGATAAAAAGTCACAAGCAAAATAATATCAGTAATGATTTGAATGGTGTGTGTTACACTAGCCACTGGTCCTGTTTGTTCACCTGTCCCTTAACCGATACTATTAACTTGTCATAAAGTCACACAGCAATTTTTTGTCATACAATACTGTGTAGGTTTAACACAGAGATGCCCTCTAGGAATGTTTAAGTCAAATGGAAGACAATGTTGTCATGAAGGGTGACACCACTTTGCAGTTTAAAGATTCGGTGAGATGGCAGGATTGGTCCCAGCAGAGAGTGGAATGAGTTTGTTTGAGAGAAAAAAAAAGTGTGAGATTGGCAGTGAATTGACAACCACTGCTGAACAGCAAGCCTCCTGATTATGGGGCAGAAAAACTAGAAGATCTAGTCACTTTCCATCGAAACAAAGCAACAGTCAATGGAGGCATCCTTAGATTGCCATGATCATGAGTTGTTGCTTTGAATAATATTTTTTTTACATTTTTTTCCCTGCATCAATTGCAGTACAAGATGATTTTCTGTCCTATGATAATTTTGACTGTATTTTCAATCACTGAAGCAAAATACCTGATGTTGCATCTGTTTATTAAAGCTGAGAATATGCATGTAGACATGTAGATACCGGCCCATCTCCTTTCCCTGCCTCAATCCCAGGCTTCTCACAGATGTCTTCACAAATTGGGACTGATTGCTGGCAGGGTGCTGAGCAGGCCGCCTTGCTGGTCTGTTTGAGGTCTGTCCGCACTGACACAGGTCCATACACTAGATATCTGGGTGATTGTGAGCCCGGCCGCCCTCACATGACATTCGCCGTGACAGCTGCTGTCAGCTTCTTGCCGCTTGGCAGGTGACAAGGGGACGGGAGGAGACCTGCAGTCTAGACAAAGCCCACTGAGCTCTGCTCTCGCAACCGGACTGCTAATCTGGCTAGCAAGGCTGCTGGAATTGACAAGGGACTCACACTATCCCGCACAAAGAGGACCATCTGCAAATCCCCCTTAAAGGGAGTCCATTAAATATACTTCACGTCAGCTTCATGCACAGAATTGCCATCTTCACAGTCTCCAGTGTCACTTTGGGCAAAGAATATGCTACATTAATGAATAGAAATTTAAAACAAGATTAATTGCACAATTTCGTCTAAACATTAAAATTATCATTCAGTGTTTATTAGGGGAGTTGATGAAAAGGAAATACTTGATATTGTAAAAAACTTCAAGAATAAAAAGTCCACTGATTGTAATGATATTGACATGTTGTTAATAAAAAATATTATAGAATATATAGTAGAACCATTTACACACATTTGTAATCAGTCCTTTTTAACAGGTATCTTTCCAAGTAATATGAAAACAGCTAAAGTTGTTCCTATTTTTAAATGTGGAGATCGGCACCGTTTTTCTAACTATAGACCAATTTCTCTCCTTTCCCAGTTTTCAAAAATTTTAGAGAAACTATTTGTCCATAGGCTTGATAGTTTCATAGACAAATATAGATTATTGAGTGAACAGCAGTATGGCTTTAGAACAAATAGGTCGACCTCAATGGCAGTAATGGAAATGGTAGAAGAGATTGCTACTTCAATGGACAATAACGAATATACTGTGGGGGTGTTCCTAGATTTAAAAAAAGC
>JAODKF010000050.1:9152636-9174260 GCA_026779585.1 Mormyrus proboscirostris | reverse complement strand
ACCTTTTTTGGTTTTCTTATTTATATATTTATATGGTTGTTTGGCATGGGATATTGTTTTCGAGGACCGAAATAAAAATTATTATTATTATTATTATTATTATTATTATCATTGAAGGAAGTTAACATGGTTAAGAGTCATTAGCTTTCTAAGAGTTTCCTGTTATTTTTATTATATGTGCAGGAGTGCTCCGAATAAGTGCCGAAAGTATCCTTTAGTTAGTTGAGCATCATGCCAATAACAAACTTTTGCATCTATAGATACTTTAAAAATTTTTTCATGGCTATAAATTCCCTTAGCTATGGGCTCACACTATATGGCTTTTGTGTAGTATGTGATCTGTGGTTTGGAGCTACGGCGAGGGTGTGGATCTCAAAGGACAGAGCAGAATTTGGTGCCGAGCCCCTTTACCTGCCATCACTCCTGCGTATTATAAAGTAGCCATGATCCCGCTCACCATCAGGGACCCTATATTCAGCACTGGTGTCCTGCTAACCTGGATCTCCTTACCCGCCCCCAAGCCTTAAAGTCAGGCCTGGGTCCCCAGCAGGCTCCCCATTGTTTACTTCTCGTTTCTCTCCTTTTTGTTGTAAAATCCTTCACCCCAAAAAAGAAGGTCACGTTCTTCTTCCATTCCATGCATCCCCTGCATCTGTTCTACAAGCCTGCTGAGGAAAATATCGCAGTGGCTTAACTGGATCTCAGGAAGTTTCAAAGAAAGTTTATGTGATATACCCTGTACACGAAAGGTTTATCGCACATTGCAAGTGAGCATGAAAATATGAACTATTTTGTAAAAGCATTTAATGCACACTGTGAAAATGGGATATATACCCACGCATTTAAATATGCATTACTTTTGAAACACATTTTTCCTCACAGATAATTTTAAAACGCATTTTTCATGGCAATATTGATATTTTGCATGAAAAAGTTCCAGTAAGTAATGCAAATGTGTACAAAATGGCTATGATCACCCAAAATGGAAGCAAAATACAGTATAAATTTAAATTGTAAATATTCAATGCAACCTCATTATAATTACTGAAAATCCATGGATATTTACATTTTAATATATACACACAGATTGTTTAATAATACTGAATATATGTTAGCATGAAAAGATGCTTTGTTGTGGTTCAGTATGCAAAGCTGGCTGTCTTTCAACCAATTCAACATTGAATAGTTCAAATACAAAGAGTAAAACCTTAGTTCTGAAATGAACGAGACAATGGAAGGGTATGCAGACCAGAATAATTTAGTATTTATTACAAGCTGAGTATTGCGATGAATGGACAATAGGACATCAATTTCTGATCTTGTTCCATTTAAATGAAAAGGCTAGAGAGACAACCAGCCCATGGGGAATAAAATTGCTTGCATCAAGCCCATTGTTCTCAACCAGAAAATCCATAAAGACACTCTGTTCATGATGGAGCTTTCATACACTTTATCTATATTATTATACATCCTGCAATTTTTCTCAATTATTTTTTGCAATACTTCAAAGAAAAATTTTAAACAATAAATGCCATATTTGAAACTGAAATGGGGAGTTTTACTGTAACGATTTAATTTAGTATGGGAAAATTGTTTGCACATCATTTGTTGAAACACTTCAACTCAAGCCTCTAAGGACAGTCATTCTGATGAAGCACTTTTCACCGACAAAATTTACAAAGTGCTGTACAATTCCAAAGCAATCAGCCTTACAGTACACAAACAATAAAATATTTAACAAAAAAGGAAATGTAACCAAAAGCTTGTTTAAATAAACTGTTTAAAAGAATCAAAAGAATCAGCTACACATACCGAAGGAGGAAGATTATTCCATAACCTTGGGGCAGCAGACTGGAAGGCATGATCGCCACAGGTCTTTAACTTGGTGCGTGGAACAGCTGACAGCCCAACAGCCCTTTCCAATGAGATCTGAGCACTGGACAATGCCCTTAGCACGAGTGGTTTCATAAATAAGGAAATCTGTTACATACTTTGGGACTTGACGATTCAAGGCCCTATAGGTAATCACCAGGATCTTAAACCTTATCCTACAATCAACAGGAAGCCAGTGCAAAGATGAACAATAAAGGTGTTATGTGTGACATTCTACTAGAACATGTCAGAAGCCTAGCTGCCGCATTTTGAACTGCATGAAGACGGGAAACGGGAGACCAATTTAGTCCTAAAAACAAAGCATTACAGTAGTCCAGACAAGATGCGATGAAAGCATGAATAAGCGTTTCAAGCTCAGCTCTAGACACTACTGCACGGAGCTTGGAGATTTGTCTTAAATGAAAGAAACAAGATCGTGTAAGTGATTTAATATGAGCTTCAAAAGATAAAGACTGATCTAAAACCATTGCAAGGTCACTTACACTAGGCTGAGCTTTTGGCGAGATAGAAACAATCACTCGACTGACAGCCTCCCGCACACTGGGGTGTGATACAATCATAATCTCACTCTTCTGATGATTCATGAACAAGTAATTATTATAGAACTAATTTTTAATCTGATCTGCATAAAACAATCAATTAAAATAGAGAGCTTATCAAGTTGGTGTGGTTTAAAAGAGATATAAATATCATCCGCATACATATGATGAATGCATTTAAGAGACCTAATAATGTCAGCCAAAGGAAAAAAGAAAAGGCCTAAGGATAGATCCCTGAGGTACTCACTATTCAGACTCCTCCCACCCAGACAGAAAAAGACCTGTCTGATAAGTAATATAAAAAACTATTAAATGCAGAACCAGAGATCCCAACCAAATTCTGTATCCTATTAAAATTTTACGATCAACTGTGTCAAATGTCGCAGTAAGGTCAAGAAGTACCAAAACACTGAACAGTCACCATTATCTGTAGCCATTAAAATATCATTAAAAACTTTAAGAGCTGTCTCAGTAGAATGCTTTTCACGAAAACCTGACTGAAATGGGTGAAGAAACACACATTTCTCCAAAAAGAGCTCCTGTTTATACGTATTTGTATTTGTTATTAGAAATATGTTTTGCCACATTTGGTTTTTCGTGAGCTGTACATTATATGAGCGACACCTGTTTATAGAGGTTGGTGTGAGATACAGTAGGTGTAAATGGGGCAATGCCATCCCTTTTTACCATGTTTAGCCTTCATGTAGACATTAGTTTGTGCTTTCTTGGTAACCACGCTTTGACCATTGTTTCCGTGTCTAAACAATTTTCCACAGATCCTTCGTCAGTCATCCTTGTCTTTTTAAAAATTTGACAGGATCCAGGAAATAAACCTCCTGTAGAAGCACAGCAGGAACTTCCTGCATCAGCTTCCTCAGCAGAGGTGACCCTCGCAAGCAGGACACCCTGATGCTCCAGAAATGCATACAAAGTACCCTTTGGCCAAAGATACAGTAGCTCAAGGGCAAAAAATATTATTTATTTAATATTATTTTTGACAATTGCAACAAAATCGGAACACGATATTGTATAGACTCTCACACGACCTCTGGCCACACGTAACCCCCCCCGTGTGCACACTCTCTGGTCACACATAACCCCCCGTGTGCGCATTCTCTGGCCACACGTAACCCCCCCGTGTGCACACTCTCTGGTCACACATAACCCCCCGTGTGCGCATTCTCTGGTCACACGTAACCCCCCCGTGTGCACACACTCTGGCCACACGTAGCCCCCCCGTGTGCGCATTCTCTGGCCACACGTAGCCCCCCCGTGTGCGCACTCTCTGGCCACACATAGCTAACACTGGCTTGGGTCCACTTTTGCCTCCTGAACTGCTTCTGAGAAAAAGGAACTGCGTGTTCAGAGCAGCCGTTTTGCACAAGATTGTTGTACTGAGCTGTTATTTTTGCTCTTGTGACCTTCCTGTTAGCTGTAACAAGTCTGGCCATCCTCCTCCGACCTCACTAATTAACAAGGTGTTTTCAGCCACAGAAATGCCGCTGACTGGATGTTTTTGTTCATCACACCATCCTCTATAGACTCTATACTCCGTGCAGTGCATGAAAATCCCAAGAAGGTCGCCATTTCTGTGATGCTCATACCAACGACGACAGCACTCTCATAATCACTTAGATAAGGGCATCTTAGCCATTCTAATTCTTAGCCAGACAGTCATTGAACCTCTTGACCCCGTCTGCATGCTGTATGTATTCAAGTGCAGCCATGTCATTCACTCCTCTTAACAAACTCACCACTGAGTGGAAGTGCAATTTAAGTTGTTTTAATTCGACAATGTAGACAGGCAGTAAATAGAAAATATCTCAAAATGTTGACAGTTGGCTGGAGATGCAGGTAATGCCATGGTTAACTGTGTACAGGAAACACAGGTTATCAGAATGAGCTATTATCAAGGTATTACAGGGTGACCTTGATGATATCGTTTTATTTTTGTGCTGTTTTCAATTTCCTGTTTAAATGAACTATTATCTATTATATATTCAAGTTCTCTGCTCATTTTACAGTGCGCCACTAGCTAACTGGAATCATCCACAGGGGATTTACCGTACTCAGAGTACCAGCTGTTCAATAATAGTAGCTATGAAAACTGAGCTATAAAGAATAAATAGCAAAAGTTAAACCGTTTAGGACATAAAATAAAAAAAGATGCGTAAGTTAGCAAATTACATAACAGAATTATAAACTGGCATATATATCCCAGTTTATATGGCATTATTTTTAACATTCAGATCATGGAGATTTAGCATTTGCACAGTTTTGGATTAAATGGAGTATATGATTGTACTACCGCGCTTTACTTCAGCTGTATATTGAGGTTTCCACATCATTGCCATGCAGTTGTGTGGTTGCTGTTCCGCCCTACTGGTTGGACATGGGACCATTATCTTAGACCAATTTCTCAACCTGGTCCTCAGGGACTCCCAGACGGTCCACATTTTAGCTCCCTTCCAGCTCTCGGTAGCAGAAATCTGGACCATCTGTGGGTCCCTGAGGAGCACACTGGGAAACATTGCCTTAGATGAGTAATCACATGACTTGGGGGTTGCTCTGAAACACTAATGTCAGTAGCTTCTGGTATTGCAAACTCAGAGGCCTGTAACAGTAAGGCACTTCTCAAATGCCCCCCTCCCGAAAGCTTGGAAAAAAACATTCACTTACTACCATGAATCTTCTCATTCAGTCAATTTCCATTTTATAATTAATCCACTAAATGCACATTGTTTCATTTGCTCCTGTAAGCCATTTAATATCACTTTCATTGATATTTCCTCTGCTAAATGCTTCTCACTTCATGGTATAATTGTGAATCGTTTCACTCTCCTATGCATAGCTATTCATCTTAAAATTCTGCGTGACTAGGAAGCTACCGTGGGGTCACTTTGAAAAGTTCATTATCATTTCAGTGGTTGTAACTGGCATCACCAGATCTCACCAGGAGGATACAAGTCAACATTGTGACTGTGCTTTGGGGTGAACTATTTTCTGTGCTTGAAGGGGTTGCCCTAGATCTGGACTGTTTAAACCCTTTATTATTGCAGAAGTATAATATCTGTTCAGTGCGAATTAAGCGATAATTAGGATTGGAATGAAACCTATATATTACTCATTTTGACACAGGTGAATTGTATGAATACACTTTCCCCTACCCAAACACACAACCTACCTTGAAATATTATTATTTAAAATAATAATATTTGTTCCAAACCTGGAAAACAAAGGCAAAACATCAACGGGATACCGGAAACAGGACAGAGACAGAGAACAGGGACAAGAAGAAAGACAGGACCAGACAAGAAACAGGGAACGCGGACAGGCACACCTGAATGGGAGACACCAAAGGCAGAGAGAACAGAGAAACCACAGGGGGAGGGAAAGAAGGAACAAAGGGACGAGGAGCAGACAGGGGAGACCAGACAGGCAAGAACGGAGGGCCAAGGGGAGACCGAAGGAGCCCAGGCAGGCGACAGGCAGTGGCCGGATGGGCCGCAGGCGAGAGGGAGGCTGGAGCCGCAGGGAACCCCACAGGGGCTGAGGAAATGGGACGAGGGAGAGCCGGAGGGGACAAGGAGGGAGCAGGAGGAAACACCGGTGAAGGCAGGCAGGAGGGGGAAGCCAGAGCAGGCAGAGGAGAAGCCGGAGCTGGCGAAGGCGCCTTCCAATGCCTCGACGAAGTAGGGGGGCCCGGAGCCGGCCGACACAGAGCCGGAGGTGAGGCCGAGGACCGGCACTGAGGACTGCCCGAGAGGATTGGAGTGTCCTCCCCTTTTCCCCTGCGCCTCTTCTTTTTGCGACGCCCGGAACCAGTAGGGGGAGGCGGGGTTGCCTCCGAACAGGAGAGGGACTGGGGCTGCTTCTCCTTCACCTTATCGATGAGCTGTTGCAGGAGGGAGCGCACTTCCGCCATATTGTGATCCTCCATACATGGGTTAACCCCCTGGAGGAGGTCCCAGCTCTGGTCCACTAAGGCGAACAAGCCGGGATCCCCACGGATCTCCGGCAGCTCTCGCCAATATGCGACCTCATGCAGCATGAGGAGCCAGGGATCTTCTTCCTACTGCAGTGCGTTGTTCAGAAGATCTGTCATTCTGTCACGCGGCGCGAGCGGCGAGCAGGCAAGGGAGGCAAGAGCAGCAGGGTTGATGGAGGAACGGGGTTTATTGAAGGTCAAACAGACAGAACGGGTACTCACACCATACATTGACGATGACAGATCTTGGGAAACTAAGTGGAATAAATGCAGAATAAATACACAAGACAAGCTGAACTCAACGAGCAACAGGTGCGAACAATCAGGCATTAACACGAGGTAACAAGGTGGGTGTGGCACACAGGAGGATCGGACGGAGCTGGGCGTGACAAGTGCAAAATACTGGAGGACATTCCGGGGAACGAAACACATAGATTAACTTGGAAATAGGTCAACTCATCACCATATTTAATTTTTATTTGTATGTATTTTTTTGTGGCGTAAAAAATACAACATAAAAAATGTAACAATATAAAAATATTTTGTTTAATTCTGTTTGGTTTGTGGTTAATTTATATTTTTATTCCTCTTTTTTTATTTCTTGCCAGGTAGCTTTACGTTACATGTACTCGCTTAGGTGACACTTCAATGCAAAAGTGCCCCACAAAGTTTATAGTTCGTGCTGGTATTTTGCTGCAGAAAATCAGGTTAAGTATCCCACTGCAGAAGTACTTATACCCTCCTGGAACTGGTACTTAGCCAGTGCCAGGAGTGCTTAATGTTACACACAATCTTCTCAGACAGAGCAATGATAAGGGCTTTCCACAAAACCAATGAAGCAGCAAATTGTAATCATATCACATTTATTTATGCAGCACTCCGTAGTAAATGATCACTAAAGAAAAGATCCCTCTACATTTTTTATTTTATTTTTTTTTTAGATTTTATCTGTATACTGTATGAGTCAGGAACAAGACGTTAGAAGCATGAGAGGGACATTGATTGCCGTGAAGTGTTCACCCCACATGGCCGCTGTCTTCGCTGTCTTCCGGTCATGTAAACCATTCCACCGCATTGGTCACGGACTCATCAATTTCACACGTCATTTCAGTCCGGCCGCATCGCCGGAGGAGAATGAAGATGCCGCTGACAAATGGCATTTATGTTGGTGTTATTTAGAAATCAGCATGATGTAATTGAATTAATATCGACAGTTGAGGACAGGCACCAGAGGGAACAGGGAGATGGAAAATTGAACGCCTGCCTGCAATCTGAACTTAAAGAATACAATCATGCAGCGTGTGTGACAAATGTCCGTGTTTACACACACATGGCTGCTTGAATCGGAGTTAAAGGGGACATCACAAGTGGTAGGATGAATGAGACATGTGGTATCTGTTACCGGTTTTGAATGTCTGGCAACCTGAGCACATGACATTCATGCAGTTTCATTCTCTTGTGTGAAGAAGGGAATTCCTATTTTCTCAGGTATATGATATTTGAACAAAAATCTTCCGCCCGCTCATCCTGGTCAGGGTTACAGGTGCCCCACCCCAGGCGGCAGGGGGCCGGAGTGCACCCTGGCAGGAGCGTAGCAATAGAAACAGCGCTGGGTGAACTAATATTTTATGTTAAACGTGTGGGGGGGGGTCCAAATCAATAATCATGAAATGTGAGGGGGACACGTCCCCCTCAGATTAATGGCGGAGATGCCCATGCACCCTGGAAGGGATTCCAGTCTCCTAGTGGGAAGAGGCACCTACAGTACACTGCTCCAGGCTTCCGTATCCCTGTCTGTGCGGGGCTGCCATGTTTCCTCTCATCACAAAGGCATGTGGGTTATGTGAGCAGGCGTCTCCAAATCGCCCCGCATGTGTGAGGTTAACTGGAAACCCCTGCTAACCAGAACCCTGCAGTGGATGAAGTGCAGGGAAAAGATACAGAACAAGAAAGTCACTTTATCACTTAGTCGCTTTTAGGCTGATGAGAGAACTGCAGCTTATCGCCGACAGGGAAGGTTATATACACCATCGTATATATACTTTGTTTACATCCACTAAGACATTTATATAGGTACTGTATACAAGACATTTTTGTAAGACATCTTTAAATTTGACAATAAATAATTCATTAGGATGTGAAAGTAATAAATTCACATTTGGGAGGACTTAGATATGCTTGAACGTATGTCACATTTTATAATATAACGTGTGAGACATTAGAGAAACGGTAAAGGCCCCCTTTCCAGTTGCGGACGAGGCGACGTCATGTAAATGGCACCATCAGGGGTCGGCCGTGGACGGCTGCGGTTGATGTGCGTGTAGCACAGATTTTTATGTCTAGTAGAAACCTTGCAGATCCGTGCACATTGACTGCGCATGTGCAAGATAATTGATTAGGTATTTCCAGTAGGTGGCAGTGTGGACTTTCACAGATCAGCAGTCAACAACGAAAGAGTAGAGGAAGAATAGTTGGTGTTGTTGTAGTAGTTATGGTGAGCAGCCGTATGAGGAGGGATGGAGGTACCTGCATCTAATTTTTCCTACTGTACAGACATTATACCAAGGTATACGGTATTATAAAAAGCAGCACTATTCAGGCATTTGCGAAGTCTTAGCCATAAAATTCACAGAGAGGGTGCCAGGTTGGGGTCCCAGGTAATTTTGTCGTAAGGATTTCAAAATACTGTGGTATGCCTCATTGCTGTAATACTCTCAAGCCTTGACTTATGTTAAAACCTTTCAGAAAACTTTACCTGTTCCTGACACTGCACAGTATTTGTGTTTGTACGTCTGCCCTCTACTGGTCTGGTGTAATCATTGCTGTTTGCATGCACCAACCAACCATGACCATCTGCATCCACAGACAAACGTAGCATAAACACAAGCTGCGTTACAGTTTATCAGGGGCTGAACTGCATTGATCAAGCCATCAGTGCATGCTGTCAATTCCAAAAACCTATGAGCGAAACAGTGAACATCTATGCACAAGAGTGAACACTCATGTGCATATCAGTCTCCTTTCCTAATGGACGTTTTACCAAACAGTAGACATGGCGCTCATTTGGTAACTTGAAAATCGCAAAAAGCGATCAAGAAAGTGTCTGATCAGGGAAACCACAACAAAATGACCACAGCTGCTATTTCTCAATCCCGAAACCCCTCCTTCCTATGACTATAAGCACTTAACGGAGCAAGACAGAGCAGAACAAGGCCAGAGAGGACATGCAAGACAAAGGGGAAGATGTGGACTGAGATGGTCCAGAACAGAGATCACAAATGACATTAGTATGCTTACAGGTGATGAGCAATCACTGAGCCGTAGTCATTCACTGTATGTTTACTGTAACTCTATGCAGGACCTGTTTCTTTACGTGTGCACTTTCATCTTGTGATTACAGAGGATCATGGAGCTAGAACCCAGTGCTGAACCTGCTATATCCCTGTATGTGGATGAAGCTGGTTTTATTCTGGCCAAGAGCAGGAAGTGTGGGAAGAATGTAACTGGGCACAGGGTAACAGTACAAACAGCAGGGCAGAGAGGCACAAACATTACTGTGAATGCAGTCATATCAGATTCCGGTGAAGTAGCACGCATCCCAACAGTTGGGCCATATACAGTAACTGCCAGACGTATTAGTGTTTGATGAGCTTCACTGACGACTGCTGGTGTCTGAAGAGAGACTCAAGGCTGGGGTCAACGGCCAACGTGCTGCAGTCTTGCGGGACAATGTTCCATTCCACCACACATCTGTAGTGAGGGACTGGTTTAGGGCTCAACCACGTATGTCTATCGAATGTCACCCGCCACATTCCCCATTCCTCAATCCCATTGGTGCTGGAGATGGAAAGTATATCCCTATGAGCAAACACCACTTTTAGATGATGACCGAAGCATGTCGGGCAATCACAGCAGCAGCCTGACAGGGCTGGATCAGGCATATCTGATGATTTTCTTCATGTTGCATTGCCAGGGAAAATATTCTTCGTGATGTTGATGAAAACATGTGGCCCAATATCAGGAACAGGATAGATCAGGTAGAATAAGGCAAATGTACAGTACAGTATTTTGCTGCATTATATTACAGGATTTTTGTCCAACAAAATACTTTAGAACTGACCACAGAATGTGACATGCCTCTGAGACTTTTGGTTAGCGTTAAGCCTGTGAATATTTCATGAATGCTTGTATGTCTTTATTATTGAACAGCTGTGTGTTTCTGTTTGAGTGAGTTAAACAGGTTTTGCAGCATGTGTTTATTGTTTTGATTAGGCATGTAACGATGAATTGCGAATCGGTAAAAAAAAAATCGATGTAAATGTATGATTAAAACCGCTGATGTTGAAAATGAATCGCTACTTTAGGAGTACTTTGCAGTACTTATTTTGGTTTGGGTTTTTTTTAAAAAACAGTATTTTATTCAATTTCAGTTGCCCTGTTAAGAAGAGGACATGTTTTGCACAGTTTAGAAAGATAAATAAAGGAATATTTTTGAATAAATTTGTCTGCAGCTCATTCTGCTAAAAATTGTGAGAAAATCGTATCGTGAACTCAAAATCGTGAATTGTATCGAATCGTGAATTGAGTGCATTGTTACATTCCTAGCTTTGAAGTAGAGTTTTGCGAGCTATGCTAGACTTTCACAGACTGTTGGCCAGTTAGAGAATGTGGTTGGCGTTTTGACCAATGTGGTTGAGTGCCTGAGAAAAACAGCATTACACGTTTCAGCATCGTAAGCGCGTTTCATATTGGTTGGTTGAAACACTGTGTTAAGAACTTTCATACAACGGTGCCCTTGAATTCTCAAATCTGATTGGCCAGAAGCGTGTTAATTATTTTTCATTTCAAAAAAACAAATAATGCCCTGCTTGGAGTGCAGTAAAAGCTTTTCATGCATTAACCTGTACTTACTGCATGTTTCCCTGATGATTTCTACACATTGCATAGATCACGTAATGAGCCAGTCCAGGTCACGGCTGAAACCGACATTGCAGCTTCCCCATTATGAGTCAAAACATCTTTTCTGTTCGCCTCCGTCTGCACAAAAGTTGTGTCTGTTAAACTCAAAATTCATTTTATGAAATGTAGTATAATAAATATTGACAGTTTCATTGTCTGTTAAATATTTTTCTCTTTCGGCGCATTCAACATGCAGCTAATTTTAAGGTCTAATGCCGGGATAGCCATGAGTTAGTTATCTGTCACTTTGGCGGGGGGCGCTCCCTAAACAGCATTACTGCCTCATCATTCCAAGGGTAGGGGATCAGTCCCTGCCTCTCCCTTATGTGAGTGTCATGCATCTGCCCCCCCCTGCTGCATGGGCTTCCTCCCACAGACTTGCAGTTATGTTAATTGGTGTCTCTAAATTACACATTCTGTGTGTGTAATGAACTGGCATCTCAGCCAAAGCATTCTCTGCCCTGTGCTTCCTGCGATAGGCTTCAGCCCCCCCCCCCTGGAAGATGGATGGGCTGCATCTGTGATTGTCTCATTATTCTTGTTGGTTCTGATAGTGTGTAAATAGTATCATCGGTCTGGACCGGTGAGAGACACAGAGAAGGGTACAGGAACCACACAGCTTAAAGCCGTGTTGCTGGCTGGCTGCACCTCATACTTTTTCCTTTTCTTTTTCTTCTTATCCTTTATACTTATTCTTCTTTTAGACTTCATCTTTTCTTCATGCCCTTGCTGTTCTTCATTAATATTTTTATTTCTTCTTCATTTTCTTCTTTTCCTCTACCTTTTATTTTTTCTTGTCTTCTTTATTTCTTCCTTAGTTCCTGTTTCATGCTAGTTAATTCCCCACGTGTGAATGTACCGGCACGTTGAGAAACTGTGGGCGGTACAAAAGCCAAGCGCTCGCTGCCTTTGGTGAAAGTGTGGAGGATCCACCGCTTCTCTCATCCCCCGACGTCTTTGTCGAGAGCGTTACTGGAGACCATTTTGTGCTCACTTACCATCTGTTTACATAAGCAACAAGAGACAAATTATGAAAAGCACATTAAATATACCCTCCAATACAAGTCCTGTAGGGATTTGGCTTCTAATCAGTTCTTGTTTAATTTTAGGGGATTTTTATTTTTAGTATACTTGTTGAGATACTGTCATAGTTCTACAGAACCAAAAACATCTTTGTAATTTGCGTCTTTGCAGTTCTAACATGTATGATGCATTGTTTCCTTCTGTTCTGAACACTTTGCACAAAATGATTTTGCCTAGTAAATCTACTGCTGCCTATTTTTTACTGCTAAATTCCTCTGTTTTGTATAAGAATAGTTTCCTTCATCCAGAATTGTCCTAGAATTGTCTCCCACAGTTTGCCTGGAAACCAAGGCAAACCGTTTCCTCTGATTGCTTTTGATATGTATATGTTAGAAAGCATACTTTGGCACGATGGTGCTATCCATTACAATCACACTGCCAAGTCGGAGAAAATCTTGAAATATTTTATCGATCCCCCTCCCTTTAGGATCAGAAATGACACGAGAAGCGCCGCAGCCAATTTCCATCCCCGCAGATGTATTGGCAGCTTGTTGGCATGGCAATACAACGACATTAAAGTGTGAAATGCAGTACAAGGCTCCTGTGGTCTGCTTATTCAAAAAAAAAAAAAAACAGGATTATGATATCACAATGTATATGATATTATTATTATTTAAACAGTTTACTATTATTATTATTATTATTATTATTATTATTATTATTATCAGAGACACTCCTAGAATGACACAGTGGTCTATATTAGTTTACTTATTGTTCGTCTAAAATCTTGGAATTCTCTTGCAAATTGTAGTACAGGTAATTCTCCTGAAGCATTTAACATTGTTTGAATCTACAAATAGGCCTTTGTTCAGCCAAAAATCACGACATACGTCATTAGCGGCTCGGGTATGAGCGTGTTATTTTGTTCACACAAATGAAAACAGAAAGCGTGCTCGCTTGACTGCATTCAGCACTTAGCTGTGGTTGGAACTCACATGGTGCGAGGGAGATGCGATCAGGACAGCTTTCAAAAGCAGTGGGGAATCCTGAATCAGGAAGCGACGCTCAGCTAAATATTACAGTTCAGCTTCGACAGAGCAGTATGATAGAAGGACTTTGCAACTCACTCCCAGAAGCTCTTTCTGTGGAGCGAAAAAAGCGTAACATGAAAAGAATAAGAAAAACATACAAAATACTTGATTTCTCTTTGACATGGATCCCTTGAATTTAGTCTGTAAATATTAACTTTAATCTGATCATGATGCTATTATGTTTTCCCAGTTAGTTGTAGAAGTTCTGGGGTTTATTTAAAAACACAATCATCACTTTCACAATACATCTCTATTAAGCCAGGTTAAATTTTCTAGCCTTTACAATATTTTAGACCAGATTATAAATAATGTCCAGCTAGTCTTATACATGACTACTGCTCTTTATAGCGAATGAATGTAGCATTGATAAATAAGAATGGTGGTCACAATTGTGCCATCGAGAAGGCCCTATACCCTAGTTTCTTCAGGCATCGCTTTCTCAGTTGTATATCGCTATGGCTAAATGTGCCAAATACACAAATGTAATGTAAAAATTAATTGATAAAGCCAAGGAAAAAGCATTTTGTTTGTTTGCTTTTGATCAGCATGCTACAGTAGACCTTTGGTGTCCTGCCTTGTGTGTATCTTTACTTATACAATAATTGTGAAACGTATTGATTAGTTACAAGATGCAGCATTTTTTTTTCCACCAAGCAATATTGATTCATAATTAGTACTTTCCATAATACATAATTTCAAAAATATTTGTGCAGCCATAGACGATTGAGGTATCTTGTGTCCCTTAACACCCCACGAATAAATCCACAGGACACAAGACAGGCTGGTGAACCTAACTGAACTTAACTAGACAATTAGATGTAGGTGAACCGAAGACCTCCCCTCCCACGGTAAGGTATGCTACACACACATACAATGCTGAGAATTACTGTCAGAATGCCAGAATTTCATTGCCTTCTGCAGTAGTCGCCATCTCGTTGAAGAAGGACCCTTAGACCCTTGCCTTGTGTTTGCATGTCTGCTGCCATCTGATGACACTGGTGGGTCCTGCTTCGCTGACATTCATGGCCCAGGTACATGCTGACAGCTTTCTCCTCAGGTAAAATCTACCGTGACTCAACGGGGAATCCTGGTGTCCGTCACAGAGACCAGTGACACGCTGACAGAGACAAAGGCTTATTGCGCACACATTCAGACCAGGCACTGCGGATGGAAACCTACACCTTCGTGTCAGTTACACATTGCCGTTTTCTAACAAGCCCGGAGTCCTTCTGACAGTGAAGTCAAAACCCGAGAAAGAAAAAAGAAGGTTGCGGTAACTGATGCCCAAGTTTAACTAGCCTTTCTTGTCACAGTAATAGGATTCAGTGATTATTAAACACAGTCTTCTCCATTTGAAGTGAGATCTCGCTACTGTAAACCTTAAAAACTGCATGCAGCAGCAGCCTGCTGCTTTCTAACGCGCCGCACTCGAAGTGCGTGTCATCCTTTATCCACAGTGTTGAAGAGTTTATGGTCAGTTTTCAATTAAAAGAAAAAATGCCCCCAATTTTTTCCATTGTTCTCTCTCCCTCCTTAACGTTGCCTCAGTGCACAAGAATATAAGAATTACATGATTGTGTTTTTGCTTTCTTAGTCCTCCTATGCTACTATAAGATAAGATAGTTGCCAGGGAGTGTCAAACACACACACACACACACACACACAAACAATTAGGATTAACTTGACCTCAGAAAACACCATTACAAACCCTGTGCCTCCCTACCCCTGGTACATCATTCCAAATGTTATGTAATGGTGAACATTTAAGATGATATTATATACAGACAGTAAGTTATATACAGCAGTTACTCCTAGTGTGATCTGCAGTACACAGCAGGTGTAATAAGAGAGCACTTGTACCAATGTGCCTTCGGAATTCACACAGCATATCTCCACAAGAGGGCATTTTAAGCTTCTAAACTGCATTTGCTGAAGCCTGTAAGTAGGGCCCAAATTCAATATGAAATAACAGTTTAATGTGCTATTTACCTGTATGAGGAAAACATATGTACAAACAGACACAGCAAAAGCAGAATTCATCCAAAAACATGGATTCCTTATTAAATACTAACAAATAATTCTTGTTAATGGCATTGTATTCATTTTGTTTGCTCAGTACAAATCAGCCACCGATCAGATACGCCATCAAATCATAACAGCATTTCTGCAGCTCGTAATTTTTGTTTTAGTTGCTCATCTGCATATTTTATGTATTTTATTTCATCAAATATACAGTAAGAATTTGCACATTTGTGTAGAAACTTGCCATTAGACCTTATAAATTGAATCTATTAAAGACAAAACATATCTATAGTAAAAAATAATTCACAATTTTCTAAATTTCAGAGAAATGCCAAAATTCTGTAAGTTTTACAGGAGCATAATTGTAGGTATATGAATTGTTCCTTCTGTTTGGAAGCTTGTCAGTGTCATTGGTCCATCTGTTTTTCTTTAATTATGAAAAGGAGGTATGCAAAGAAATAAAAGGCTGGAAGCCTCCTTATTCTCGTCCATTTTCGGAAAGAAATCTGTGCGTGATTTGGAAACATGCACACACATCCACACTTACAGTATGCACTTATTTGTGGATGAGCTTGGCATTGAATTCTTTACATTACACTGATGATTTTGACTGTTTGTTACCTATAGACCATCTCCGTAAATCACCTGTGGTCATGCTTCATCTGTGTATGTTAATGCTTTCTTTATGATTGCTCACATAAATGATCGTAGTATCACCTAATATGCTCAGAAAACAATTTTAATTAAATATTTACATAAAGACCAAACAAGCAAAATATTCTTAGGAGGACCCAGACACACACTCGTATGGGATATGAATTTAAACTGGCTTGGAAGCATCGACCAACAAATATTACCCACTCCAAATTTAACAGCTTCCTAAAGACGACATCTGTATCGCATGTAGTTTTAGAGAAATTTGACATCACCTGTGCTTGTAAAGTGTGTGTATTTAAGACTTAAATAGTTCCTATTGGGGTGTAACTATAAGTAATGATTCATCTTTTTTTGCCTTTATATGGGTCCAGAGATAGGAATAGATAACTTTGTTTCCAATTGTTATAAAATTGAGTTTCATTCAGCCAGGCCTCCATGTCAGTCGCAGCCCCCTTGTGACGCAGTGCTGCATTTCCCCCCATTGATTTATTGAGCTACATTTCACCTGAATACTTTATTCCGGGTAAATATTAGGGCTGTAACGGTACATGTATTTGTCGTGAACAGTGCAGTACATCATTTTCAGTTTGGTACGCATGATAAAATGAATGAATACATGCATGGGTGGAACCTAAATTCACAAGTAGATGTTCCATATGGAAAATATTATGCTAATGAGCAGTTTGTGGATATTTTGGTTTTTCAATAAAGTGCCCCAGCTCTGGAGAGAGAGTGGCCAAGTCCAAGATTGGCTGTCGGCTGAAAACACAAGCAAACATGCTAACTCATTTGAGACAACATCCGAGTACGTGTACAACTGGAGCAAGACAAAAACAGCCTCTGTAAGTTAATCTGCCTGTGGCATTTAAGGGCTTTGCCAGGAAATTCAGATCGAGCTGAAAAATAACTACAGTCTATAGGAGTGTTCATCACTACAGATATGCAACCATCCTCAGTAGCAGAGAAGACATTTTTTTCATTACGATTGTTATAAAATTTTAAAACTAATATTTTACATAACAATTTGCCACAGTAATAAGCTTCTCTTGGGTTTTGTTATTCAGAGATGTTGGACACATTGCCTTTGGATTATTGTCCCTAATTGTGCTTATGTTAGCAATTTTAATAAGTTCAAAATTCTGTTTCTTGCACCAAACTGTTAACCCAAAACTGGGGTTTGCACCAAATCATGAGTTTTGTGTACTGTTACGCCTCTACTAAATATATACTGAAATACACTTAATATAAATCCTGTCTTGGACACACAGCCTAGTGTTATCTGCATGGCCCTGTTACCATTTGCCGGTAGCTAGTCCAGAAAGTCCAGAAAGGTGACAAATGAAGTGTGTGCGCCCTGCGGTGGATTTGCACCCTGGGGTGGATTTGCGCCCTGCAGTAGATTTGCGCCCTGCCCTGGGTTGGTCTCAGGACCGCTGCATAGCACAAGCAGGTACAAAGTTCTCATATTTGTATGTATCACATGATATATGAAATGAAATCATACTTAATTGTATTTTTCAATTTCATATAACATCTGATGTCTACTTTGGTGTCTAGTATAAGATTCCCACTATTGAGTTCTGTGAAAAACCTCCAGCATACACAACATCCAGAAATGGGTAAAAACCATAAAAACAATGGAAGTTGGTATGATGTCGTTTAATATTGCCGTAGTTTGGTTATTCTTTGTTAGTGACGCTTGCATTGCAAAATTAAAATTAGGAAATATATAAAATGAAGGTAGGCACCAGCCAAGAATCTACCTGAATGTTAAGGCTATATGAAAATGTAATATTTCTTATATGTACTTATGCTAACAGTTTTCCATATTTTTAATCATCACTGAATTGGACCTCAGGTGTAGTAAAAACTTGGTTCACGTTGCGGAGAACACATCTGTGGGACAAAGGGATTTGGGGGGGGGGGGGGTTTATTTTGGCACCACTGATCTGACTGGGAGCTGAACCAGACAAATACATGTCTTACTATCTAATTTAAACGAACAAGATGTAAAACCCAAGAGGGAACTACCATTGCTTCCAAACTCTCACTAAATGTGAAGAATGAATGAACTTTAGACAATTCGATTACTTATTGGTGAGGAGAGTGTTTTCCTCAATCTTCCCCTAAACTTCAGCCAATCCCCATTCCACATTGCTTCTGCATGTTATTATATTATTATAGTCATAATCAAATAGAAAAAAAAACACATCAGAACAACTGCTGAGTCTGTCCAGCAAATTATAATGGGGACCTACAATCCGTGAAGAAATATCAGCACTGAACACTCAGAAAAATGCCATTCATCCCCAGATCAGAGTGGACAGCATTTCAAACCAGGCCCAATTTTTTGGGGAAAAACATGTAAACCATTTAAATTAGCAGAGATACTCATCCAACACACACCTAAGCAAGCCCACAGAATGCCAGGCACCTCCCCACCGCCACAGAATGCCAGGCACCTCCCCACCGCCACAGAATGCCAGGCACCTCCCCACCGCCAATGGATGCCAGGCACCTCCCCACCGCCACAGAATGCCAGGCACCTCCCCACCACCAATGGATGCCAGGTACCTCCCCACCGCCAATGGATGCCAGGCACATCCTCACCCCCACAGAATGCCAGGCACCTCCTCACCCTACCCAAGCCTACTTTGAGCCCCCTTCACAGACAAACCCAAGCACTTACACCTCGCAACACTTATCTGCCTCAGGATGGGGCTGTAAGTGTTTTGACGCCCAGTTTTGTGATGACTACTAGCACCCTGAGGCCTCTGATCCCAGTACAGCTGCAAATGGCCTGACTTTCATTGACAAAATGTCCTACGACCTTTCCTGGGGACTCCAGTACTGAGACATGGTGCTCCAGACTGAGACACTGATTTCAGGTTTGGACCCAGAGACTCGAAATGCCCCATCCTCTTTTCAGCGGAGGCCAATTTGGAGCTGAATCGGTGGGGAAAGAATCCCCGTGTCTGTAAAGCTGGCCAAGCAATTCCACAGCTCTTCCGGCCATCCGAACATCCAGCACTGCAACCTGCGGCCTCAGCTGCACCTGATCAGTGCCCCTGATCTGGCACAGACTGAAAAAGGCAGCTATTCGTGAACGGCTATAAAGTCGGGTGCCTTTATGGTGTGAAAGGCTAGGCGTCCAGAGCAGCATGCAAAAACATGGTTAAATTAACTGAGCAAATCATACAATGAAACATCAGGCTATTCCTCACTGGCTCTCTCTCATACACACAATACAAACAAATTTAATGCACTTAAAAGCAATTAAAACAAATTAAAATGAGTGCATAGAGGGCCTTGTCAACACAAGTGCGCCTCTCCCCTGGAAAATCCGCACCATCCTGTCTCACATACTGTAGTGCTCATCTGCTTCACACGTTTGGGACAAGCATGAAGACATACGGTGATGCCGGTACAGTACGTGTCCTTGGTTACTTTATATCTTGGTCGGATGGTACCTACAGTAATGGGGCTACACTATGTGTATGCTACAAGCTCCCAAGCATAGACAAGGTGACCAATCAGGATGTGCTGCCAACTACGGCTGCGGAGCTCAGGGTTTTACTGCTGTAGCCTGGTACTCCTGTCTGGGCCTTTTTTGTAGAACTTGCTGTTCTCCTGCTTTTCATTCTCATCGTTGTATTTATATGCTTCTCGATCTGCCCTTTAGTGTTTGCCCGGTCGTGTTAGTGCTCTTGCTTTCTCTCGGATTCGCCCCGTTTTATCTCCTGGATCCATCACCTCAAGCACCTCTGCCGTTTCCTGGATGGTGCCTCCCGGCTCTACACACTTCGCTCCTTCTCGGTTCCTGTCCCTGTATCCACGCTCCTCCACATCCAAGGCCGGCTGCCACTCTTGATCTACTCTTGTACTGTCTGTGCTCCACAGCCCAGCTCTGGGTACGGCTCCAGTGTGTGTGACACTCCTGTTGTGACGAAAAACAAATAAGGTTTCATTTAAATTTGTTTATGGTCATATCTCTGTTTAAAGTCTTTGTAGGATACTATTCAATATAAAGAAAAACTGAATTTACGTTACTTGTTACCAAGACATTTTTGATATTTATTTACCGTCAGATCAGTTCTTGGGGGGAAAAAAGGTTTTATGTGAGATCCAGACATCTGCTCCAGCTGTTGAGAAGTAGCTGTGGAATATGGATAATTAAATTTCCTTCACAGTCTTATGCAGCTTAAGATTCCCCCCCCCCCCCTCTGTTTCCTCACATACTTCTCCATTTGCCACATGAGCATTTATTTTGGGATGAGGTGAATCTGCTTTCCTTTTTGTCCAGCTCGGCTCTCCGTTCAGGTGGGGTCCTCCTCATTTTTGCAGCCTGCCGCCTTCTCCGACCCCCTGGACCTCGCAGAATTAGAGCATCTGTTAATTTACATTTCATACATTATAGCACACAGCCCCCTGGGGACCATCTCATAGCAGACGGCCTTTATTAGTATGTGGCCTTTTATATATTTGTACATCGACTACCCAGAGTTCATTACAAAATCTAATTACCGCCTTTAATTAGAGTCCTTGGAATCTTAATGTGTGCTGGTTATAAACACAAACAGCACATTTTAATGGCTTTGCATTCCGTGGGCTCACTGCTTGCTTTTTAATGCACTTTCAGTTCATGGGCATTAAAATGAATGATGAATCCGGGGGTTTAGCTCCATTGTTTGGCATTTATCACTTTTATTTGTGCCAGTCATTGGGAGGTGATGTGTGTAAGATTGCTTTAAGTTCTGTCTGTGTAAAGGAACAGGGATAATACACTGAGCTTCAGACGTAAAAGACACATGTTGTGTAATTGCTTGTGAGCGTTTTAATGTGCAGGGATCCTCTTACTAGCCACGTCCCCATTACCAGAGCCGCTGAATGTTAAAATATCGACCTTTACACAAATATTTCTACCCAACTGTGAACAGGTACTCTGTGTGGGATTTAATAATGCATGGAGGTAACTACAGTATATGATGACTTGATTGAACATTAAAATCACTGAACTGAGGAAAAACAATGCGTAAATTGTTAAATGAAAACCTTGGTTCTGCAGTAATATATATAAGAATGGAAAGGGCCGACTAATTAAAAGAGATTGACTTTGTGGGAATGAATTTCAGACTAGAATATAACTCACGGCAGTATCAGACTAATGCATAACTGTGGGGGAATATTACGAGTGTAACTCGTGTATTGTAATATTTGTAAGTTACTACAAGTAGGTTACTACAAAAAACTCACTTTATGTTAGTTTGCCTTAAAAGAAAGCCTCAGAAACAATTATCATTTGAGCGGAATTTAATCTATTTAACATCATGCGACAACAATCACAATAAATATTTTGCATGTTGTTTCCATCATGCATCAAAGACATTTTTTCTGGCCATACGTGGGGTGAGAATTTCACCAAGATGATGAGTTAAATATTTTTATATATATA
>JAODKF010000050.1:9087815-9108337 GCA_026779585.1 Mormyrus proboscirostris | reverse complement strand
CAAGCAGGGGCTCAAGGAACAAAACGAAAACCAACTACAAAATCAGACACCACAACTAGAGACACTCAACTGAAACAATAGGGAGCCAAAATACAAAAGCAGATGAGGTGGGATTCAAACACAGGACTGAAGGGAACACAGACAACTGGCTGCTCAATATGTTGAGCCACAAGACCGGAGAACAGGGGTGGGGGGAACACAAAGACTAACATGAAGGACAGGATGACCAGGAACACCTGCTGGTCAAACGGGGAAGGGACACAGAGTGAGACAACAGGGACTGACCCTGACAACATTATTAACAAAGGAGCGCTAACATTACCAGGTAAGCACACCTCTCGCCGTCTTTGACAAGCTCGTCTTTGAGTACTCAGTGCTGACAGTATTGGGAATGCTGACTGCAAGTGTACACAGAGCAAGAGGCCATGTTGGGCCCCACAGATGAGACAAAGTCAGAATAAATAATGTCAAGATCATACAGTAGATGGAAGAAGGAGCAGGCTATACTGGATTCAGGAGTCTAAGCTAGACCAGAAACAATTCTCAAGACAAAACCCGAACAGGCAAAACAAATACCAATAAAACCAGGAAAAAAAGAGTGATCAGAATCAAGAAAACCAAATTTAGAGGCAAGCCAATTAAAACAAATTGAGATTGTGATCAGCCATGAGCAAAGAATCACTAACACTCAACAACTAAGATGATCTTAAATACATTGACACATTAGCTATAACTATCGAGATGCCATATAAGATGACCTCCGTTGCGTGGGTGGTCTGTGAAGCAGAATTAAGATAACACAATCATGACCACACTGGGGTGGGTAGTCTGTGAAGCACAAATTTAAGATAATAAGATAATTTAGTAATGACCACATCGGGCTATTAGTCAGAATCATTTAGATGTCACATGTTTACAGAAAACCTCACACATTACTAGGTTTAAATAATTCATTTTGTTAATAAACTGCTATGATAAAGACTGATGTATGACTGATGACATACATATGCTGCCTGGAAATCTCGAGAGAGGAGCTTTCTCATGTGTGATTCGTCATTGGTGGGACCAGCTGTCCATCCATATATATCCAGTCATGAGAATCCTTCTGAACCATCAAAAAACACCTCAAGACACTTCAACTAACTTTCCAGCCATGGGCCAGCTCTGTCTCCCTTAGCTGGTCTCTCAATCACTTGTCTTTGATTTTGAATTTCTCCTTTAATAGGTTCTTGCTGTGTCTGTAGCGTATTGTATATTGTATAGCTTTCGCCTCAATGTTATCTTGCAGTTGTTACTGTTCCCTCATTTGAGGCCTGGCCACGCTTATGCCTAACTGACTTCTTCACAGCTATATATTTGCAATGTTCTAATGTTGCTCACTTTGGACTTGTCCAAAAAATAAATAAATGCTAAATAAGGTTTTTCCTACACTGTCAGAAAAACAGTACAGTTTTCTTCCCCAGGATACAAACAACATTCATGTACTTCCAATGGTACGAAAATGTACCTTAACACCAAAGACACATATACCTCCAGTTAGGGTCCAATCGGCAGGCCCTTGAGGGTACAACCCTGTGACAAGTATTTGTTACTTTTTTTTCTGACAGTGTAGCACTATTATGTTACTGGCCAACAAGTATGTATTTCTCACCATACTGGAAAACTGTGCTTTTCTCCCTGTTTATTTCCTCTCCTGGAAAATATATGCTAAATATACGCTATATGTGCAAAATGAGGTAAGAGGGAGACAATGGGGCTAGAGTGGGATGAGGTGAAGTCAGTGGCATCCCACCTATACACTCTACTACCATATAAGGGGGTGTGGTCTCTTAAGGTCTGAGGCCACGCCCCCTTTTATCCCCTTCCACTAGCATTGTTTTCTCTCTTCCCCACCATTTTCTTAAATCCATCTCTTCATTTCTCCCATCCAGGTGTGATGTGCTTTACTCACCCATGTTGCCCAAAAATTTTTTTTTTTTTTTTTTCTCAAACAGCAATGGTTTGATAAACGTACTTAAACTTATATTACATCAAACTAGCTTGGGCCTCCACTTTTATATCTCAAGCAAACAAGCTCCCTTGAATGAAATGTAAAGGATGTTAAGGTTGAGGCTGCTTTTTTGACATCTTTCCTTTTGAATGATCATTGCACTGCATCTCCCCGGGGCGACCGCAGTGTAAAGAGGACGACGTCTCCGCCCCTGACTCGGAACACCACACCACACATTGCTTTTAGAGACCTTGGAGGCACAGCACTGACAATTCTCCTTTATAGCCTTCAGATTGAATATTCCCTCAGTCTGCTTCAAGTGCATCTCTTGTTATTACCTCAGATTTGCTACTGGAGGACAGTTTTTTTTTTTTTTGTGAAGTGCACTTAGTGCTTTGTTTTTATTTTATCCTTATTTCTTAAATGAATGAAATGTGCTCTAAAACATGTGTTTGTATCCATACTGAATCTGACACCTTTGTTCTGCGCCTGATGTTTCCAGCAAAATATGTTTTGTCCTGCAAATATTCCGTATGACGCAGCTCTGCCATATTTTGTATCTAGTTCACGGCGACTGTCACAGCTGATTTTTCGGCAAATATTTAGGCCTGCTGCTTTGTTAGCACATTGCAACAACGAATAATGACAGCGGTGTCAGGTCAGCTTAGGATATTGCATTTCTAGCAAATTTTGTGTACACTGTCCTTGTGCACGTCTCCTTAAACACCGATGATCCATTAATTTCCAGGATGCATTTGCATAATCAAGCCAAGATGAGTAGTAAAAATGTAAAACAAGCAAAATGAACTTCACAATGCCCCTGTGGGTTTCATTGGGTGTCACAAATAGTACTCTCATTACATGAACCCCATGGCAAAGCAGTATTACTCTACCGTACAAGATCATTGTGCAGCCATAATCAAAACTAAAGCAAGACTGTCATATCGACTGTTAGATTACTCACAAGGACCTTGTTTGCGTTGGATAAACCAGTATGATTGTTAAATTAGCCTCATATATAAACGTAAGACTTTGACTATTCTATACCATGCACAGACCTAATTATACCATTTACCATATTCAAAATGTGCTTTGCCTAAGGCTTTGTAACACACTTAATTGCCACTCAAGATCTACCATCTGTTAGCAGTTATTTTTATTTTTTCCAGTTAAATAAAAGACATTAATCATTTGTTGGACTGATTAAGTAAAGGTCAAAGAGTTGTAATTAACTGTCTCTTCTTAACAGAGTAAATGATCATTCAGCTAATGCTTAAACAATATGTTCCCCATCAATCGGATATGTTAGACTCTATGAAACATTTGCAGGTGGTTCAATGAAACTGTCATGGGACATGTTTGTTTAGTTCCATGGAAGAGGGGTCAGAAAGAGATGTCAGGCCTCCTATGACACTGTCATGGTCAAAAAGAGACTTTCTAATGGCAGGCCTCCTGTGACATTGTCAAGGTCAAAAAGAGACTGTCTAATGGCAAGCTTCCTATGACACTGTCAAGATCAGAAAGAGACTGTCTAACGGCAGTCCTCCTATGACACTGACATCTGATATATATCTGACTATATATAATTGAGATATATATCTGATATCTGTCCATTTCTAAAAAGCATTTTATTCACTCCATTAGTTAATTGGAATATTTCTTTAGCCTTTCTATCATCATGGATCTGGTGATAAACTTGATATTTCTTTGCCACACCTGGGCTGTCAAATGTGCATTTTCTTAGACTTTTATACTTTTTATGTTGTATGTGTGCTATTTTGTAGAATTAATCTACTGAGAAATGTCATGGGGATAATGCTTTTGTGGTGGCAGTAAAATTCTTGTGAGGCTGACATCCATGTAATGCTTTGAGACACTCTTTATACTCCTTTTGAACTTGGAAATGAACTAGATATTTTATATTTCAGTGCACGATTTGAAACAACACAAAATGGGGAAAATGCGGGGCAGTTTGCAGCATAATTTTCAAAAAATTCTTCTGTATACAGTACACAATATCAGTAAATCAAGAAATATACTTTAAAAGCAATTACTTAAATTTATAGGTATCATGATTCACTACATCATAATTTAAAAAAAAATCTGTAGATATCATATACGTATATCGATGTAGATATATTAATAGAAATGAAATAAAATGCATAGACATGTACTGTATATCATATGCTTACACACTGAATGCTTTTTTTGTCTAAACTATGAAAACTCTTAATCCATTTAGTTGTGACACTAGAAAAAACAGCTAAAGTTTGAGTATTATTTTTTTAACTTATGAGCCATTGTCACGCCCAGCTCCGTCCGATCCTCCTGTGTGCCATGCCCACCTCGTTACCTAGTGTTAATGCCTGATTGTTCCCATCTGTTGCTCGTTGAGTTCAGCTTGTCTTGTGTATATAGTCCGCGTCTCGGTTAGTTTCCCCCAGATCTGTCATCGGCAATGAATGGTGTGAGTATTCGACCTTGCTTGTCCGGCCTGTCTGTTCGCACCAATAAACCCCGTTCACCTGTCTATCCGGCTGCCCTCACCTCCCTTGCATGCTCCCCTGCTCACACTCTGACAGAATGACAGATCTCCCGAAGGACGCACCGCAGCTGGGCGAGGACCTCTGGCTCGTCCTGCTGCACGAGGTGTCAAATTGGCGAGATCAGCCTGAGATCCAGGAAGACCCCGATCTGTTCGGCTTAGTAGAGCAGAGCTGGGATCTCCTCCAGGGGGTTACCCCACGGATGGAGAAGCATATAATGGCGGAAGTGTGTTCCCTCCTGCAGCAGCTCGTCCGCTGGTTAAAGGAGAAGCAGCTCCAGCCGACCGCCTGCGTGGAGGCAACCCCGCCTCCAACTACAGGACTCGGTCGACGAAAGAAGAAGAGGGGCAGAGGAAAAGGGGAAGAAGCCCCTAATGACATCCGCCCCGCTACTTCAGGACCGCTGCCTGGAGTATGCGGGAATCGGGGAGGTGTTGGATGCCATCCCTCAGGTCCCGCGGACTCTTAAAGGGACCACGCCAGTTCGGCAAGTGCCAGACCTAGACGCGCTGCCGGAAGAGCCCAACCTCCCGCCTGCTGCTGCTGCTGCTCTGTCCGCGGCTCCGGCCGAGGACCACGCCACGCAAGCACTCCGCCCGCAGCAGATGCAGCCGCTATGCCCGCGGCTCCGCCCACTGCTGATGCAGCCACTATGCCCACTGTAACACCCGTTGCTGCTCTGCCCGCAATGGCTCCACCCGTCCGGTCCGGCTTGCCCGTCTTGCATGTTCCAGCGCCAGCCGCATCGCCCGAGCTCCCGGCTCCGCCCGCATCGCCCAAGCTCCCAGCTCCTCCCGCATCACCCGAGATCCCGGCTCTGCCCGCTGAGGCGCCCCCTGCTAGCCACACGCCTGTTCTGCCC
This sequence comes from Mormyrus proboscirostris, assembly GCA_026779585.1. Taxonomy (NCBI): domain Eukaryota; kingdom Metazoa; phylum Chordata; class Actinopteri; order Osteoglossiformes; family Mormyridae; genus Mormyrus; species Mormyrus proboscirostris. The sequence goes on along the minus strand of JAODKF010000050.1, from coordinate 9,102,939 downwards.
GTGGAGGCGGTCCCTGCTGGCCACACGCCCATCCTGCCTGCTGAGGCGCCGCCTGCTGGCCACACGCCTGTCCAGCCCGTCCCGCCTGTCCAGCCCGGCTTGCCCTTCCAGCCTGTCTATCCCGGCTCACGCCGCCTGTGGCCACGCCCGCATCTCTGGCTGCACCGCCTAAGGCCCCGCCTGCTGCCCTGGCTCAGTCTCCACCTGTCCCTGTCCCTAATCCAGTCCCCCCAACCCTGGTCATAGTCCCCGAGGAGGTTCCAGACTGTTTGACTGCCGCTCCTTCCTCCGGGGAGGAGGAGGAGCTCAAGTGGGACCCCTCGGGGACCTCCCTAATGACTCCTAGCCCCTCGCCCCGGCACGATCAACTCCGGTCGACACCCCGCCTGTCTGTGTCCAAGAAGGGGAGGGGACATAGACGTCGGGCTGGGGTCCCACCCGCCCGGCCTCTGGCTCGCCCTCACGTGCCTTGGCTGGGGCTCCGGGGCCACCTGCGGTTCCTCTGGCTCAGGGTCAGCGGTCGTCTCCGGGCCCCCCTGCTTCGGCAGGGCGTCAGACAGTGCCTTCTCTGGCTGCCCTGTCGCCTGCCGCGGCTTCCCCCTCCTGCCTGCCTTCGCTGGTGTTCCCTCCTGCTCCCTCCGTGTCCCCTCCGTCACTTCCTCGTCTCGTTCCCTTGGCTCCTGTGTGGCTCGCTCCTGCTCCCTTCTCCCTATCGCCTGCAGCCCCTCCTGCCTGTGTTCCCTCGGTGTCTCTCTTCTTGGTCTGTCTGTCCGCATTCCCCATCCTTTGCCAGATCCTGTCGTGGCTTTTGCCCTTGTGCTTGTGTTTTGTGTTTCCGTCCTGTTTCCGGTTCCCCGTTAATGGTTTTGGTTTTGTTTTCCAGGTCCTGTTCCCTCGTCTCGTCCGTCACCTCCCCTCGGGCGTGCCAGGTGTGCGCGCCTTTGGGGGAGGTTCTGTTACGCCCAGCTCCGTCCGATCCTCCTGTGTGCCACGCCCACCTCATTACCTTGCATTAATGCCTAATTGTTCCCACCTGTTGCTCATTAAGTTCAGCTTGTCTTGTGTATTTAGTCCGTGTCTCGGTTAGTTTCCCCCAAATCTGTCATCATCAATGAATGGTGTTCGACCTGTCTGTTCGACCTAATAAACCCCGTTCACCTGTCAGTCCGGCTGCCCTCGCCTCCCTTGCCTGCTCGCCTGCTCACACTCTGACAGCCATCTGTCATGTTTCAAAAACTGACAAAAAAAATGTTTCTTCAATGTGTTTGATGTACCCGTATATTTCATAGGATTAAATGTGTGCCACCCATTCTGTATCAGTGTAAAATGTACATTTGAAGCTCCACAAGAATACAATGTGTCTCTTAAGTATCCCATTTTATATACAGCAAGCAGGGACCCTGCAGCTTTGTGTGTGTGACCCACTGCCGCAATGGTTCACCCCAATTTCTCACCGTGTCCTCCTCCTGAGAAGAAAGCCTGGGCCTCACACTTTCTGACAAGCGAGTCTCTCCTATCTTTCAGGACTAGGGCAGCCTTTCTTTAAGCTCTTAAATCTTCCTACCAGTGCAGACATCTCTCTACTTCCTGCTCAGACAGAGATTGCCTCCTCTCCACATCTGTAGCCATGATCAGATAGCTCATCTCAACCAGAGCTACACAACGTCTCCCCACAAACCTGGTGAAGGTCTGCACAGGGCCATCCTCAGAATAATGCTGTTACCTGCTGAAATACCATTTAGCACAAAAGAGCCTTAACAACAAATACCCATTTTAATGTACATGCCACAGAAGCATGTAATAAATGGGTACAGCTGTCCACTTCTTAACCCCTGTGACAATTCATCCATCCATCCCAAGCACTGCTATGGGTGATTTTCTAACCACAAGGATATAACACGAGGTGCCTTTGGTTTTCATATCATCTCTTGCTTGTTAAGTCCCTCAAAGTTCTAGTCATGCCTCTCAATTCAATATTCCTTCTTTATCCTGTAAAGAATTCTCTAATCCTCTGATTAATGCAACACTTTTTTGGTGGGAGGGGGTATTTTAAGTGTTCCGGAAAACTTCATGGTAATCCCCTCAGTCATTTGCCTGTTGTTTATTCATGTTGTTGGTACAATGTGTCTGTCTCTGTGAAAACCCCTGCCATATTAGGAGGCTTCTCATTAGTTATGCATTACTGAGTTTACCGCCTGTTGGCTCATCCTCTGCAAGCTTGTTTTGTGGCAGTGTTTTACCACACTAATTATTCATGACTGCAAGGGGTGGCATGTAAATTAAAGCATAACTGGTCAGAGTGTTTTGCAGTTCTGTAGGATATTTGAGTGGGAAAAAAACAAATGTTAGTCTATGCTAAATGGAAAGATTTATTGTTTTTTGTTATTTTGTATAAAATGTAAAATTGTTATTTTTTGCAAAGGAGTGGAAAGTGCTAAGATGTGCTTTGAAATACCACGTTTTCTGTTAGATATATATTTTTTAGCTCTTTAGAAGAGTAAAAATTGCTTCTTTCAATCTGAATATTGAACAAATAAATGTAGATTGGAGGATATACATTTTTGTGTGCGTGTTTTTTTTTTTATTTATTTCATTAGGTGTTGTTTGCTCACTCGCAGGTGTGTGTATGTATGGGGGATGGTTATATTATATATGCCATATACTGTACAGTATGGCAAAGAATGTCTTTTTAAACACCAGTGAGCAAGTATCCTATTTACCAGCATGATGAAAATTTGTGGGTCTTCTATCATTAAGTATAATGATGCCACTGAGCTTTACACCAAGCATAAATTTATGGTCAGTCATTAATAAAGTGCAGCATAAGGCTCTTTCAGTACTTACAGCTGGGAACGTTTCTTCTGAAAGGATAGTGCTCTGCTATATAACCTGTTTGTCATGCAGTGGACTGGCATCATATGCAGGGAGCCCCTGGCTCATGCCCTTTGTTTCCAAGGATACCAAGGATAGGCTCCCATGTTCTGTTTAAATGGTTAAAGCCATCGGATGGATGGATGGATGGATGGATTGTATAATTAAGTATTAAATGTATCGAATGAAAGAATTTAGCACAATTTGAGCAATTTTTTGATAATGTCATGGCTAAACTATGTATAAAATAAATTATTGTTTGTAGTTTCTTTCAGAGATACAGTGCAGAGTTTGTAGGTTCTATCAGAGATACAGTATAGAATCTGTAGGTCACTTCAGAGATACAGTACAGAGTCTGTAGGTTCTTTCAGAGCTACAGTACAGAGTCTGTAGGTTCTATCAAAGATACAGTATGAGGTTGTAGATTCTATCAGAGATACAGTACAGAGTTTGTAGTTTTTTTCAGAGATGCAGTACAGAGTTTGGAGTTTTTTTCAGAGATGCAGTACAGAGTTTGGAGTTTTTTTCAGAGATGCAGTACAGCGTTTGTAGGTTGTATCAGAGATACAGTACAGAGACGGGCAGCATAGCAGTTGCATACTTTCGCCACAGAAATGAATGGTGAGTCTCAATAAAGACATGAATATGTGAACTGTACGTTTATCTGTGTTTGTGTGTATGTAGAAGGTACTGCAATAGTCCTGGTTAGTTCATCTCCAGGCCTGTAGATGGGGCTCCAAGAGTGGTGGGATTGGGAGACGGGTAATGGCTAGGCGCAGAATAAAATATGCCGCAAGCCGTTTGTCACGAAAATTGATGTGTCGTCTCCTTTCCCATCACAGGTTGGTTAATATTCATGTGTCATGTGTAACACTCATGTGTTAAAGAGTTTTATAAAGTTTCTGTGATGGAAGTATAGTGGAGTTTTGCACTGAAGTTTTCATGGCGCTAGCGAAGGAAGTAGAACAAGGAGATTAGCTCCGGCTACGTGAAATTCGCGGGGATTCCTGCCCGTTATCGCGGCAAGAAATATAATTAAGATGCACGCTCCATGATGTTTCGGCATATGTAGTGATAATGGCTATTGGAGTTATAAAACTATTACATAGTGAATACAGCTGTATTTGGTAGTTTTTTTTGACATCTTTATGCCAAAGTTATTTGAATCAGAGTCCGGTAGACAATGTATTCTTCGTTAAATGGGTATATTGAAATGCAAACAGTAACAGTGTTAATGCCATTTGAAATGTGGCATGCATCATATTGTGCAGTGTTAAATGAATGTTTTCATGGTGTTAATTGAGTTTATGATCAGATGTTAAGGGAGTCATAAGTCATGTCTGGAACTAGTGCTTGATATGGTGCAGTTGATAGAGAACTGTTAACTCTTATGTGTGATGACTGGCAGAATAAAATATGCCGCAAGCCATTTGCCACGAAAATTGATGTGTTGTCTCCTTTCCCATCACAGATACGATTCATGGTACAGCGCCACACACGCGCATGGGCGTGGGTGTAACATGTACTTGTCAGTTTGTGTGTATGTATGTATATGTGTGTGTGCGTGCATGTTTGCATGGTTGTCTGTGTGTTTTCTGCTACCTCAAAAATCTGTTGAATAAAAAGATATTATAATATTTGGAAAACATTATGCTAGAATGCATGTAGGAACAAAAAACAATACTTCATTTTTGATGTTTTAAAAAATAAACCCGAGGTACTTCACTTACATTCTCATTACAATCAAAACCTCAAAAAGCCTTAATCTGAATAAAACAAACTAGTAATAGCACAGTATTGAAATCCATTTTTGTTTATCCGACATCTTTTGAAAGTTTTCAAATCTCTTTTCACTTCCCACAAAAACAAATTGTCATGAATGCAGGCGGCTTGGGTGCGGGAACAAGGCATAGTGCACAAGAAAGGGTGGACGACCTACTGGCGGCTTCCAGGAACGATAATGAGGTTTATTAAATAAAACACAAAACACTAGAAACACAACAAAACCAAAAGGACCACGAGGGGTCAAAAACTGGGCAGGTAAGCAAAATACACACCACACAACTTCTCAATATAAATCAATCACTATCAATAACAAACAACGAACCACTAGGGAACAGAACAAAAGCAGGGACTTAAACCAAAACCAAAACTGGGTGACAAGACTAACACAGGACAGGTGAGACTAATTAACAGAGACCAGGAAAACAGGGCACAAGTGAAACTAATAAACTCAAAAGGAGCAAGACAGGGAAACTAAGAACTAACCAAGGAAACAGGAAAATAGACACCAACACTAAGGAATCCAACAGGTAAAGACACAAGCAGGGGCACAAGTAACAAAACGAAAACCAACCACAAAATCAGACACAAGAACTAGAGAAATTCAAATGAAACACTAGGAATAATTTCTAAATATGGAAAATGCATTGATTACACAGGTCTACAAAAAAATCAGTTCCCAAGGTTTTTTGAATGGATTTAGGGTATTTTGAGGGTGCTGAATTCAAAAATCACATTACTTTTGCTGAATTGGTTCGAGATAATGGACATGCATGAAAGTAGATATTCCCCCGGTGCGATTTGTGTGTGATAACAAATGCAAATAGCTTTTGGTCTGTCTCTCGGTCCGGTAGACTCTTTAACAGTGTCTTAGGTAATGAAATGAATGACGAAGCGTTGAAGGAGAGTCTGAAAATAAAATTTGAGTTAAGTTCACATGTGCGTGTTTGCATGTTCATTTATTACTATTGTTACTGTGGTGGTGAATATTTACCCAGATCAAATCTGCAAAGTCCTTCCAAAGGATAGGCATCAAGGGAACACCTGTCTGGTACAGTATTTAGCCAGAAATGGAAAAAATGTAGTTTGGCCAGAAGAACGGGATCCATTCAGGCTTCACAAATGCAGTCAAAAGAAGATGTCCCTGGGTTTTTCACCTATTTTGACTTTACCAAATCCACATATTTCACAATAAAGGGCCAGACTTCCAATGCTCGTTCGACAGCTAGCAAATTTTGAAAGCCACCGATGGCCACAGAAAGGTAGAGGGAATCTTGAGGATGATGTTGCAGCTGTGAAGTCCTCTCATCTGGCTGGTGCAGAGTGGAAAACAAAATGTAATGCTTTGAGCACTTTCTCCACCATCCACACTTCAAAATCAGTCTTGAATGAGTTGTGAATGGTGCGTAGGGCACAACTTACTACAATTGCTAACTGTGTCCCAGCAAATTGCTCACCACAGTGTGAGTGTCATCATTGGACATAAAGGAGTGATGTCAGCTAACCGTTTGCAAAGCCCATAGCACTTCTGCTTTCAGTGTGTCGGTTGAGGAGAATGTACTGAAGGCATTGCTTGTTGAGGGATCTGGAGACACTACCACAGCGGGTGTAGGCCTATATGTAGAGGTTGTACTTGCAGGACTGGCAAACAACTGAATGGGGACAGTTGTTGTCTGACTTTTTACAAAACGTTTGTGCTTCTCTCCCCTGATTTGTGAGCCGATGGCTTTAGAGCCCATTGTTGCCAGTTTGACAACTTTTTTATAATGGTTGCATTGCACTTCATAGACATTAGTTGTCTTTTTCAACCAGCCACAGTACTTTTTTTTTGAAGCATTGACATTAATAACAATTAATAACTAATTAATGTTGTATTATTTAATCAAATACATAACTTTTTCCTGTCTTTGTTAGATATTTAGCATTTCTTTTTTGTATGATGTTAGACTGTTTACTTATTAGTTGTAACAAATAAAAATATTCTTGCAATTCTGAATGCTTTTCAAACGTGTTGCGTTAATTAATTAATTAATTAAGTATTAAATACAGCGAAGCCTTTAAATACTCAGAAACTAGAGCCAATCTGGCAAAACCGAAGTCATATTCTTAATCAGCACCATAAACTTAATATAAAACCACTCAGACATCGTTGGCACCAAAATCACTGTATACCAGTGTTATTTATAAATTGTGTTTTTTACCTCCACCATATTAGGGCCACTGTAATATTTTATCAGGTATTCTAAATCTAGTAGTAGAAGTAGCTATTGAAAACAGACAGATGAAGCAGCGCTTAGAATGAGTTCCCTATACATAGCTGTGTAGTTTACATCAATATTCTTCAAGTCGATTTACTTTGTTGGTTTTGCACCAGCATACTGTATCTGTCTCTATCAGGGGTGTCAAACTCCAGTCCTGGGGGGCCGGAGCCCTGCACGTTTTTGGGTTTCCCCTCATTTAACACACCTGCTTCAACTCCTTGTGCTAATTACCACACAGCTCTTAAGCTGAATCATTTGTGATGGAACAGGAAAGGAACTAAGCTACACAGGGCTCCGGCCCCCCAGGACTGGAGTTTGACACCCCCAGTTTATATACATCAAAAGAGCTACTTTTAATGAAAATGTACAAAAGCCATTTTGTGAATTTATGTCAAAATTTGATTTAATTTCTATTTGGCTTACCAGGATATCACCTAGATACAAGGCACTGTTTCTTTAAAATATAAAGATTTTACATAACACTGTATCACAAGCAGGACAATTAAGAGTGACAAAGTAGGGCTTGGTCAAAAATGCCCCATGAAGGCGTGACTTCAATTAATTGTGTAAAGTAATACACAGGATGTGCATAAAATACCTTTTCTATAACTACAGTAAACAAAAGTGAACAACATTGAGAACAGAAAGGTTAGGATATAGGAGCTGCCCGTGTTTGTGAAGGGAAACACCAATTAAATATTCCCTACATATAACGTTACAGTGTAAAAATCAATAACGGAGGAAGGGATCTTGACCAATGTTAAGGTCACGGCAAGCCGCTATTCTTCAAGCTGCCAGGATTTAAATTGATTTGTTGCTCAGGGAGTCAGGTTTTTATCACTGAAATATTTACACAACAAGCCACATTGCTATTACCACAAATAAACAGACATAAAATCATATGCATTCCAGCATTATTAAATAGAGAAACTGGATGACCAGCTGGTGGACCACCTTCTAATGGTTATGGAAATTACCAGCATGTTGTTCCCAAACATGCTTTTAGGTTCATTTGATGTTTACACTGGTTGCATACTAAGCCATTTTGTTTAAACAACCAATACAGATACAGAATTTACCTTCTTCATTAAAACAAGCAGGAAAAGGAAGGAAACTACAGTATCTAAAGCTGCAATTGCCTTAAGGGTTATAAATAGTGATCGTGATTATGATAGCTGTTTAACAATTGCTAGGAAATGTATTTTCAAATATTGTCTTTATTTGCTGCATTCTTGTTTATTTACATAGCAATTTAGGCATTGTGAAAATAATTGTGCTATAGCAAAAAATTGTCTTTCATTGCACTGGAAAGACATTTGTAAACGAAAGCATATTGAGCAATATAAGTACCACTGGAGGTCAATCAGAATGTACAAACTTAAAAAGGAAATGCAGAAAAATGCATGCAGAAAAAGACATGCAGGAAAAAGCATGCAGAAAAAGACATGCAGGAAAAAGCATGCAGAAAAAGACATGCAGGAAAAAGCATGCAGAAAAAGGCACGAGTGCAGTTGAAGGATGAATGATGTTTTTCTAGTGTCATTTCTAAGTGTTGTTATTATTATTATTCTTTTCCCCTTACTAATGTACCAGCTAACACTGCATTTGAACAATCCAGTGGTGTGTTTCAAGCATGCATTATAGACTTTAAACTACACTACACTTGGGAGAAAGAGTGAGAGATCAATCTTTGTCTGAACATATAGATCCATCCTTCCATTCACACCGTCATTACCCTGGTCAGAGCAGCAGAGGCGGGGCTGGACTGGCCATCTGGCATCCTGGCCATTTTCACAGTGGTCCGATCCATGGTCCGGGCCAGAGAAATTTATAGGGGGGACCCCAGAGATAAGCCCCGCTCACCCAGAGGAATCATCTGCCCACCCAGAGGAATCATATGCCCATCTAATGAAAACATGTTTGTTGTTGCTCACCCAAATAACCCAAATGCCCTCCCAAAGATGACATCCTAATAACACCCCTGCGAAATGCAGGGTGAAGTCCATAGTGCACAAGGCTGGGGCAGCCTGGACAGGATTCAGGTTTTGCTGCTCAGGATGTAGTTTTGAATGGAATATCAAATACATTTTCCATCCACCCATCTTCTGAAACCGCTTGTCCTATTCAGGGTTACCGGGGGTCTGGAGGCTACGGCCACAAGGCAGGGAATAACCCAGGATGGGGTGCCAACCCATTGCAGGACACACTCACACACCATCCACACCTATGGGCAATTTGGCAACTCCAATTAACCTCAGTGTGTTTTGGGACTCTAAGGGGGGGGGGGGGGGTACTGGAGTACTCAGAGGAAGCCCTACAACACAGGGAGAACATGCAAGTCCTAGAGGTGTGAGGCAACAGCACTGACCACTGCGCCACCATGCCACCCTTAAGCATCTTCTATTATTGGAAATTCATACTTATGCAGTATAATGATGGAGATATTAAACAATCATTGCCAAGTATATATTAGTGAATTTCACTATGGGTTTGGGTGGGGAAAGGAATCACAGGAAACAGAACTCCATGAAGAGAGAAGCACCTTTCTGTCCGTGCAAATTACTCAGAGCATCTTATATCTCTTTTTCTTATTTGTGGCAATACATTCTTAAAGTCATGCATTTACATTCCCCTGTAAACCAATAGCTATTAATATATGATTATTGATCCTGCAGAGCTAATGGGGTTTTTTCCCACATCTTCCAAATGCAGTCAGTGGTAATGCAGCAGTTTCACTATACCGGAGCTGAGACAATATGAATTTATGTGTTTCTACAGGAAAATGATATTTACTGCATGCAAGGGGAAAACAGTGATTTCTGCCAGGGTGATTCAGCATGACTGTGTTTAAACTGCGAGCAGTGAAGCAGTGAAACAAAGCATTGGATTAGAGACCAAACAGAAGCTCATATCACAGCGAAGCCTTTAAAACAGGATAAAACCTTGCATCTCTGCTGTGATATGGGCAGGGAATTGGATGGGTGCAGTGGAGGTGGAGGAGATGGCCGGGACTAAGCAGCATATTCTCTGTGCTGGAATCTGACCCCAGTATGATAATGACAGCCTTCAGAACTGGCATAACTAAGAAAATAACCCCAAAAAAAGCATTGATTTGAGTTAAAGCTCTTAATTTCAGATAGTATTGTTTGGCTTGTCGTATGAACAGAAACATTTTTCTACATTGAGCAAAAAACTGAGAATTTATCCTCAAGAATAGCGGCTAAAAACTCCTTGCCTTCTGAATTAATGAGAAACATTCATGTTCTTGGTTCAAAGTCAGCAAGAAATAGCCCCCGTGTGATTATATGTCTGATCTATTTCGGTAATAATTAGCACAATTTCTGAAAATATTAAATTTGCCAACTATCAATGACATGTCAGAGCTCAGCATGAAGCTGGCTTAAGTTAAATGCTGAGAATTACACTGTCACAGTAACACTATCTAAAGAGGCTCAAAAATGTCATCTCAATAGTGATATTCCAGTTGAGTCATTATAACAGTTAATGAATGTGCTGGTAATCCTAGAAAAGGCAGTGCAATGTAATGATATAAATCCCAGCAAACACACATCTTTACAATAGAAATGGATGAGGCCTGAAATAGCAAAACAGAAACAGGGTAAGTCTTTACACAGAAGTGTCTGCCAAAATGAGTAGAGTCTTCCAAATGGAGAGTGTTACGTGCCATAAGTGTTTTGGATACGTCTACAGGACACTTCAGTCTTTTTGCCCCAAGCTCCACTCGCCAGTTGCTGCTTCAGCCCGCCTCCCAGTTTCCGGCCACGCCCCTTCGGCCCTCTGACCTCTGATCCTGTGTTCCGGTCGACGAGGATAAAACCTGCTGGTCGCGTCTAGCTTGAGCTTTCGCTCAAGCTTTGTCCTTTGCTCTTGCTGTGTTGGTTTGCCGTTTCTGTTTGACTTCTGTGTATGACTGTTTTGGTTTCTCAGATTCTGACTTTCTGCCTTGCCCCTTTTATACCTTTGCCTTCGGATTGTTTGTCTTCTGGTTTGAACTCTTGCTTAGCTCCTGACTACTCTCTTTGCTCGCCCCTTCGGATACTGTGTTTTTGGACCGTGTGTTTTCTGTACATGTCTGTTAGGTGTGTAAGGAGTGGCTGCCGTTGTGTTTCTGCGAACGTGGTGCTTACTGTTTTGGTTAGGGAGTTAGACTTAGTCTTTGTCATTTCATTTCCTCTTATTTTTGTTACCTTTAGAGTTAGCTTGCAGTAGTTTGGGACATTTGCGTTAGCTGTTTTGGTTGTTATTTTGGCCTGGGTCACTCCCAAAGTTTGTTGCACCTCGTGTTTGTTAACGTGTCTGTGAAAAAAATATAAAAAACTACAAAAAAAAGATCCCTCTGTTTCCTGCGTTCCCCTTTCCCACATTCCCTGGTTATCTCATGTTCCCCTCTCCCTCTCCTTTGCCTTTCTGTTGATCCTCAACCCTAGACTGGGGATCGTAACAACAGTGAGCAGAACCACGAGACATGGGGACTGAAGGATAAAATGGGGAAACAAGTTTAGCACCTTTGTGGTGTAATAGGTGGGTGGATTGGAGATTAAACACATAGATGGACTGTTCTCCAATGTAAATGAGCAAGCAGTTCACTGAAAATACAAGTTCAGGTTTATCTATTATACGAGTTGGGGTGTAATGGTGTCACAGTGGTTAGCACTGTTGTGTGTGAGTGTGCCCTGCGACAGGTGGGGCCCCATTCTGGGTAATTCCCTGCCTCTTGTCCGTAGCTTTAGAGAGAGGCTCTGGACCCCCACAACCCTGCATATAACAAAAAAGTATAGAAAATGGACAGATGGACAAACAAAGTAAAGAAAAAAATGCATGAAGGGAAATTCCTTGAAACTTGCTCCCCAGACTGTGCTAAAGAAAAATCTAATAGGGAAAACAAGAGACAAAATGTAAAATGGCAAGCACAATGACAATAAAAAATATAAAGCAATACATACACTCACTGGCCACTTTAGTTTGCCTTTCTGGTACTTGGTTCTTCTTGACATATATTCAGCAAGGTGCCCGAAACATTCCTCAGAGGCTTCGGTCCATGTTGACATGACAGCTTGATGCAGTCGCTGCACCTTCGTGATGTGAATCTCCAGTTCCACCACATCCCACAGCTACTCAGTTGAAGTGAGATCTGGTGACTGTGGAGGCCATTTGAGTACAATGAGCTCATTATCATGTTTAAGGAACCAGTCTGAAATGATATCACCTTTGTTACATGCTGAAAGATGCCATTTGAAGCTGGGTACACTTTGGTCATTAAGGTATGGACATGGTCAGCAGTAATAATCAGGTAGGCTGTTAAATTTAAACGATACTCAATTGGTACTAAGAGGCCCAAAAGTGCCAAGAAAATATAGCCCACACCATTACAGCACCAGCAGCCCGAACTGACAGGACGGATCCATGTTGTTTATGCCAAATGCAATAAATGTAAATGTTGAACCAGTCTGGCCATTCTTCTCTGACCTCTGCCATTAACTAGGCATTTTCTCCCAGAGAAGCACCTCTCCCAGGATGTTATCTATTTTTCAGCCGATCCTGTGTAAACCCGAGAGATGCCCATATGTGAAAATCACAGCAGATCAGCAGTTTCTGAAATACTCATATTAGCCCATCTGGTACCAACAATCAACAAAGTCACTTACATCTGACAAGTTATCCGGCTAAGCAAGAAATCCTGCTTTGTGATACAGATTCCCGGGTTCTGATTGACAGAGCTATAGACCAATAAAGAGCTAAAATTCTCTTTCCTACTGCCGGGTAAATGGCGCCATGTTTGTAGTCGCTAAACATCTCAACTGAGGGCAAAATGTCAGCATGCACCAGTTGCAAAATAGGGTTATCATACAAAAAAAATTTCAACCCAGATTTATTCTAGTACGTAAGTCCTGAATATCCACTCGTAACCACTCTAGTCCGACAGATGGAACTTCAGTGTTAAACAGGTTAAAATGTTACCTCTCTAGGTATGTTTTTAAGGGTTTCAGAGCAAAAAAACAAACCAAAGCTACACTCATGTAATAAAAGCTAGTTATTGTTATTGTTAGCTTTCGCTTAATTTTTTTGTGGTTTGGCTGCTTGCTCTTATCAGATTTAACTTTGGAGTTACCAGCTTAGCAGTTATCGAAGCTAACTTTTCGATTAGCTGTGCCCACCTCTGCTTATATTACACAAGATTGAACTGGTCCAATCAAGCACAAGTGACATCTGTTTATAAATGGCAGGCTTAAAAAAAAAAATCTTGTTGAAATACAGCAAGTGGCAAAAATAGTTTGCAGATGAACTAGATAAATTATTCCCTTCAGAGGATCGCCAAAAAGCATTTCACTGCAAATTACCAGGTTTCTCATTGAGTTGAAGGTTATAGAGGCTGACAGAACCATCGGCAGTAGTTATCAGACTGGAACAGTCATACTTTAAAATAAAATAAAATAAATTCAACATTGACATTAAGTTTTAATGTATCTTACCATTTTTTTGTTAATGTATGCAAATGTGTTCTTTCAACCATAACATTTCACACAATTACTCATTAAATTAATGTACAGTATGTAAATATTTAGGATATTTTTCAAAGGTAAGAAATAACAGAAAATTTAAAATCGTACTTTAAAGTTCTTTTGTGATTTCACTTTTCTTCATGCTTCTGTCCTTGCATAAGCAATTTCTAAATTCATAGTATAAATGTCAGATTTGACAAAACATGTAGACAAAGGTATTCTGGTGAAAGTAACATATACCTTGATAGTAATAATGTCCATTACAAGATATATTTTGCATGAAAACTAAAGCATCACAAAAAACCCTCTGACACATGTGACACACAGACACACTGTCACACCTCGATCGTGCTGATCCTCCTGTGCCACGCCCCCCTCGTTAACCTCATGTCGATTCCCAGTGTTTCACAGCTGTTTTCAATTGTCTGTATTAGTTTGATGTCTACGTCAGCATTTGTTTCCCTAGTTCTGTCATTGTTATGTCAGCCTGTTTGTTTCTTACTCCTTTTATGTTGCTGCTCCCAATAAACCCCGTACTCGCCCCGACTTTTTGCATCCTGCGCCTTGTCTACGCTCCATGCGTCATCCCAGCATGACACACCCACAAACATAGACATTTATTTATCTTAATATAATTTATATTTTATATAATTCATGTCACACTGACTTCTTATTAAGTATCTTGGGGACATTTAAACTCGAATGAAGTGAACCCTACTTTGAAACACAATGGCCTATGAAATTTATTCAAGTTTAGTTCCATGTGACATTTTACATCAAATCCTGCATTCCATGGAAAAAATACCACAATCATCAGACTTCCCCAGGACTACAAAATACATTCCTGACTGTCTGCAATGTTAAAGGGAGCTTTTTTCAACCTGGGGTGGGGAGGGGGGTTAAGGATGAGTTTGTGACTTATCCAGCAGGTTTAAACTCTTAACTATATAAATTTAGATTAGATTAGATTAGATTAGATTAGATTAGATTAGATTAGATTTATTGATCCAATAGGGAAAATCTTTAGTGGCAATGGCCACTGAAGCAGCTGTAGACAGTAGCTTTTAGACACAAAGTCATTACTGCCCTGTGGCAGATTCCAAGCCAAACAGGTCAAATACATATAATAGTTAGTAAGAAGAGACCCCTGTACACACATAGCATAAAGGGCGGGCCATCTGCTGTGTGTTCCTATTGCCATTAGATGCCCCTATTGGGAATACGTAAATGCTATGTGTTATAGATGTACACAATACATGTTATAGATATTAGAATATTGGCATTCTAAAAGACATCAGCTTGCTAAAGACAAACTAAGCTCTTAAGCAAGCTTTCTAAATGTCAGCGCAGTTCTGTTAGAATGGCAATTGAAATACTTTTCCTGGGCACCTAACTAACAGGTGTTTTCATTTTGTCAGGCAATTTGCATTCTAAGTACCGCTGATGTTCTGCATTTAATTTGTGTTATGCTGTAGCATGCGAGGTGATGTTGTTGCTCAGTCAGTGAGTAACAATACTGACAGATGCTTCCAGGGCTGTGGTTTCAATCCCCCCAAGTGTTGCATGGGCTTCCTCTCACTGTCCAAAAGCATATGATTAGGTGCATTTTATTCTCCCCACAGAACTCCCCAAGGGACGCAGTCAAATGCCTTCTCCAAGTCCACAAAACAGATGTAAACTAGTTGGGCA